>CM032456.1:174782361-174827361 GCA_019049505.1 Pachyrhynchus sulphureomaculatus
CAACACTATTCAAGATATACCTCGAACAAACGTTAAAAAAATGGAAGCAAAAATGTGGAGTGGAGTCCCAATAGAAGAAGATTACTTATATACTCTTCGCAGACGACCAATCATAGCGCAAGATGAGGAACACCGCAGTTATATGATAAGAAAACTGAAAGAAGAATACACTAAAGCAGGATTAGCAATAAACTTTGATAAAACGGAATATCTAACAAAAAAGGAGGGAAATGTGGAAAATCTAGAAGTCGATAATGAAACAACAATCAAAGGAACCAATAGATTTAAATATTTAGGAACCTTCAGTTCAAAAAACGCAACATCAGAAGAAGAGATCAAAGCTAGATTAGGACAAACGCGGACATGCATGAGACAATTAAATTCGTTTCTGTGGGGTAAACATATTACAAAGAGAAACAAAACACGCATGTACAAATCAATAATACAAAGCATAATGACATACGGGTCAAAAACATGGACAATCAACAAAAGAAATAAATCTAAAATTAACGCTGTAGAGATGGAGTGTTGGAGAAAATGCTGTAGAGTGACACATATGGAGAGAATACCAAATGAAGAAATAAGAAGCAGAATGAACATCAAAGAGAACGCAATAAACACCTTTGAAGAAAAACGATTAAATTGGTATGGACACATAAGACGGAGCAAAGATAATAGGTGGATAAAGAAAATAACGGAGTGTAGCCCTATAGGGAGAAGAAAAAGAGGAAGACCCAGACAATCGTGGAGAGACGATGTGGACGAGGCTATGGAGGACAGGGGTCTCACAGATGGAGACTGGTAGAATAGTAACGGATGGAATCAAAGACTAAGAGAAGGAATACAGCGTCAGCTGTAGGAAATCCTTGATATATATACAAAACAACTTTTGAATCGTTGAATTGGGTGATCTTGGGAAGCCAGAATTTGGAAAAGAATTCTAGCGTTCTTGCTGGAAACGGTACTGGCTGGAAATATGACCATTACGTTCACATTTAAAGCGTTTAGTAATTGTTTCAGACGTTGCATATCTTGTATGAGGGAAGTAAAATCCCTGGAATCGCCAAAATGTAGGATAAGTAATTGTGTTATTTCAAGAAATCAATTTGGATTTCTTGAACCAATTAACTGGGCAGCTCTGCCTCTAAGCTTATTTTTTATATCAATCACCGATAAAACTTTTTGATCGGTGGTTGACATATTATAAGCATGCTGGCACGGATCTAGGATGGTTCTCCAAAAGATTTCATCGCCTTAGGATTCCGAAATTATCGAAAATATTTCCAATTTCGGCTTGCATAGCTTTGATAACATCAACTTGATTAATGGTAGCCATTGGTTAAATATATACCTAATAAATAAAAACAAAATTTGTCTCAAAAATAAAAAGAGTAAAAGGAACAAAACTTTACAATATCGGACAGTCTCAACAAGACACAATATAAAATAACCGGCCAAGTCCAACTTGCGCAATTAGTGTTCTGTACGTTGATTGGTATTAAAATAAAAAATTTTATTACGGAAGTCTAAAATGATCAATGAACCCACCCCAAATGACTTTTCAACAAAGTTTTTTTCCGATCTTTACTGAAAACTAATGACCTTGGAATTTTTGTTGTTCTTATATACCAGATAAATTACTAAAGGTAATGCACTCGTGAAAATTTTGTTCAATCTACACCCTGTGCAGAATATTCCAGAGTTTTATCAAAACTTTTTGATCAGTACTTTTCGAGATAAGGGGGGCGATTTTTCGCAATTTTCTAAAAATAATACAATGAAAAGTGTGCTCAAGTATTATATTATATATATTTTTAAACTCGTGTCTTTACCAGCTTTCATTTGATTCGATGACCTGGTAGTTTTTTTCACTTTTGATTTCACCCCCCAAAACTAACCCCTAAATCAAAATTTAACTTTCAAAACTACACGGGTCTGTTGGGGCCATCAATTCCTATATTAGTGTGAAATTTCAACTTTTTGTGTCAAATAGTTTCAGAGAAAATCTAGTGTGACAGACCGACAGTCACCGACTTATAAGTATTCCGTACGGAACACTAACAATATTTAAAAATAAGTCAAATATTCGAGATGATCCATAAAACTTACAAGAGTAAGAGAATCTGGATCATCGTGTTCTTGACTAGCCTGTGTTTCTTCCGTAGCTTCGCCAGGTGAGAGCGGCTGAGATGACTTTTTCTGTTAAGGGATTGGGATCTACCGCTACCAATTAGAATTCTCGTGTTCTGTTAGGGTTGACAGATGCTACATCTGTCGCCAATTTTTAGTATTCCGTACGGAACACTCATAAAATCACTTCGATATCTGTCAGTCTGTCTGGCCGTCTGTCCGTCTGTCTGTCTGTCTGTTTGTCACACCCGATTTTCTCCGAAACTATTTGACATAGAAAGTTGAAATTTGGCACTAATAAAGAAATTGATGGCCTCATCAGAGCCGTGTAGTTTTGAAAGTTAAATTTTGACTTATGGGGTTAGTTTTGGGGGGTAAAATCAAAAGTGAAAATTTTTTTTTTTACCAGGTCATAGAGTGGGCTTATAAAAACACGAGTTCAAAAATATATATAATGTAATACTTGCGAACACTTTTCTTTGTGTTATTTTTAAAAAAGTGCGAAAAATCGCTGTTTCCCACCTTATCTCGAAAATTACTGATCAAAAAATTCTGGAATATTCTCCACGAAGTGTAGATTGAACGAAAATTATCACGAATACATTACCTTTAATAATTTATCTGGTATAAAAAAAAGCAAAAATTTCAAGGTCATCAGTTTTCACTAAAGATCGTAAAAAAACTTTGTTGAAAACTCATTTGGGATGTATTTTGTGAAGTCACTGATCATTTTATACTTCCGTAACGAAAATTTTTATTTTTAAAACAATCAACGTACGGAACACTAATTGCGCAAGTCCAATTTGCACTTGACCAGTTATTTATTATATTACAATTTTTAAAATTCACTTTTTAAAAAAATTATTTTCGACTTGTACAAAACAACTATATTTTAACTCGAATTATAATTCAAAATTGAATCGAGCATAATAACAATATACAGCATAACTTGTTTCTAACGAATTTATTCAATCGGTTTTATAACGTCTTCCGTCTTCCGATGCCTAATTTCCACTCCTCCCGGTTTCTCCATCCCTCCTCCTCCAGATCTCTCTCTAGTACTTCCTTATTGATTCCTGCTCTCCAGCTTTGACGTGTTCCTCCTCGTTTTCTTTTTCCATGAGGGTTCCAATTTAAAATCTTTTTAGGTAGTCGGTCTTGTGACATTCTCTGTACATGTCCGTACCATACCAACTGTTGGGTTCTGATTTTGTCCACTATATCGTGCTTTATTTCTAAAGCTCGCCTTATCGTGTCATTTGGTATGCGGTCTTTTCTGGATTTTCTGGCTGCTCGTCTCCAGAAATCCATTTCTGTAGCTTTTAGTATTTTTTTCTGTTCTTTCCTTTAATGGCCACACCTGGGAGCTGTAAGTTATTATACTTTTCACTATTGAGTTGTAAATTCTCTTCTTATTTTCAATGGTTATGTTTTTGTCCCATAGTATACTATTAAGCATTGCAATCGCTTTTCTTCCTTGGATATTCCTCTCGAATATTGCTTCTTCCAGTGTTCCGTCCCTAGATATTCTCGTTCCCAAATACTTATAACTGGCACAGTGTTTGATAGTATGTCCTGTGGCCAGTTTCAAGTCCTGCTGTTGTCCTCCGACGCACATGTACTCCGTCTTTTTAATATTGACTTCTAGGCCCCATTTTTCATATTCCTCCATAAGTTTTCTTGTCATGTATTCCATATCATCGATATCCTGAGCAACTACTACCTGGTTATCTGCGAATGATAGCGTGTACAATGTAGTATCGTCATCCAGTGGTAATCCCATACTGCTGCATTTCCTTTTCCAATTCTTCAGTGCACTCTCCAAATAGATTTTAAATAGCGTTGGGGATATACAGCAGCCCTGTTTGAGACCCTTTGTGACCGGGAACCCTGTCGTTATACCATATTTGGTTTTCACACTACTTCTTGCGTCTTGGTATAAGGATTTTACGGCTTTAATTATTTCGGTGCTTACATTACTCTGTTGTAGTGTTTCCCACAATCTCATTAGGGGCACGCTGTCGTAGGCCTTTTTTAAATCAACAAACAAGACATGGACTTCCTGATCAAATGAGGTTTTCTTTTCTAGGATTTGTGTCAGTGAGAAGAGATGGTCTATTGTGGATCTTTCTGCTCTAAAGCCTGCCTGTTCTTCAGCTTCTACGTCCGCGTATTCCGTTTCTATTCTATTTTTAAATATTTTTCCGTATATTCTGCTAATAGATCCTGTAACCGTTATTCCCCTATAGTTATCGCAATTATTTTTTGTCTCCTTTCTTATGAATTGTTGATATGTATGATATTTTCCATTCCTCAGATACTTCTGATGTGTTAATGCATCTTTGGAATAAGTTCCTCAAAGCGCTAAATAGCTTTTCAGTTCCGTATTTCTTATATAACTACCAATACTTTCCCGAAGTAACTGAAAACATTAATTACCAATTAACGATATTTTGAAAAAGTAAATTAGTTACCCAATTTTAAAATCACTAGTAAGATTCAAATACAACAACAAGAATCATGATACATGAAGATCCCGAGACGAGGTGTTTGACAGACACGGACACAATATCCCCAAAACTCTTTAATCGGACACTGGAGGATATCTTCAAGAATTGAATATATATATATATATATATATATATATATATATATATATATATATATATATATATATATAGATAATAACGTATTCTTAATTAAGGACAGAAGAACAGATCTAAAAAATACTTAAGGAGCTAGATACACAAGCCAAAAAAAACAGCCCTTAATATGAACTACAATAAAATGAAAATCATAACAAACATGGAGGCTTCAATTACAAAAAGATGAAATACAATACAAATAAAACAGTCAGTGAATAATAGTTTTTACAGGGAACATCAACAATCCCTGGTGCTTAATTAAGATTCAGTTTATTATTAATAATACTTTTCTCTATCTTGACTGATGGATTTAAAAAAAACGCATGCACATATTTCGGCAACACATTTAATTACAGAAGATTCAGGTCAGGCAATAGGAAGATTTTTCGCTACCTATAACATATTTATTTAAAAAAATTATCAATGTTCAAACTGTTACTTTCCATTTTAATAACTTTAACTCGTGAGTGTTTGTTGTTTGTATACTCATTAATAATAATTCACCAAACTTTTTGAGTTTGCAGTGTCAAAAGAAGTCTGCTTCAGGTTGAGAGAGTCAAATTCGGTATTTATTCTAGAATTTTTAGAGAAGTTCTCTATTCTAAGAGAAATTATAAAGTGATGAAACATTAAAATAACAAAACGATTGCCTTAAACAGGCAGAATGCCTTCTAGACACGAGATTTATTACAATAGTTTAAAACCTAGAATTAAATCTTGGTTTCGTAATTAATTTAAAGCAATTATTTCAAGCGGGAACACAGTGAAATCGCAAGTGATAAGGGAGGAGCTCGTCTTGTAAACTGAAACTTTATAGACGGACGAAATATAACTAAACTATTCAAACTCAGTCTGCACAATGCAGTTAAAAGTACAATTCCTTTGAGTTATGAATGATGTTAGAAGTTGAATACTATCGCATTTAAACAGCGATGAAATTTGAGTTTTTACCTCTCGTCTTGCTCTATATAATCAGTCTTGGATGATTTATTTTGTAGCAATAAGAACAAGCTGAATTTATAGGCATACTATCATTTTTCCAATTAAAAGAGAGTTATTAAGTTATGTCGCACTTTTCGTGCCTCGCTCACTTTTTCCTTCAAAGTTACCAAGACTGACAAGATAACTTGCTGACTGACAAGACTGGAAAAGAATAAAGTCCTTTATTTTTATATTCTAACTCAAAGCCAAATTTATGGAAGAAGACAGATTCGTGCCCTATTAAAGTCACTACTAATAAGATATGGGTAAAAATAAAACTTTGATTTTGTCTATGATTGTCATTATGTCAAAACTATTATCACATAGACAGTAGAGTTCATTTTATTTTTTTTTTAAATCCTGTGCCAATTTTTTATAATGCTGGTAAAAGAACATTTATATTTTTATTTGTAGCGGCCGGCCCATGGCTCGTGGTGTAGTACTTGCTTGCAGTGCAGAAGGTCTCAGGTGCCAATCCCGGGAGGTCGGTTACCGGACCTCCTCGCCGATATCCTTAGGATATAAAAAATGGTAAAATTCCTACTCAGGCGGGAAGGTGAACGATAATAAAAAAATTCAATGTTAGTGAAGTAAACACAAAAACAAAAAAATTATGTCAAGTAATTAAACAAGAAAAATAAGAACATAAATAGGTAAAACTTATTAAACAAGGTCATTAGACTACTCAGTATATATCACCACTACACCAAACACTTTATTTTTGCACTCGACGCCCGTTTCGCTAACCATGTTAGCTTCATCAGGAGCGATGATTGACTAAAGCTAAACTACAAATCTACCCTATTTTATACTTAGCCTAACCCTTGAATTACTCAAGCGGAACTAATGACATAGGCAAGACCGTCAGTTCCGGTCAAGTAGCCAGTAGAGGGGACTATAAGGAATAGGCCCTCTGTCTTTATTTAAACTACTTTTACATTTTATGATTTCCATGCTTTCGTATGCGTTCAACAATCTCCTATCAGATACATTTTTTATCAATCTTAGATTATCTAATGTTTCAGTATGATCAGCTTCAAGGGCATGTTCGGCAAGACTTTTCTGTTCTACTGTATTTTAAGTGTGCTAAATGTTCTTTAAATCGTGTTTTAATTGACCTTTTAGTTTGCCCAACATACTTCGGGAATTATTAATGAGTAAGTTTGAAATGGAAGCCAGTCAAGAATTCGAATATTTCCCAAGGGTATGGTATAGGTATGTGGATCATATTTTCGCGATTTTTGATACAAAAACAACAAATATTGATGATTTTGTTTCTAAATTAAATAGCCGGTACGATTCCATTAAATTCACTTACGAAGTTGAGAACAAAGGACAATTGCCTTTTCTAGATATTTTAATTATTAAAAATAATAATAGATTAGAATTTGATATCTACAGGAAGGACACAGTAACAGATAGATATATTCCTAAAGATTCATTTCATTGCAAACAACATAAATTAGCCTCATTTTTTAGTTCATCGTTTGGTCATTTTCCCTCTGAATAGAGTAAACTTTAATAAAGAAAGGAATCGTATTAGAAATGTAACTAGAGTTAATGGTTATGACGATGACTTAGTAAATAAGCTAATAAATAGACACAAGTTTAAGTTTAATATTGAGAAATTCAGAAAAAAGAAACCTTTTTTTACACGCGAAAAAAATTAGACCAAGTATGTCTCCATGCCATATAATCCGAAATATAGCAAGGGATTCAATAAGGTATTTAATAAGGTAGGCCTCACTTTAGTCTATAAGTCATCAGACAATCTGAGGAATATCTTAGGAAATCCCAAAGATAAGATTCCTAATTGTGAGAAAAGTGGAATTTATGAAATTAGTTGTAATGATTGTGACAAAAAGTATGTTGAGCAAACTAAAAGGTCAATGAAAACACGATTTAAAGAACATTTAGCACACTTAAAATACAGTAGAACAGAAAAGTCTAGCATTGCCGAACATGCCCTTGAAGCTGATCATACTGTAACATTAGATAATCTAAGATTAATAAAAAATGTATCTGATAGGAGATTGTTGAACGCATATGAAAGTATGGCAATCATAAAATGTAAAAGTAGTTTAAATAAAGACAGAGGGGCTATTCCTTATAGTCCCCTCTACTGGTTACTTGACCGGAACTGACGGCCTTGCCTATGTCATTAGTTCCGCTTGAGTAATTCAAGGGTTAGGCTAAGTATAAATAGGGTAGATTTGTAGTTTAACTTTAGTCAATCATCGCTCCTGATGAAGCTAACATGGTTAGCGAAACGCGCGTCGAGTGCAAAAATAAAGTGTTTGGTATAGTGGTGATATATACTGAAGAGTAGCATTGTGCCAAAGATTCCACGTTCCCAACTTAGAAGGTCATTAGAGGATATCGGTACTAACATATTTTACTGATGTTTTTGTCCCGAAGCAAATTTCTTATAAGCTTCAAATTTTTATTAAAAGAAGATATTTAACAATAATAATAATTAATATATTCCAGATATTATCTTTAAGCTGTTTTTTTGAGACACTGGCAAGTTAGGCATCCTACCTTTCAAAAATGTTACCTAGTCTGCACTATAAAAAAAAACCGGTCAAGTGCAAGTTGAACTTGCACAATTAGTGTTCCGTACGTTGATTGTTTTTAAAATAAAAATTTGTGTTAGGGTGGTATAAAATGATCAGTGACTTCACAAAACACACTCCAAATGAGTTTTTCAACAAAATTTGTTTCCAATCTTTGCTGAAAACTGGTGACCTTGAAATTTTTTGTTTTTTTTTATATACCAAATAAATTATTAAAGGTGATAATTTTCGTTCAATCTATACCCCATGGAGAATATTCCAGAATTTTTTCAAAATTTTTTGATCAGTACTTTTCGAGAGAAGGTAGGGGACAGCGATTTTTTAAAAGTAATACGAAGAAAAGTGTGCGCAAGTATTACATTACATATATATTTTTTACTCGTGTTTTCACAAGCTTTCATTTAACACCACACTCGATGATCTAATAAAAAAATTTTTTTTCACTTCCGATTTCACCCCTCAAAACGAACCCCTTAAGTCAAAATTTATGTTACGGTGGTATAAAATGATCAGTGACTTCACAAAAACACACCCCAAATGAGTTTTCAACAAAGTTGGGGAATATTCCATAATTTTTTCGAAATTTTGTGATAAGTACTTTTCGAAATAAGGCCCGGGACAGCGATTTTTCGCGAATTTTTAAAAATAATACAAAGAAAAGTGCGCGCAAGTATAATATTATATATATATTTTTCACTCGTGTTTTCACAAGCTTTCATTTGACACCACACTCGATGACCTAGTAAAAAATTTTTTTTTCACTTCCGACTTCACCCCCCAAAATTAACCCCTTAAGTCAAAATTTAATTCTCAAAACTACATGGCTCTGATGAGGCCATCAATTCCTATATTATTACCAAATTTCACCTTTCTATGTCAAATAGTTTCGGAGAAAATCGAGTGTGACAGACAGACAGACAGACAGACAGACACCGAAGTGATCTTATAAGTGTTCCGTACGGAACACTAAAAACGGCCAAGTGCAAGGTGAACTTGCTCTATTAGTATTCCGTGCCGTGATTGCTTCTAAAATAAAATAAAATCCTCCATCGGCATTGGTCTTCGGCCATTTTAAGCGCATCGTAAAATGCTGAGTTCCTTCTTGTAGGGGACTTACTTCTTATTCTTTTGCCTGGCACCTCACCAGCCACGATCAACTTCTCCAAACTATCGGCCCCTTTTCTTGCAATATGGCCAAAGAATTGGAATATACGTTGAAAAAAGATTGATGACAATCGAACATTTACTTTGATCTCTGCAATGACAGATGCTTTGGTTCTGTGGGCCGTCTAACGGATACGCAACATTCGTCTCCAAAACCATTGCTCAATGGAATCTATTTTCTTTCCTTCTACTTTTATCTGTGATTAGTCAAATGCAGTAATTAAGTTGGGAATGTAGAATCTTTGGCACAATGATACTACTCAGTATATATCACCACTACACCAAACACTTTATTTTTGCACTCGACGCGCGTTTCGCTAACCATGTTAGCTTCATCAGGAGCGTGATTGACAATCATCGCTCCTGATGAAGCTAACATGGTTAGCGAAACGCACGTCAAGTGCAAAAATAAAGTGTTTGGTGTAGTGATGATATATACTGAGTGGTAAATGAAGTAATGTACTGAAAAGTATATGAATATATTACTGATTGCACCGAGTACGTACTGATATTTTGTAGCGCTTAGTCCCGGTTAAAATCACAACTTTAGACAACAAACCTTTACCATATTATCAAGATAAATAGTTTTTTATACCAAATAAATTATCAAACGTAATATCCTTGCGATAATTTTCGCTCAATAGCGAATATTCCAGAGTTTTTTCAAAATTTTTTGGTCAGTACTTTTCGAGATAGGAAGGAGGACAGCGATTACCTTGCAAAAAAATTTTTTTACTTCCGACTTCACCCCCAAAACTAACTCCTTAAGTTAAAATTTAACTTTCAACACTATATGGCTCTGGTTGGGCCATCAATTCCTATATTTGTGCCAAATTTTAACTTTCTATGTCAAACAGTTTCTGAGAAAATCGAAACAGACAGACGGACTCCGAAGTGATCCCATAATTGTTCCGTACGGAACTTTAAAAAAAATGTAGTTGTTCAGTTGCTTTGACTAGAAGGAAAAGTTTTTTGAAAACCCTTATCCATGACTGACAATAATCAAAAGGCAGAACTTGCCCAAAAAAAATTCCTCTGTTACCATTAAATTTTACGATGGTGATGGAGGAGGGGGGGGGGAGTTCCAAAAAAAAAACCTCTCATAAAGTACAACTTTATTACTTCCAAGAATTACGGACTAGAAGGGAAAGATTTCCGAAGAAAAGACTTTCTCTGACCCTCCCACCATAACAAAGGGGTAAGAATTATCTAGAAACCCTCTCTTAGCACCTTTAAAAATCGAAGACCAGGAAGGGTGAAAGATTTACCATTTAATAGGCGGAGGCTTTCTTAAAAATAAAAGCCTATTGGCGGTTCGATAAGTTTAGATCCCTAATTGCCAAAAGACCCGTTTTTAAAATTAAACCTTCTAGCGAATCGGGCAGTTAAGATTATTTACTAACATTTGTTAGATTAACAAAAGGACACTAGGTTACCAGAATTTTAATATAAAAATACAACGAAATCCTTACTTTTGTTAAATTATAGGGATAATAAAATTCAGACAGCGTTATACAATAATCCTAAACATATAGCCGAAAGTTTTGCATTCTTTTTTGAAGTCTCTTATATAATGTCTTCTCAGAAACAAAGAAACGTGGAGAATAATTTATTCCCATCACAGAATCCTATTAACATGGAGAAAATAACGGAACAACTTGTTTTTAAAGTATTAAAAAAGTTAAAACCTACAGCTACTGTTGGTCCAGATAATATTCGTGCCTTCTTGTTAAAAGACTCTGTTTTTGCTCATCCTCTTACAATATTATTCAATTTATCACTTAACACATCTCTGTTTCCAGACACATGGAAAACATCACGTATTACGCCCGTTTTCAAAAAAGGTGACAAGAGTTGTGTAACAAACTTTAGACCGATAAGCATTATTAATAACTTTTCAAGTCTTCGAAATCATATTACTTGAGTATTTATATAATTCAATTAGCACGCAGATATCACTGCAACAACACGGTTTTGTGAAGGGCCGTTCGACGGTTTCAAATTTATTTTGTCTTATGCAAGATCTTACGGAAACACTTGATAGAGGTGAGCAGACCGATGTGATTTATAGTGATTGCTCTAAGGCCTTTGATCGGCTGGATCATGGGATTCTGTTGGACAAGTTGTTCGCAATTGGCTTTTCGAGTAAGTTATTATCTTTAATCATACTTGATAAACCGCTCGCAGTTTGTACAGTGTCTTGGTCAGAATTCTTCTAGCTTTGTTGCCACATCGGGAGTGCCGTAGGGATCACATTTGGGACCACTCCTTTTCAATATATTTAAAAATGATCTTACTCAGAGATCGGGTGTTGAATACCTACTTTATGCTGATGACGTAAGGTTATATTGCAGAATCAGAGACCCGAACGACTGCATAAGACTACAGGATGGCTTTAATCTTATAAACAATTGGTGTAGTAACAACAAACTCCTTTTGAATGTATCCAAGTGCAATGTAATCACCTTTACAAAAAAATTGAGTCCCATACAATTCAATTACAGTATGAACGGTCAGGTCCTAGAGCGATGTCAGTCGGTGTCTGATGTGGGTGGTTTACTGGATACTGCCTTGTCTTTTCGTGTCCATATTGCAAAGCTTACGGCGGAGAGTTTTAAACTATTGGGTTTAATCGTACTTAATAGTGCCGATTTTGTTGAATATGATACTCTAAAATTGCTTTTTATTAATTTCGTGAGATCACGGTTTGAATAGTCAGTTGTTGTTTGGTGCTCCTTTTATCAAGCGCACATTCAAAATATTGAAAAAATTCAAAAGCGCTTTTTAAAGTACGCTAGTTTTAAACTCGATGGAGTATATCCCGAAATAGGTTATCCCTATGAAAGTCTCTTGGATAGATTTTCGATGGAAAGTTTAGAGGCACGCCGAAACAAAGCCCAAATTATATTTTTACTTAAGATAATATCGAACAAATTGATGCAAACAAAATCTTGCAGTGTCTGCCTTTTCATGTACCTAGACCCGCGGCACGTAGTCTGCAAACTTTTAATTTACCAATCCCAAGAACAAAATTTTCTCTCCTTTTTCAAATTTGCGAGAAATATAATCAAATGCAGAACCAGCTTGATATTTATATTTTCAAGTGCAGCGTGACAGAAAAAAAAAAAAATTAGTTTTAAAATATGTTTTTAATAAGCTATTTAATTTTAATTAGGTTTAGCACATTTCATTATGTTATTTTCCCATTCTGTAATTGGAATACTGTAGAATGTGATAAATAGATAAATGAATAAATTTATATTTTCGAGGATAACTTTACCAATTTTTTATTGTATATTTTGCCCTAAAAAGTACAAGAAAAAATTTGAACAAAACACCTAAAAGAACGAAAACAAACCATCGTCATTTACCTAAATTTAAAAAAGCACTCTAGTCACGTTTAAGGGTGCTTCGCGCGTACACAAATAATTAAGTGGAATTGCCGGCAGCGGTGGCGTCGCGTAAGACGATTTGCTTGTAATTGTAAAGTGCTGTACGGCATTTAAAACATTTTGTTAAATCCGATTGAGGAACTGTGAAACTCTAAAACTGGAATAGCAGATAACTTTGAATTTTGTTGCTGAGCAAATAGGCCAACAAACATAGATACTAATTGCTGATACGCTAAAAAGGTCTTACTTTAAAACTGCTATAAGTTGATATTGTCCAGGAGACTTAGCATTTTGCTGCCGATTTTGAGATAATAAGCTATAAATTGGTGTATACCTTCGTTTTGGCATTGTTTATGTGTAGTCAAAAGTCACCGATGATAGCTTGTTCGGTTCATCAAAAAAACGAAGGTCAAAGGTCACAAAAATTGGTTTTTCAACAATATCTCGTTTTTTATGCTCTAAATCACTTTGGGACCTATTATAAAAGTTGTAGAGCATAAAATTCTCTACAAGATTGGTCTAAGGTATTTTTTTCTAAGTCTAACCGTCTTTGAAATAGAGCGCGGAGAGTAGGAAGTATTTGGTCGTATGCATGATAACGCTACGTTAGCTGCATAATGCAATACGTTGTGCAGTTTATACGTTAATAATTTACTAAAAATGTTTAAATAATCAACGAATTTCAATTATTTACTTGAAAATAAATGATATTTGTTTATAATATTTAGAAATAACATGTGTTTGATTAAATTTAGTAAATATTAGCTTAATTGCATTCTCATTATATTTTTATTTTCTCTGCTATGAAGTTGTAGAGATTTTCAAAATCGTTCTCCGAATATTTATAATAAACGGATGGAATCATACTACTTTATGGCAGGATCTATGTAGTCAATTACGGACCGTATAATTTCCAAAAATGTTGGGTCCCTCATAGATACAATGCAGGTACATTTGCACTAATCAGTTTTAAATTTCGGTGATTTGTGCGATGTCGTAAATTTACAGTTTCGAGCGGATGATAATTCTAATTTATGGAGCTTATGCATATTATAATTTGAGAAATTTTAATATATACATAGGAAGTATTCGGATTAGTTAGTCTAGGGACTGCTCTGTAAAACCAATCAGCGGTGTGCACCACCAAGCAGCCATCCCCCTCTATTGAGTGGTTGCAAGAGAGCGAAAATACGAGAATATAAGTTCAAGAATTTTACCTTCTTAAGGCATTAGTGCGTGAAGCTTCGAAGAGCTAGAGTTTCTTCAAATTCACGTATATTCTCATATATTCTCTCTATACATCTTTACGATCAATGTGTGCGCGTATGTGTGTCGTCGACTACCTGTGTAATAGTTCACGTGTTATAGACGTAGAGGGCCACGCTTGACAGAGGGAGGCCTCTACCAACGGTCTTTTATGTTTTCATATAGTGAGTTGGGACAGATGTTACATAAGACTTGTACCGTTCTCAAGGCTTCTCCTTTTATTTAGTTTCACTAGACTTCTCTTCAGTGTAAAACTGAATTTTGGCAAATACAGACATACGATTTCGGGTAAAATGGCTGAATTGTGTTTTATATGTGAAAAGTTACTATCAGATGACAAAACTGTGAATGTTTCGCGTGGCTTACAAGTTTTAAAAAATGCAAGTATTCAAAGAAATGACGGTAAAATTGACTATTTGAACACTTTAAGTTCTGTAAAAGTGCATATTAACTGCAGGAAACAGTACACCAGTGAACATAGTATAACTGCATATAAGCGACGCCTGGAAGATGATGAACCTTCGACATCAAGTTCACCTCGTAGACTAAGAACTGAGCCTTTTGACTTCGCAAAATTGTGCTTGATTTGTGGCCAAACAGCTGATGAAGGAGAAGAAAAACGTAAACATCAAAAGTATAAGCGCGTCATTAGTAAGGTACAAACTATAAATATGAAAGACAATATAATTAAAAGAGCAGTTGAACGAGGTGATTCTTTTGGAGAATTAGTGAAAAGTCGCGTAATTAGTGAATTTGACTTGATTGCTGCCGGAGCAAAATATCACACTATTTGCATGACTAAATTCTTTCATTCAAAGCCGTCTAAACATGAAGAGCCGAGCCGAAAAGATGAAATCGAAGTAGCAATGCAAGAAATTTTTTCTTTTATTGAAAATAACGAAGATTCACAATTTACATTGAAAGAGCTTCGAGATGTCCCTACGCAGTATTTGCCCGATGATGCTACTATTATTTCCAATTTAAGACAGAAATATTTAAGTAATATAGTAATCACGGTGAAGAATAGATCATTCACTATTATAAGTTTTCGCGACACGCAAGCTGATCTATTATCACAAAAGTGGTATGAAAAAAAAAAAAAACTCCGGAAGAAGAACGGTTGCGAATAGTAGAAGCTGCTGCAGCGATCTTTTTTTAAACTACTATTTCCTAATTTAAATCAAACACATGTTATTTCTAAATATTATAAACAAATATCATTTATTTTCAAGTAAATAATTGAAATTCGTTGATTATTTAAACATTTTTAGTAAATTATTAACGTATAAATTGCACAACGTATTGCATTATGCAGCTAACGTAGCGTTATCATGCATACGACCAAATACTTCCTACTCTCCGCGCTCTATTTCAAAAACGGTTAGACTTAGAAAAAAATACCTTAGACCAATCTTGTAGAGAATTTTATGCTCTACAACTTTTATAATAGGTCCCAAAGTGATTTAGAGCATAAAAAACGAGATATTGTTGAAAAACCAATTTTTGTGACCTTTGACCTTCGTTTTTTTGATGAACCGAACAAGCTATCATCGGTGACTTTTGACTACACATAAACAATGCCAAAACGAAGGTATACACCAATTTATAGCTTATTATCTCAAAATCGGCAGATAGGCTCTCTTTTTTTTCAGCTATATTGCCTGGACTATAATTGGGGTTTTAAATTGACAGAGAGGCAACGATAGCGTAAAGTTCATTATCTCATTTGTTTCGGGAATGGCGAAAAAAAATGTTAAATAAAATAGTTTTAAGGAATGTTAAGGTGCACAGTTTAAAGTTATTTTTGAGTATACAGGGTACTTTAAAAAAGTGTGGCCGGTATAACATATGTTTTTTTTCAAATGGAACATCCTTTTTTCTAATTTATTTTTAAATTCTGCGTAAAATTTTATAACTTTTTTATTAATAATGTTATATACCTAAACCGAGAGTAGTTTTTCTAATATTTCATTTTTTTTTAAATACTAGTTTTCAGTTTTGCAAAAAAAAATTGCCACTAGCGCCATTGTTTCTGAAGGTAGAATACTCATAATTGCTACGAGCGTTCTATAGAGATGAAAAAAAAAGATATATGTAAAGAAATTTGAGTTAGATGCTACTGGGTGTTCAAAATAAATTTATGCATTTCGGCTATTTTAAATTAAAAAATCTCAAATTTTTTAAATGGTACACCCTGTATATTATTATTTTTTTTGATATATTTTACCAAACCCTCCAACTTTTATTAGGTATGTCATATACCTATTTCTAATGTTTTCGATTTATTTTGAATTTTTCAATTTTTATCTTTGTTTTTAATACACATACACTATTGTGAAAACATAAACGAATAGTTAATAATAATTTTAGTATAGTTTAACTTATCTAATGATTAATTCTTATGACGTAATAAATGTTCAAAAATATCTACTTGAATACACATGTTTAGTCGTTTTACTATATTTTGATTCACTCTCCTCAGCATAAAGGGCTTATTGTCCTGCACGCATCCCGTATCCTATTTCCTATATCTACTGGTGTTGTAGGGGAATTCACATAAACACGATCTTTAATGTAGCTCCACAAAAAGAAGTCTAAAGTTGTTAAGGCACATGATCGAGGGGACCACTTAATGAATCCATCCCTACCGATCCATTTTTGTGGTTAACGATAGTTTAAAAGTTTCCAAACTTCCCGGTGGTAATGAGCAGAAGCTCCGTCTTGTTGAATCCACATTTGTTCCCTTTCAAAGTTATCAACTTCTTCAAGAAGCTGGAGTAATTTGTTTTGCAAAAAATTTAGATATCTAGGCCCGTTAAGCGGTTCGCGGAAAAAATATGGACTAATAATCCGAAAATTTAATATTCCACACCATACATTAAACGACCAATGGTTTTGGTTTTAAACTTCCCGGACCCAAAATGGATTAAATGTTGGATAATAATGCATGTTATGGCTGCTAACTGCTCCATTACTGCGAAAAGTAGCTTCATCAGAAAAACATTATTTTAAATAAAAAATTTGAATCGGCCTCTATTGCTCCATTCATGGTGGTACAAAAGTTTACTCGTCGTTTAAAATCACAGTTGGTGTAGTTTCATATGAAAGGGATGATACTTGTATTTTCTCGTGGTGCGATTAGCTGTAGATTGGGATGTGTTAGATAAGTCAACTAATTGACGGCTGCTGACCTGGGGATTATCTTCAACATGAAATAAAATCTCCATTTCTTTTTCCTCATTGGTCGCATTCTGGTTTACTACTTTCCGTTTCGTATACTCAACGCTACCACCACCATCAAACCGTTCCATTAAGCACTGAAAAGATTTTCTGGATGGTATATGTCTATTAGGGTACATCGCTCCGTAAAGCCTTACTGCCAAAAGACAATTTTTTCCCTCCTCGCCCAGTATATAAACCATATCGATTAATTCATTTTTAGGAAAATCCATAACTATTGCCTTTATACGTCACTTACTACAACAAATTAAACTATTTTTACTTGCTTAATAGACATGTCAAAATTTGACAATGCCTACATGTTTGTATTGTAATAAAAACAAGAGTAAAAATTTAAAAATTCAAAATAAATCGAAAACTATTAGAAATAAGTATATGACATACTTAATAAAAGTTGGAGGGTTTTGTAAAATCTATCAGAAAAAATAATAATATAGAGGGTGTGATTTTTAGCATCTAACTCAAATTTCTTTACATTTTTTTTCATCTCTATAGAACGCTCGTATCAGTTGTGAGTATTCCACCTTGAGAAACAATGCCGCTACTGGCAATTTTTTACAAAAAATGAAAACCAGTATTTTTTTTAGAAAAATTGAAATATTAGAAAAACTACTAGGTTTAAGTATATAGCATTATTAATAAAAAAGTAATAAAATCTTACACAGATTTTAAAAATAAATTAGAAAATAGAATGTTCCATTTAAAAAAAACGTATGTTATATCGGCCACATTTTTTTCGAAGTACGCTGTATACTCAAAAATAATTTTAAACTATGAACCTTAACATTCCCTAAAACTATTGTATTTAACATTTTTTCGTTATTCCCGAAACAAATGAGATAATGAACTTTACTCTATCGTTGACTCACCCTGTACAAGCCCAAATAACCGGTCAAGTGCAAGTTATACTTAATGTCCCAAACCGTGATAACCTTTACACCCTAATAAAAATCAGCTACCTAATAGCTAATAAACGAATCTATCTCAATCTAGAATCTAATAGTAAAAGTTTAAAACAAATATTTATTACCTAAATATTTATTTATATAATAAATTAAAATTATTTTGTCTTCGGTACTTATCCGTCACCAGTCATCATAATATGACTGATTGCACCAAATATCTATTGTATGTAGTCCCTTAGTCCCAGTTTCCAGACCTTCACCATTCTGTCATGCCACTAAGTTTTTTTATACCAGAAAAATTATCAAGCGTAATTCACAAGTGATAATTTTTGCTGGGTCTGGATCATGGCGAATATTCCAGGATTTTTTTCAAAATTTTTTAATCACTACTTTTCAAGATAGAGGGGACAGCGATTTTCGGCTATTTTTTAAAATAATAAGAAGAAAACTTTGCGCAAGTATTACATCATATATATATTTGAACTCGTGTTTTCACAAGCTTTCATTTAACACCTCACTCGATGACCTTCTGATTTCACCCCCAGAACTAACCCATTAAGTTAAAATTTAACTTTCAACACTATACGGCTCTGATTGTGCAAGGGAACGAGCTAGCGGCAATGTTTTTCCGACTTGATTTACTATTATCGTCACTGCTTATTTCTAATGTTACCTAACGTATTATAACTTGGCCAGAGATTAAAAAAAAGCACGTAAATCGGATAAGTGGTTATCCAGTGATAAGCGCACTAACGGACAGACAGACAGAGAGACGTTGCATTTTATATATATTATAGATATGAAATATACAGCTTTAAAAACAAAAGTCAACTGTAATATATAGGAAAATGTGAAAAGAAAAACTGCCAATCTCTAATTTAAGCTTATTAAAACATTAACAATAGTTTTAATAGATAGGAAATGCTATTAAAAACAAGGAAGCCTCGTTTCTACTTCCAGGTTTACTAACAAACTGCTATATATAAATTTTCAGTATTCCTATCCTATTATTTCTCTAAATACACCTTAAGGGCTCTTGAATGTAACTTTAGCCACACACGCATAGGCAAAAATCAAGAACTTCCTGAAAACAAAAATCAAACAAAATTAATTGGACAAAAAATATATCGTTGTGGGATTTTTCGAGTATTAGTAGCATGGTTCTTAAACGAGTGGCGTGTTGGTTCCTGGTGTCGAATGTATTCTAAAAAAGAAAGATTTACAAATAGTACTCCTAAACTATTTTTTTACATGCCAATTTCTTCTGTGTCAAACTTAACTGTATACTGATACAGAGAGTTGCATGTCTGTGAGGTCTAAATTACTCGGCTCTCCGGAAGTTCCATTGAGTGTGTGTGAGCTATACTTAAAATGAATTTTTTTTGTCATAGAATTTTAGACTTTTGATGGTTTTTTAGCGGTTGGATGATCTGTGAATAAGAGGACAAGATTGA
The DNA here is from genome assembly GCA_019049505.1 of Pachyrhynchus sulphureomaculatus. Taxonomy (NCBI): domain Eukaryota; kingdom Metazoa; phylum Arthropoda; class Insecta; order Coleoptera; family Curculionidae; genus Pachyrhynchus; species Pachyrhynchus sulphureomaculatus. The sequence goes on from CM032456.1 coordinate 174,802,115, forward strand.
TAACACAAGTCTGCAAAAAAAAAATTGAGAGCTGTTTTGGTTTTTTTTTTGCGTAATTCTTATGTTTTTGAGTGTACTGAATCCGAAAATGACTTTCATTTTGTCATAGAACGTCACGTTTTCTGACAATGTAGGTATCTCTGTTAAACAAGTTATCATCTTAAAATAAAAGATAAAAGACTAAAAAATTTTTTTTTAATTTATAATTGGGTAACAAAACTTTTTTTTTATCTAAAATACATTCATTAGTTAGCACTAAACACATTTCTTTTTTCCCAGTGAGACTCCTTTGGTACATTTTCGCTTGTAGGAAGCATCTGGAAGGTCTCTCTGAAGCGTCCAACAGTAGTCTGCCATCATTAAGACGCTCCATCTTCCCTGGTATCTTTTTTCCATCTCCTTAATATCTTGGTGAAATCGTTCACCTTGCTCTTCACTCAGATCTCCTAAATTTTCTGGAAAGTAGTCGAGGTGGGAATGAAGAAAATGTACTTTTAAACTCATTAGGCAACCTAAAGCTTGAAATGCTTTTAACATTCTTTTGACGATTTGTTTGTAGTTAGGGTCTTTGTTATTGCCTAAAAATTTCTCTATGACCTCTTTAAAGGCAATCGACCCTTCTCTTTGAGGATCCGTCATGGTTGTGATGAATTGTGGATCAGCCATAAGCCGTCTAATATCTGATCCAACGAAAACACCTTCCTTCAACTTTGCCTCCGAGAGGCCTGGAAACTTTGATATTAAGTATTTGAAGCAATTTCCATCTCTTGGAAGTGACTTCACAAATTGCTTCATCAATCCTAGCTTTATGTGAAGCGGTGGTAGAAGAACTTTATGAGGAGGCATCAAAGTTTCATGCAGGACGTTCTTTTCGTCAACTTTAAGCTCTCTCGGAGGCTAACACTTTTTGGTCCAGTGATTTGCTCGGTCTCTAGTATCCCATAGACACAAAAAGCAAGGGAATTTGGTAAACTCAGATTGTTGTCCGAGCAACATGCCCAAGATTTTTAAATCACCGCACACTTGCCAACCGTGGTCTTTATATTTTAATTTGCAAAGAACCAATTCCAAGTTCTTGTAGGTTTCCTTAAGGTGTACGGAATGACCGACAGGAATGGAAGCATAGAAACCGCCATTGTGAAGCAGAACTGCTTTAAGGCTTCTTTTTGGAGAATCTATGAAAATACGCCACTGTGCTGGGTCGTATGAGATCTTAAATGTATCCATCAAACCTTCAATATTGGTATAATAAACCAACTCGTCTTCTTGGGCAAAGTAGGAAGTGAACTGCTTCTCACGATATCTAAACCAGGAGGAAGACACTCCCGGCAACAGTAAGTTCCTGCTTTTGAGCCTTGATCCAAGCAACTCAGCAGCGTTTTTGGGAAGATTCAAGTCTCTTACCAAATCATTTAGCTCGCCCCGGAAAAACAATTTCGGACTGCTGTCATCTTCAAATTGAAAACTTGACTTGTCATCGGGTTCAGGTACAGCACCATCTTCGTCAGAACTTGGAATCTCTTCCAAGGTAGCAGAGGCCTTGGGCACTGGTATTTCGGTCCCATGAGAGATGGGACGAATAGCTGATTGCAGATTGGGGTATGAAATGGACTGCTTCCATTTTGAATTATACCCTTTCACATTACACGAACAAAAGTAACAATCATCACTATGGTTCTTTTGCTCGCGCCATACCATAGAAATCGCATATCGGAAAGCTTTTTTCTTGCCCTTAAACCAATTTCGAAGGTCTTCAACACATCGTTTGCAGACTTTATGAGGTGCCCAAACTTTATCCCGATCTCCAAGTTTTAAGCCAAAATACGTGAAGTATACTTTTTTTACAAAGTCCGTAATATTAAGTTATTGCTTTAATACCATATATTCGCCACAAATATAACAGAAACTGTCAGACGAATTCACACACTTCCGCACAGATGACATTGCACTATATTGAACCAAGATCTATAAAACAATGACGAATTAACACGTAATTGTACCGCGCCACTTTCTACACTATCGGAGCGCGCACGTTCTGGTTACAACGTTTATGTTTGTTAATTTAGCTCACACAGGGCGTTCTTTATTTAGAAAGTAATGATAGTTATGGCCTGTATACATTTAAAAACAGTAATCAAAATAAAATTGTACCTATTTATTTATGACTTCAAGTTAGCCCAAAAAAAACCCTTTTTTATAATAAAATTTTGCGTTTTGCAAAATAACCTGACGTTCTGGAATTTTTTGAGTATTTTTTTAGTTTTCAGAACACCTAAATACATAGAAATCAGTTAAAAACATCCAGACAGCATTTTTGTTGCAGACCTGTGTAATAGTTTGACGTGGAATTCTGGTAAATAAGAGAAATATGTGGTTTATAAGTTCTTACTTGTAAATCACAACTTATGTTTTCTTTTGTAGTAGAACAGTCTTGGTGTTGTAACCAAATATCACCTATTTCTGATTTTGAAGATACATAATTTGCATATGTTAGCTCATGCCATTCTTAAGACATAAACAATCAAATACTAAAATTACTCAATATTCTTAAAAAAAAAACCAGCGTGTTTTTAGAAATAAATAACGTTTATTTACCAAGATTCTTTAGACGCAATTTTTGCAATATAAATGAACATATTTAGGCATTTTTTGACGAGAATATTATGAGTCTTTATACATTTTGATGGTTAATATAATATCTCATACTATATCTTATTTTCTTGTAGAGCTGCGGCTCCACTAGTGAATTCAATCGAATTGTACATACAGATGTTAGAGAAACCTGTTTCACATATATAAAGAATTTTATCTAGGTTACAACAGCTATTGAATTTGAATTAAAAATGTGTATTATTTATTACGAAATTGAAAATTTTTAACAAAGTGTGTATTATTTATTTAAAAATTGTGTCATATTTTTAAATAGACAGTAAGCATAATACGGACATAATAACATTTCCTTATTTGGAACGTTTATTTATTAGAGTTCTTGTAAAAAAAATGTGTCTAAATTGATAATTTACTTTTTATTTCTGAAAAGGATTAAAAATTGTTGCTTCTAGACGTTGTAGTAGCTTAAAATCCCCATTATAGCCTAATGTATTATTTGATCTGTTATGTGTTATTTCCCATTTTGGCTTATTAGACAGTATAAAGTGGCGAGACAAGTTGTTATCCCTAGGTTCATATTTTTTTTCTTAGATCCGTACCATACCAGCAAGTTTCTGGTATATATCTTCTTCTTCACCTCTTATTGATATTGGTAATTTGCTAAATGTACTATAGACCTACAGGTGGTAACAAGATTGACGTTTTTCTTTTAATCTTAATGAAGCTCAGTAAACCCCAGCATAACAACAAAAAGTTGCAACTACATCTATAATATATATAAAATGCAACGTCTCTCTGTCTGTCTCTCTGTCTGTCCGTTAGTGCGCTTATCACTGGAGAACCACTTATCCGATTTACGTACTTTTTTTTTTAAAACATACATATGTTCTCTGGCCAGGTTATAGGCTATATTTTATTACGATAGGTAGCATAAGGAATGAGCAGTGACGTAAAATAGTGAGTGAAGTCGGAAAAAAATTTTCCGCTAGCGCATTCCCTTGCAATACACAGCCTAAACCATTAAATATGGAACAATATTATGTAGCAGAGAATATCTATAATCTATAATATATATAAAATGCAATGTCTCTCTGTCTGTCTGTCTGTTAGTGCGATTATCACGCTAGAACCACTTATCCGATTTACCTGTCTTTTTTTAAATTCATACATATATTCTTTGGCCAGGTTATATAATAATAATAATAATATAATAATCTACATCTATAATATATATAAAATGCAACGTCTCTCTGTCTGTCTGTCTGTCTGTCTGTTAGTGCGCTTATCCCTCGAGAACCACTTATCCGATTTACGTGATTTTTTAAATTCATACATATGTTCTCTGACCAGGTTATAGATATATAGTTTATTACATCTATAATATATATAAAATGCAACGTCTCTCTGTCTGTCCGTCTGTCTGTCCGTTAGTGCGCTTATCACTGGAGAACCACTTATCCGATTTACGTACTTTTTTTATAAAACATACATATGTTCTCTGGCCAGGTTAGGCTATATTTTATTACGATAGGTAGCATAAGGAATGAGTAGTGACGATAATAGTGAATGAAGTCGGAAAAAAGTTAGCCGCTAGCGCCTTCTCTTGCAATACACAGCCTAAACCATTAAATATGGAACAATATTATGTAGTAGAGAATAACTATAACCTATAATATATATAAAATGCAACGTCTCTCTGTCTGTCTGTCTGTCTGTCCGTTAGTGCGCTTATCACTGGAGAACCACTTATCCGATTTACGTACTTTTTTTTGAAAACATACATATGTTCTCTGGCCAGGTTATAGGCTATATTTTATTACGATAGGTAGCTTAAGGAATGAGTAGTGACGATAATAGTGAATGAAGTCGGAAAACAGTTAGCCGCTAGCGCGTTCCCTTGCAATACACAGCCTAAGCCATTAAATATGGAACAATATTATGTAGTAGAGAATAACTATAATCTATAATATATATAAAATGCAATGTCTCTCTGTCTGTCTGTCTGTCCATAGTGCGTTTATCACGCGAGAACCACTTATCTAATTTACGTGTCTTTTTTTAAATTCATACATATATTCTCTGACCAGGTTATAGATATATATTTTATTACATCTATAATATATATAAAATGCAACGTATCTCTGTCTGTCCTCTGTCTGTTCGTTAATCACTGGAAAACCACTTATCCAATTTACGTGCTTTTTTTTAAAACATACATATGTTCTCTGGCCAGGTTATCTATCTATAATATATATAAAATGCAACGTCTCTCTGTCTGTCTGTCCGTTAGTGCGTTACATACTTTTTTTTAAAAACATACATGTGTTCTCTATTCAGGTTATAGGATATATTTTATTGCGTTAGGTAACATAAAGAATAAACAGTGACGATAATAGTGAATCAAGTCGGAAAAAAAGGTTACCGTTAGCGCGTTCTCTTGCAATACACTGCCTAAACCATTAAATATGGAACAATATCATGTTGTAAAGAAATAATAATATATATATATATATATATATATATATATATATATATATATATATATATATATATATATATATATATATATATAAAATGCAACGTCTCTCTGTCTGTCTGTCTGTCCGTTAGTGCGCTTATCACTTGAGAACCACTTATCCGATTTACGTGTTTTTATATATTTATACATATGATATGTTCTATATAATTCGATATAAGCCTAGATAATGGGAGATAAGGTGAGATAATGTGAAATAAGTATAAAAAATAGGAGATAAGCAGAGATAAGCCTAGATAATGAGAGATAAGGTAAGATAATGGGAGATAAGTATAAATAATGGGAGATAAGGAGAAATAATGGGATATAAGCAGAGATAAGGGGTAATGGGAGTTATGGTGAGATAATGAGAGATAAGGAGAAATAATGGGAGATAAGGAGAAATAATGGGAGATAAGGAAAAATAATGGGAGATAAGAGGAAACAATGGCAGATATTTTATTACGTTAGGTAACATAAGGAATAAGCAGTGACGATAGTAGTGAATCAAGTCCACGCGAGCGGAGCCGCGGGCGCGGCTAGTAACAAATATAATACAACAAAACGAACTGATACATATAAAATACTCGAAATTCTAATTTACAAACTTTATTGAAGAACTACGTGTGAAGCATAAATAGAGAGGATACCGTCTGAACAAAATGTCATGCAGGTTGCATGCGACAGAAAATAAATTAAGTGTCTATCTCAAACAAAATTTTCTGTTTTCTTGGTAGTCGGAGATTACCGATAAGAACTCAGTGTTTTATTTACAAATACGTTTATATCCACTCGTAAACACTCACACATTAAAATTTTAAATATTAAATGAATCATTAGCCTATTTCATTCGTAGTCGAATGTAAGCCTCTCCAAGTTGTCTCCAATAAACTCTGATGTTTGCTTTTTGCATTCAATCGTATCCCACTAATCTTTTTATGTCATCCGTCTATCTTGTCTGTGGTCTATCTCTGTATCTTTTGTGTTCTCTAAGCCTCTATTCAACCATACATGTCCATCTGTTATTATTCATTCTTGCGATATGTCCTCTCTAATTCCTCCTTAAGAGACATAGTCGTTGTATTACATCTGTCACTTTTGATCTTCTTCGTATCTCGTGATTATATATATATATATATATATATATATATATATATATATATACACTCCTGGACAAAATTAACGCAACACTATATTAAATCATACAAATCTCTATAATGAATTAAATTTAATAATTTTTTATGAACATTGGTTACACTAAAAGTTAGAAAAAACTTTTTCGGATGCATACATGTTCTATCGGATTCAGATCGGGGCTTTTGGTGGCCATTACATAATCAGTATATCAACTTGATTAAAATAATCGAGTACCTCCCTAGCCTCGTGAGGTCGAGCGTTGTCGTGCATAAACAGGAAATTGGGCCCCACAAAATGACCGAAAGGCATCACATGTTCTATTACAATATTCTCAAGATAGTAGTCAGCATTCATGGATCTCGTACGGACAGGAACTAACTCTGTGCGAGCATCAAAGCTGATACCACTCCAGAACATAACAGAGCTACCGCCGAATGGATTCCTTGCACAGATATTCCAAGGAGCAAACCTCTCTCCTGGTCTTCGCCATACTCGCTCACGACCATCTGGATGTTTTAGACTAACCCTAGTTACATTTGTGAAGACAACTTGTTTCCAATCATCCACAGACCAGTTTTCGTGATGTCGAGCAAAACGTAACCTAGCAACTCTGTTCTCTCTAGTAAGCAAGGGCGCAGTGGCTGGTCTCCTACTGTCCAGCTTCATTTAACCGTCTTCTAACTGTTTTAGAAGAAATTGTGACATTGCGAACAACTTCGAGTTCGTTTCTTATTATAGAACTAGTGACAGTCCTGTTTCTTAAAGCATATTGTCTTCTAAAACGTTCATCTAGGTCGCTAGTGCATCGTTTTCGCCCTTGCCCTAGCCTTCTAGAATAAGTTCCTACTTCGTTCAAGCATCTTACCATACGACTTATTGTGGAACGATGTTTGCTTAACAAATTGGCAACATAACTCTGACAATATCCCTGGTCCAATAAAACTGAGGCTCGCACTACCTCGTGTTCAATTAAATTCCTTGTTCGATTCATTTATCTAATTCTTCGGGGTCAAAAATAAAACAGTCTACCACAAAAACTTATTACTTTGAAAAAGGGAACAATTTATAAGCTTACTTTTAAAGAAAATCTATGGCATTATTACAGAAAATTGTTTATCTTCTAAAAAATTTTTTAAAACTGTAAATCTAAACGAATTGTTTTTATTTCTGTCATGAACAACGAAACAAAATATGCATAGCCTACTATTCAAATACTCGATAAACTTTAAAACTGGCATAAGAAGAAGATAAATTAATTCAGATTGTTGCGTTAATTTTGTCCAGGAGTTGTATACATGAGCACATGGAACTTACTATAGAAATTAATAAAATTATGGACTACCCAAAAAGGATTTTTCATTTTTCATCAAACAAGTGTCGAAAAATCTGTTATTATATGGGTACTAACATATTAAGCATCATATAAAAAAAAATCACTACTATTTAAATAAACTGTTAATATAAAATAAAATAAAAATTATTTCCACATTTAACTGTAACAGACAGAACAACACGCATTCGACATATCTCCATGAAGGTGTGATTCGGTTTATTTTTTTATTTTGGTTTTTTTTCCTAATTTTGGTGAGAATTAGTTTTACCTTTGTTTACGTTCAATACTATTATTATCGATCAGCTGTTTGAAATGTAAGTTAAATTCCATTTTAATCGAGGGGTTATGGGGAAATACAGCTGTACATGGCAAACATAATATGATGGATTAAGATAATATTATTGTAAAACTTGCTGAGATGTTGTATGTCAGTTTTTTCGTTTTATGGCGTTCATTTGTAGTGTTCCGTACGGAACACTTATAAGATCACTTCGGTGTCTGTTTGTCTGTCTGTCTGTCATACCCGATTTTCTCCAAAACTATTTGACATAGAAAGTTGAAATTTGGTAATAATTAGGAATTGATAGCCTTATCAGAGCCATGTAGTTTTGAAAGTTAAATTTTGACTTAAGGGGTTAGTTTTGGGGGGTGAAATCGGAAGTGAAAAAAAAAACTTTTACTAGGTCATCGAGTGTGGTGTCAAATGAAAGGTTGTGAAAACACGAGTAAAAGATATATATATATATATATATATATATATATATATATATATATATATATATATATATAATGTAATACTTGCGCGCACTTTTCTTTGTATTATTTTTAAAAAATCGCGAAAAAATCGCTGTCTACCCGCCTTATCTCGAATAGTACTTATCAAAAAATTTTAAAAAAATTCTGGAATATTTTCTACGGGGTGTAGATTGAACGAAAATTATCATGAGTGCATTAGCTTTAATAATTTATATGGTATATAAAAAAAAAAAAATTTAAAGGCCATCAATTTTCAGTAAAGATTAACAACAAACTTTGTTGAAAACTCATTTAGGGTGTGTTTTATGAAGTCACTGATCATTTTATACCTCCGTAACAAAATTTTTTATTTCAAAAGCAATCAACGTACGGAACACTAATTGCGCAAGTTCAGCTTGCGTTTGACCGGTTTTTTTTTTATGTATATCATTTCTAGAAATTCTCTTTTTTTTTGTTTTTTTTTTTTTTCGTTGTTAGTATTTTTGTTTCTTCAAAATTAAATTTGTGATTTAATAATGTTTTGTGTTTTGTTATTGCTGTTTTATTTTTTTTTTTTATCATAACGATGGCCATTTAAACGATGTTGGAGAAGTTGTGACGTTTACCCTATATAAACTTTATTGCAGTTTTTACAGGCTGCTAAAACTGTTTTTTTTAATAAATTATAAGCTTTGTGGCAAACATTGATGTTATGTCATTTGAAATATGATTAAGTATTTTCCAAAATTCCCGGTATATATGGCATAGATAAAAATTTATTGGGATTTTTAGTAACCTTTGGTTGTTGAATGGTATGTGTAGTTTCATTTTTGCATGAATGGAGTAGAGAGTTAATTAGTTTTATAGGTTAACTATTCTTCAACAAAATGTCTTTTGCTTTTTGAATAGCCCTATTTTGGTATTGCTTGTCGCTCAATAGTATAGCTCTATCTATTAGACCTAAAATTACGTTTTTTTTTTTGGGACATTGAGTGCTGCCAGTGAAAGTTTAAATATCTTCGCAATCAAGTTTGCTTTGTATTGTATTTTGTGGTGTAAGTAAATTAATAGTTTGGTTATTTTCATATTCTATGGTGAATTGTTGTTTCTTATGAAAAGAGTTAAATTTAAATAGAATTTCCTAACCTTTATCTTTCGAGATTGCTGTAGTGCAGTCATCCACATATCTAAAAAAGAAGGGAATTCCATAACCTAAATTAGGTATGATAGGATCTTCCAAGCTTTCCAGTACCATTTGAGCATTGACGTTGGAAAAACTTATCATAAAGAAAATATGTGGATTTTAGAATAATTTCAGTTGCTGTTAAAAGTTCATTTAGAAGGATGTCAGTGTGTTTCTTTATGTTATTCCATTTGGATTTTATTATATCCAAGGCCAATTGCATTATGTTATTTGTTATTTTTTGTTTAAAATCCCACGAGTCTTTGATGTACTTGTCAGTCTTGTTTACAACATTTTTGAAAAATCTCTTTCAAAAATTTTGATTGTTTATTTAAGAGGAATTGCACACTTGAGACAATGGGCCAAAATATATATATATATATATATATATATATATATATATATATATATATATATATATATATATATATATATACATAAATATATATTGTGTGTCTAATAGCCAACAAGCTGTGATATTAAACACCAATGCCTCAATCTATTAGATTTATTTAAATTCGAAAATATAAATTGAATGAGCCCTCCGTAAAGCCACTAATTGGTGGCAACCCTTTATATACTACCACTGAAAAAAGATTTTTAAAATTTATTGTATCATCAGTTGAAAAACAACAGTTTTTGATAATGCAGTAAAATTTTGCATCAAAACTGGTACAGTTTTATTTGATTTCGACAACAAGATCTATTTGCAGTCGACAACGTCTACTCTATTTCATTAAAATGTTACATGCGAATGGAGGGAAATCAAATGTTTGCCGCTTCAACGGTTCATGTAGTAGCGCTAAAGTGTTTATTTGAAAAATACAATTACAACGAGTGATGTGTCATGCTGTGTACGCTAACAATGCCTCTAGCCGAATTACTGACAAAGGAAAATGTAGCATAACGTTGATATTTAGGTATACGTTTTTAAGTAATATGGTATTATGAGAATAGGTTAATAATTTTTAATAAATGTCTCAACATTAATTATGCAAAACAATTTTGTAATCAAAGTAACAAACTACTAACTCAAAATTACAAACTCGCAAAAAGCAGCAAGGAAAATATTCGGCTTTAACTTAACGCCCAATAAGTTGGGTGACAAAGCGTTACGTAACAGAATGTCTAGACATACATTCTCCAAGAACCCTAAAGAGGACACAATGTAATTTATTCGAAACTAAACCCTCTAGTTTCCTGTCTGATATCTTACATCCCTTATATATTCAACAATTAATAATAAACTTTTAGCCAATTTCGACAGAAAATAAGAAAAAACTTTACAAAACACTATTAACACTGCACGCTAATTTTGTTTTCCTCCCCCTTTCCCGGAAAGGATATCGCTCAAAAACTATAAAGTTGGTAAAGTTACCGAGTAAAACCTCTATTGTTCGTGTATGTAATATATAGGAAATTAAACATCACACAATAGTATTTAAGCTAGCGTTTCTCAACTTTTCATCGCACCTCTCCCCCTCTCATACAATAACAATGCATGCAATAATAATGTATTTTCAGTATTTTGATTGACCTTAATTACAAACCTTTCAAACAAGAATAAGTAAATTTATTCATATTTGGCAACACATATCTGCTGCGTTGACAACACTAGAATCGATGCCTCTCTATCACTCTCTGTCACGTCCACCATATCGGTAGCGGCTTCGCGAGAAGTTCCGAGTTGCCTCGAACATTCGGAAAGTCTGCCCAAAAGTGTATAAATGCTGTACCTCGTTCAATTGCAGCCTGTCTCAGTCGAGTTGATCCTTCTACTGCCATCGGACTTATCGTGAATGTGTATGTTGTAATTTATGTGTTAATTGAAATTCAAGGTATTAAGTATTCATGGCAGTTAATTTATACAGAATCATGGATAAATTTTTAAGTGGGCATAAGTGAGCATTAGAAGATAGTGAAGCATCAACAAGTGCACAGACGAGCGTGGTTCCGAAAATAAAATCAAGAAAATATTTTTAAGAACACTTAAATTTAGGGTTTTCCAGTACTGAAGTAAATAAAAAAGAAAGGCCCCTGTGTGTTATTTGCTCAAAAATCTTGGCAGCAGACAGCATGAAACCAAATAAACTTAAACTTAAAATCATATGTAAAGCAGAAATCATGTTTTAAAAAAACTTTGTCTGTAAATGAAAAAGCTTTACTTGCCTCTTAAAAAGTTTCATATAAAATAGCCAGATGTAAAAAGCCTCACACCAATGGTGAAGAGCTTGTTTTGCCAGCAGCAATTGAGATTGTAGAAACTATGTTTGGAGACAATTTTGCCAAGCAATTGCTATCCTTACCTATATCAAATGATACTGTTGCCCGTCGAATTGGTGATATAGCTGAAGATGTACAGCATCAGCTTTTCGGGAAGTTGCGTGACAAATTGTTTTCAATTCAGCTTTATGAGGCAACGGATAGCAATAAAGATGCTCATTTCATTGCCTATGTTTAATTTTGTGATGGTATGTCAGCAGTAGAAGAACTATTTTTCTGCAGACCAATAGAACTCAAAGCAACATCACTCGCATTATTTGCTATCTTAAATGATTTTATAAACGAGGCAAATATGGAGTAGAAAAATTGCGTCGGAATATGTACCGATGGTGCTTATTTAATATCTGGAAGATTTCAAAGTGTACAAGCACTTGTGAAACAGAAATCTCCACTGCGTGCATGGATCATTGTATGATCCACAGAGAAGCTCGGGCTTCCAAAAAAATGAGTCCTGCTCTGAATATTGTGCTCACTACAGTTGTAACTGTAGTAAATTATATTAAAATGAGATCCCTAAAATGTTTTCTGCTCTTTGTAAATACATGGGTGCCGAACATTCAGCGTTACTATTTTATTGCGAGGCAAGATGGTTAACGTGTTTTATGAATTAAGAAATGAAATCGCCATTTTTCTAGAAGAGGAAAACCGACCGGAAGCCGAGAAGTTTCGAGATAGTTCATTTGTGATGAAATTGAGCTACTTGGTCGATATATTCAAGAAACTAAATACCTTAAATCTTCAACTCCAAGGAATAAATGCACATATATTCGATACAAGTGATAAAATTAATGCTTTTTGTAGAAAATTAGAATTGTGGAGTAGAAATGTAAAGCAAAAAAATCTAGAAATGTTTGCAAATGTGGGTGAATGTGTTAAAAAATACAAGGCTGAAGAACAACATGTGAAAGTTGTTTTAGTAACCATTGAAAATCATGTAGCCATGTTGATAAAGAATTTTCTTACTGACGACAACTTGGTAGCAGATTACGAGTGGGTTAGGGATCCATTTTAAAACACTCCCCAAGGGCTCTCAACTTCCGAAGAAGAAATCTTCATAGACTTCACGGCAAGTGGCGAAATCAAAAGAAAATTTAATAATAAATCACTCTTTGAATTTTGGGCAGAGGTGAATGATGAGTTTTCTGCACTGAAAACAAGAGCATTTCGTATACTGTTACCATTTTCAACATCTTACCTTTGTGAAACCGGATTTTCTGTGGTGGCTGCTTTGAAAACAAAATATAAATCTCAACTAAATATAGAGAAAGAACCCAGAGTGTCTATTTCTAATATTAAACCATCCTTTGAAAATCTCTGCTCTGCAAAACAGGCCCAAAGGAATGACTATAATTATTAAACTTGTTTTTAGTTTAGTATTGATATGTTAATTATTAGGTAAATACATTGTGCAGTACTAATACAATCCTATTTATAGGTGTATTATATCAGTGTAAATGTGTATTTTATTTTTATTATGTCAGAATGTATTTTGTTTGGCTTTCCTTTCAATAAATTATATTAAATGTTTTAATGAATGTTTTTAATAATAATTTCTTTTCGATACGCTCGCGCCCCCCCAATAGTGTAATCACGCCCCCCCAGTGGGGCGCGCCCCACAAGTTGTGAAACGCTGGTCTAGTTAATACTTAGTGAGTAACTTTTACTGCTTGTTAGGTTGAATGTAAATAAAACATACCAAGTAATTTGATAAAATTATTATTGTTTATTTATAATTAGAGATCATCAGCCCCAATCGCCATTGTGGTGAGAAGTTTCATCATGATAATCTTTTCTATCGTTTTTAGTATCTTTCGAATATAGTGTTTCAGTCAGTAAAACAAATTCTAGAGCTTCCTGAGTTTCTTCCGTATTTCTTAAATGCTTGATGTAAACATGAAAGTAGTACGTCTGAGATGAGTAGTCATCTCTTTATTACATCCATATTGTACGCTGTCTAGCAGTTGTAACTTTATTTTAGTGAATGTAGCTGTTACACACAGCTGTTACACATTCGCTTTTGAATAACATTCAATTCGCGATTTCTCTAGCAACGAGTAACTAGGGTAAGGATTTTTTGTTATTATATTGTATTGTATGTGAGAAGTTGGCTTTCACAAATATTTCATGAGTTTCCCGTGAGTCCGGTATCTGAAAATTCGGTTAACTCTTTAAAAGTTTCAGAAATATCACTTTCCTAGCAGCAGCAAATAGCTGTATTTCTCAATTCGTCCAGTCAGTACCCACTTCGAAATCTTTGGTAGATTGACCGAGCTATTGTTTTGCTCTCAATGATAATTTGATTTTATAATAAACTTACTTTTAAAAGTATTGCTTTTACTTATTGGATAACACAGCCCCACAAAAAAAAAAGTGGGGTATACTTTTGATGCGATATATCAGATCCGTAGTATTTTTGCCCGCTGATCACGAATCTGACGTCAGAATATCGCCATCACATCTCAATTTTTTTCTAACCTCAAAAAATAGATAAAAATTAGTAAAAAATTAAGAAAAATATACTCCTAAAGAATTGATTCAAGATTTTTCATGAATCCAAAGATGTATTAATATGTATTCGGACACGCTAAGCTAATATTCATCGGTTGGATTGAGCCATACAGTTCTGTTTTCTTTCTAACCTCAATAAATCAGACAGATATAATGCTTCTCAAATGCAAAAACGAATTCAAATTAAAATTCAACCGATCCTTACCAAATTTGGTACACGGGGATTTTTTGGGTCGCTGATCACGAATCTGAGGTTGGATTTGCAAAATTCAAGATGGCAGATGTTTTCGCGCCATTTTGAATGCCGAGAAAATTCATCAGTCGATTTTTATTCTTCTACCTGCATCCAGGGCACCTCCACGTGGTGACGGTGGGCAACGGTGTTACTCCACTAGCCGGCAGAGTCCCTGGATAACGGCTTAGATACCGTCATGGCAGGTAGAAGAAAGAGAATTGCGATGCAGGGACTCGGAAACCCAGTATCGGCGGTTGGTCAGGGTGGGAAAGCGGGCCCGCAGCCGTCGTCATCCAGCGACCGTAGCTCTTCATGTGTGGGTGACTTGGCTCATGTAGAGTATAATGCTACAAGAAAACGGTCTCACGGTACAAGGACTTTTCATAAGTGCGATAAAAACAGTGATTCATTTTGTTATATTTGCTGTCAACACGTATTGAGTAAAATGGGGTCACCGATAACGGATAAGATTAAAACCTTATATAAGGATTGTTCTAACATTGAAATACAGCACCAGGATACAGATTGGGTTCCCCACATCATTTTCAGTTCTTGCAAAATAATGTTGTACATCAATAAGAAGGCGATTAAATATTCCAGACCAGCAATATGGAATAGACCATACAGTGAAAATGATTGCTACTTTTGTATGAATGTTATATCTAGGCATAACCGAAAAAATAAAAGCACTATTACTTGTAACGATGTTTCGACAGTAACAAGACCAACTAAACTAATTCCGCCTCCTGAACCACTTGATGCTGATGTTATGGAAACAAATGATTTCACCTTATCAGTTCATGCCGAAAACATTGAGACTGTCGAAAAAGATTCAAACACTGTTACTAATGAATGTTCTAGTGACAACCTATCATATACTAGTGACACAGATAAAAAATTTCTACCATACAACCGTAAACCAGAACCAATACTCGTATCACAGTCAGAACTTAGTGATCTAGTCAGAGATTTAGGCTTATCCAAAGATGGTTCAGAGTATCTTGCTTCCTTTTTAAAGAAAAGACATTTACTTAATCCAGAAGCTACGATTTCTTATTATAGAAACAGAGATAAAGAATTTCGAAAATGTTTCACAATGGACGAGGAATTGTCACTTTCATATTGTACCAATGTAAAAGGTCTAATGGATGAATTTCAAAATATCTCATACGATCCTGAAGAATGGAGACTGTTCATTGATTCTTCTAAACGGAGCATTAAGGCAGTTTTGCTGCATAATACCAACGTTTATGCTCCCATTCCGATTGCTCATTCCACAGTTATGGAAGGGCAATATGAAAAAATGAAGCAGCTTTTGATAAAAATAAAATATGCTGATCATAACTGGAAAATTTGTGGGGATCTGAAAATTGTAACAATATTGCTTGGCCAACAGTCAGGGTTTACACTTTATCCCTGTTATAAATGTCTGTGGAATAGCAGAGACAGGGAACGTCATTATAAGAAAAAAAATTTGGCCAACAAGAGAATCGTTCACTCCTGGTGAAAATAATGTATTGTTTTTCCACTATTGGTAGATCCAGGAAAAGTTCTTATTTCCCCCGCTTCACATTAAGCTTGGACTTATGAAGCAATTCATGAGAGCATTAGATACAAACGGCCCATGTTTCAAATATTTGCTAAGTTGGGAATGTGGAATCTTTGGCACAATGATACTACTCAGTATATATCACCACTACACCAAACACTTTATTTTTGCACTCGACGCGCGTTTCGCTAACCATGTTAGCTTCATCAGGAGCGATGATTGACTAAAGGTAAACTACAAATCTACCCTATTTATACTTAGCCTAACCCTAGAATTACTCAAGCGGAACTAATGACATAGGCAAGGCTATCAGTTCCGGCCAAGTAACCAGTAGAGGGGACTATAAGGAATAGGCCCTCTGTCTTTATTTAAACTACTTTTACATTTTATGATTTCCATACTTTCGTATGCGTTCAACAATCTCCTATCAGATACATTTTTTACCAATCTTAGATTATCTACTGTTACAGTATGATCAGCTTCAAGGGCATGTTCGGCAATGCTAGACTTTTCTGTTCTATTGTATCTTAAGTGTGCTAAATGTTCTTTAAATCGTGTTTTAATTGACCTTTTAGTTTGCCCAACATACTTTTTGTCACAATCATTACAACTAATTTCATAAATTCCACTTTTCTCACAATTGGGAATCTTATCTTTGGGATTTCCTAAGATATTCCTCAGATTGTCTGATGACTTATAGACTAAGGTGAGGCCTACCTTATTAAATACCTTATTGAGTCCCTTGCTATATTTCGGATTATATGGTATGGAGACATACTTGGTGTTATTTTCTTCGCGTGTAAAAAAGGTGGAATTCTGAATATTAGACCTAAATTTATGTCTATTTATTAGCTTATTTACTAAGTCATCGTCATAACCATTAACCCTAGTTATATTTCTAATACGATTCCTTTCTTTATTAAAGTTTACTCTATTCAGAGGGAAAGTGACCAAACGATGAACTAAAAAATGTATTGAGGCTAATTTATGTTGTTTGCAATGAAATGAATCATTAGGAATATATCTATCTGTTACTATGTGCTTCCTATAGATATCAAATTCTAATCTATTATTATTTTTAATAATTAAAATATCTAGAAAAGGCAATTGTCCTTTGTTCTCAATTTCATACGTGAATTTAATTGAATCATACCGGCTATTTAATTTAGAAACAAAATCATCAATATTTGCTTTCTTTGTATCAAAAATCGCGAAAATATCATCCACATACCTATACCATACCCTTGGGAAATATTCGAATTCTTGACTGGCTTCGATTTCAAACTTACTCATGAATAAATTGGCTATGAAAGGTGACAAGCAATTACCCATAGCTGTTCCTTCTTTTTGAACATAAAATTGATTGTTATATTGGAAATAATTTTGTTCCATGCAAAGTTTAGATAATGTT
Organism: Pachyrhynchus sulphureomaculatus; assembly: GCA_019049505.1. Lineage (NCBI taxonomy): Eukaryota > Metazoa > Arthropoda > Insecta > Coleoptera > Curculionidae > Pachyrhynchus > Pachyrhynchus sulphureomaculatus. The sequence goes on from CM032456.1 coordinate 174,819,614, forward strand.
AAGTATTCACGAATAATTTCGTCTTCAAAGTCATTCATTCATTCATTCATTGAAGACGAAATTATTCGTGAATACTTAACATTATCTAAACTTTGCATTGAACAAAATTATTTCCAATATAACAATCAATTTTATGTTCAAAAAGAAGGAACAGCTATGGGTAATTGCTTGTCACCTTTCATAGCCAATTTATTCATGAGTAAGTTTGAAATCGAAGCCAGTCAAGAATTCGAATATTTCCCAAGGGTATGGTATAGGTATGTGGATGATATTTTCGCGATTTTTGATACAAAGAAAGCAAATATTGATGATTTTGTTTCTAAATTAAATAGCCGGTATGATTCAATTAAATTCACGTATGAAATTGAGAACAAAGGACAATTGCCTTTTCTAGATATTTTAATTATTAAAAATAATAATAGATTAGAATTTGATATCTATAGGAAGGACACAGTAACAGATAGATATATTCCTAATGATTCATTTCATTGCAAACAACATAAATTAGCCTCAATACATTTTTTAGTTCATCGTTTGGTCACTTTCCCTCTGAATAGAGTAAACTTTAATAAAGAAAGGAATCGTATTAGAAATATAACTAGGGTTAATGGTTATGACGATGACTTAGTAAATAAGCTAATAAATAGACATAAATTTAGGTCTAATATTCAGAATTCCACCTTTTTTACACGCGAAGAAAATAACACCAAGTATGTCTCCATACCATATAATCCGAAATATAGCAAGGGACTCAATAAGGTATTTAATAAGGTAGGCCTCACCTTAGTCTATAAGTCATCAGACAATCTGAGGAATATCTTAGGAAATCCCAAAGATAAGATTCCCAATTGTGAGAAAAGTGGAATTTATGAAATTAGTTGTAATGATTGTGACAAAAAGTATGTTGGGCAAACTAAAAGGTCATTTAAAACACGATTTAAAGAGCATTTAGCACACTTAAGATACAATAGAACAGAAAAGTCTAGCATTGCCGAACATGCCCTTGAAGCTGATCATACTGTAACAGTAGATAATCTAAGATTGGTAAAAAATGTATCTGATAGGAGATTGTTGAACGCATACGAAAGTATGGAAATCATAAAATATAAAAGTAGTTTAAATAAAGACAGAGGGCCTATTCCTTATAGTCCCCTCTACTGGTTACTTGACCGGAACTGATAGCCTTGCCTATGTCATTAGTTCCGCTTGAGTAATTCTAGGGTTCGGCTAAGTATAAATAGGGTAGATTTGTAGTTTACCTTTAGTCAATCATCGCTCCTGATGAAGCTAACATGGTTAGCGAAACGCGCGTCGAGTGCAAAAATAAAGTGTTTGGTGTAGTGGTGATATATACTGAGTAGTTCAAATATTTGCATAAAAATTTCCGAAATTTTCTGAAGCTAAAATTAAGGCAGGCGTATTTGACGGGCCACAAATAAGAAAATTGTTTCAAGATTCATTATTTGTTACTAAAATGAATAAAGTTGAAAAAGCTGCTTGGCTTAGTTTTAAAGAAGTCGCAACAAACTATTTGGGAAATAATAAAAGTCCTAAGTACAAAGAAATAGTCGAGAAAATGGTAAAAAAATTTTAAAAATTAGGTTGCTTAATGAATCTAAAATTACATTTCCTGGACTCCCACATCGATGATTTCCCAGATAATCTTGGTGACTACAGTGAGGAGCAAGGGGAACGTTTTGACCAAGATCTGAAAATCATAGAAAATCGGTATCAAGGACGATGGGATGACCATATGCTAGCGGACTATTGCTGGTCGCTAAAAAGAGAAACAAGTCCTCAAAAGCGTTTGGGCAGAAAGCCTTTGAATAGGTCATTCGCGGAAAAAAGAACAAGATACAGCCAAAAAAAGGAAAGTTAGGCGCGGGTCTAAGCTTCGCAATTCTAGGGCTTAAGGGTCTACTATTTGAGAGAAAATGGTTTAAAAGTCCTGGTTTTGAGTTTTTATTGGGTCTCATTTTTTAAAGTTACAGGGTTATTGAGGTCTATTTTTTGAGGTTACAGGGTGTGGGAGTCTAAGGTTTCAGGGTTTAGGGTTTAAGAGTATCAAGTTTGAGGATTCCCCAACTGTATACCAAATTTGGTAGGAATCGGTTGGTTTTCAAAAATTTTGTCCGCCATCTTGGATCCGCCATTTTGAATTTTGCAAATCCGACCTCAGATTCATGATCAGCAACCCAAAAAACCCCCGTGTACCAAATTTGGTAAGAATCGGTTGAATTTTAATTTGAATCGTTTTTTTTGCATTCGAGAAGCACTATATCTGTCTGATTTATTGAGGTTAGAAAGAAAACAGAACTGTATGGCTTAATCCAACCGATGAATATTAGCTTAGCGTGTCCGAATACGTATTAATACATCTTTGGATTCATGAAAAAGCTTAAATCAATTTTTTAGGAGTATATTTTTCTTAATTTTTACTAATTTTTACCTATTTTTTGAGGTTAGAAAAAAATTGAGATGTGATGGCGATATTCTCACGTCAGATTCGTGATCAGCGGGCAAAAATACTACGGATCTGATATATCGCATCAAAAGTATACCCCACTTTTTTTTTGTGGGGCTGTGTAATTATATCAATATATTCTCCATACACCTATATTATATTTTTATATTAAACACGTACGCCGAAAAGTCTTTGATCTGACACATGTCGCCCTTTTCAAAAAAGCCACATGATTTTTAGGAAGTACCAACCTTTAAACAATACATGTCAAAATTTTATGACATTTCGACGATTAGTTTACAAGTTACAGTGGTTTTAGTGACATTCTTTACCACGTACAGTTCAGAGAATTTGATAGCAATCTTCGTTTTTAAATAACAGTGTTTCAAATTTTATTTATTATAAAATTTCGACGTTTTCGGCCATAATGCGATGGTTTTTATCATGTAAAAAAATTTCCTTAGCAGATACCGACATCAGGCCTTGACAGGATTATAAAAAAGAGCATTCTTTACCACGTACAGTTCAGAGAATTTGATAGCAATCTTCGTTTTTGAATAACAGTATTTCAATTTTTATTTATTATAAAATTTCGACGTTTTCGGCCATAATGCGATGGTTTTTATCATGTAAAAAATTTTCCTTAGCAGATACCGACATCAGGCCTTGACAGGATTATAAAAAAGAACATTCTTTACCACGTAAAGTTCAGAGAATTTGATAGCAATCTTCGTTTTTAAATAACAGTGTTTCAAATTTTATTTATTATAAAGTTTCGACGTTTTCAGCCATAATGCGATGGTTTTTATCATGTAAAAAAATTTCCTTAGCAGATACCGACATTAGGCCTTGACTGAATTATAAAAAAGAGCATTCTTTACCACGTACAGTTCAGAGAATTTGATAGCAATCTTCGTTTTTTAAATAACATGTTTCAAATTTTATTTATTATAAAATTTCGACGTTTTCGGCCATAATGCGATGGTTTTTATCATGTAAAAAATTTTCCTTAGCAGATACCGACATCAGGCCTTCACAGGATTATAAAAAAGAGCATTCTTTACCACGTACAGTTCAGAGAATTTGATAGCAATCTTCATTTTTAAATAACAGTGTTTCATTTTTATTTATTATAAAATTTCGACGTTTTCAACCATAATGCGATGGTTTTTATCTTGTAAAAAAATTTTCCTTAGCAGATACCGACATCAGCCTTGACAGAATTATAAAAAAGAGCATTCTTTATCACGTAAGTTCAGAGAATTGATAGCAATCTTCGTTTTTGAATAACAGTGTTTCAAGTTTTATTTATTATAAAATTTCGACGTTTTCGACCATAATGCGATGGTTTTTATCATGTAAAAAATTTTCCTTAGCAGATACCGACATCAGGCCTTCACAGGATTATAAAAAAGAACATTCTTTACCATGTACAGTTCAGAAAATTTGATAGCAATCTTCGTTTTTGAATAACAGTGTTTCAAGTTTTATTTATTATAAAATTTCGACGTTTTCGACCATAATGCGATGGTTTTTATCATGTAAAAAAATTTCCTTAGCAGATACCAACATCAAGCCTTGACAAGATTATAGAAAAGGGCATTGTTTACCACGTACAGTTCAGAAAATTTGATAGCAATCTTCGTTTTTGAATAACAGTGTTTCAAATTTTATTTATTATAAAATTTCGTGTGTTGATTAAACACTGCTTTTGATGGGAAAAAATACCGTTCAAGCAAACCAGTGGCTCGTAAGTGTTACGGGGACTCTGCTCCTGGAAAATCACTCTTCATTTACTGGTATGCTGAATTTAAAGCGATCGAACAGGTACAAATGATGCTGAACGTTCTGGACACCCAAATAAGATGGTTCCATCGGAAAACATCAAAAAGATCCACAAAATTGTTTTGGATGACCGTAAAGTGAAATTGCGTGAGATAGCTGACACCTTAAAGATATCAAAAGAACGTGTTGATCATATTTTGCATAAACATTTGGGCATGAGAAAGTTCTGTTCGAAAAGGGTACCCCGTTTACTCACAGTGGACCAAAAATAACAACGTGTTAATGATACTGAGCGCTGTTTGGACCTGTTTAAACGCAATAAAAAGGATTTTTTTTTATGCGATATGTGACAATGGATGAAACAAGGATCCACCACTACACATCAGAATCAAAACTGGCAGTCGGCTGAGTAGACAACAGCCGGTGACAACCGCCCGAAGCGACCAAAGACACAACAGTCGGCTGGGAAGGTTTTGGTCTCTGTATTTTGGGATGCGTATGGAATAATTTTCATCGGCTATGTTGAGAAGGGAAACACCATCAATAGCGAATATTATATAAAATTATTAGTGCTTTTGAAGGCAGAAATTACAAATATACGGCCCCAAATGAACAAGAAAAAAATGCTCTTTCATCAAGACAATGTACCGTGTCACAAGTCAATGGTTACGATGGGAAAATTGCATGAATTGAAGTTCGAATTGCTTCCTCATCCACCGTATTCTCCAGATTTGGCCCCTAGTGACTATTATCTATCCACAAACCTCAAAAAAATGCTCGCGGGAAAGAGATTTAGCTCCAATGAAGAAGTTATCCTCGAAACTGAAGCCTATTTTGAAGGCAAAGACAATTCCTTCTACAAGAAAGGTATAGAAATGTTAGAAAAGAGTTAGAGGGATTGTATCGCTCTTGAAGAAGACTCTATTGATCATTAAAGTCGAATCTTGCAAAAAAAAAAATGTATTTTAAGTAGCTAGACCAAAACCTTTTCACCCTACATGTTAAACGATCGAAATATTACTTAATATAATAAAAAAATATTTATCTACTTTTACCTTGGCTCTCTGGACAATTTCGATAAACAACAAATAGTTAAAGAAATTTTTAAATTTGAATAATAGGTTCTCATAAAAATCATAGCCAGTAAAACGAAATGGCGTGTACATGCGGGCGATATTTTTGTGATAAAAATAGCCAATTATCTTTTCTATACTGCGTTGGGATTTTGGAATTCTTGGCACAATAACACTACACCTACCACTTTATGTTTGCATTTGACGTGCGTTTCGCTAACCATGTGGTTTATGACCATCGTCAGGAAAAATGATTAGCAACCATCGGTCCTAATAATGCTGACATAGTTACCAAACGCACGGCGAGTGCAAAAATAAAATATTTGGTATAGTTGTGATAACTGTTATGTAGTAACGTGCTTATAGTTGAATGCAATGAATTTTCCTTGCCACAGGTTGACAATTAGCCAAAGCGCTACACTGTACAAAAAAAATGGTGTATTAGTCAACATGACACCATCAAATTAATAATAGTTCAAGAAATTGAATTGAAATTGATTAAAGCGTAAAATATTACACTCAAAATAAAGTATGTTCCTTCTAGTATTGAATCCATCACGAATTTGAATACTAGCAAACGCTCCTGTAGCACACACTTTCAACGTATCGAGAACTAAGCTATACATAGGAATTTAGAGTGATAAAATCCAAAAGACATAAAGAAACAAGGCAATAAGGAATGATGACATATCATACCATATACATTCTGTCAATTAAAACGTGACCGCTTGTATTCTTGAAAAAATGTGTTTCGAGAACATTTTTTGCCATCAATGTGTTCTTTGGTGTGCTAACACTGACGCAATTAACTTAGTAAGTTGTCCCATCGCCTCCTGCATCAATAAACGCCTGGCATCCTTAAGGCATGCTGTCGACGAGATTTTCTGCCATGATCTCCAAATTTTCCGAATCTCTCGAGAAAACTGAGTCAAAGTCCTCAAAGTCTTTCGCATCCAGCGATTATGAGAGCCAATCTAGTATCTTATCGTGGACCCAAGCTAGCCGCTTCGCGACCTGATTTTCGCCCAGCAAAGGTTTCTTCAACGTGCTTGCGGAATTTGACCTCATGTGCACGACGATATTGTCGAATGGTCTAAAGGGACACATTCAACTTCGGGTCTCGTGAAAACAAAGACACGATTCTTTTTAGACTTTTGGAGTGACTTGGCCTACCGAGCCACTTTTGGCAAGTCGTCGACATTTTTCGTCTCGTTAAAATGTCTTACTCACTTCTTCACAAACGATACCGACTTTTTAATATATTTAGCTCCCGCAAAATATATCATTTTAAGCCCCTTTGGATGAGAACAAAGAAAGATTGCCTCGCGGAAAGTTCGGAATCGACTGAGTGTTACTAAAGTACGTCGTAGACAAAAGTTTCCTCTACAGATTTTTTGTTGAATCATCTAACTTCTTCCTGCAAATGTTTATTTACCCGTTATTATTTTTTTATTTCGATTTTTGGTCAATTTTGTAGGCTAAATACCTCTTAGTGCCCCACTGATTTGTATCTAAACTAAGTAACACTTCCGAGAAAGCTGTTTGACGACCTATTCATTTGATAAAGGGTACCTAAGATGTCTATGTCCTTTCACAATGATAAAGTGTATTCCAAATATTTGTATAAAGAATCTAATATTGAATGTTGTTTATCTAGCTAGTGACACACCCTTTAGTGTATATGAACAGGCACTTCGGGAGTTCATTTAATAACAATTAGAAAAAACTTTTTTAACACAATTTGAAAGTAACTCTCTCTCTGAGCTTTTTGTCAAATTGACGTTTTTGAGTGTGAACTAATCTACACTGTAGTTGAGATAATTTTATTTACAAGTGGAAAGAATTAACTTTAATAATTAATTGTACAGTTATACTCTATCCATTTGCAAGGAGAAGTAATAAATCACTTAAAATTATGCAAATTAACTTCACGCGATAGTACGAGTCTGGGTACTGCATAGTACATTTTACGCAAAAAAGTTACAACAAGATTATTTGTACCGATAGTATTAGTTTGGACTAACATTTATGGAAAATTACAATAGAATTATGGCATTTTTGCCTTGAAAAATCTCGAGAATGACAGAGCAGTGGCATATCGACTGATTTCTTTTATATTAATTATAGCTATAATAAAGGTTGGTTATATTAAAAAAATATATTACAAAATATTACAGATATTACAATAATATTACAAGAGTAAAACTAGTATTAAGCAAAATTGAGGAATTATAATAAGATGACAGAACGGCGCCCATCAATGCCAGATGATTACCTACCTGCATAATATATGCATACAAAACAATATGATAGTTCAGATCAAATCAAATCTATTTATCAAGACGTACAAATTTACAAATAAATAGAAAATTAATTACATATAAACAAGTTTTAAAATATAAACGCCCCTAGGTGCATGCTTACGT
>CM032456.1:174834861-174858452 GCA_019049505.1 Pachyrhynchus sulphureomaculatus
ACAATTATCAATTTATAAAGAAAATGATACTTACCAACCTAAGACTTATTATTAGAGGAAACATATACATCGGTGTTACAGGACGAGCCAATTCACAGGACAATTAAAAACATTTAATTAAAAACACTACTACAGGCAGTAATAGACAACCATAGGCACCATTCTAGTTGCCAGCTATCTCTCTCGCTTTCACTTTGCAATTACTCAGAACAATATGATTTTTGAACCTGAACTAACCTAAACTGAACTAACTTATTCTAGAACAATATGAAGTTGTTTTTGGAGCGATAGTTTCATTTTGACGTCCGGAACGTAATACATCATCGGTGCTTTTACCACCGCATTTAAGTTCACTAAATCGTCGACATATGCCCCTTCTCAAGGCATTCTTGGGTTCTGGTTGCATATTTTTCCATCAAAAAGCAACGTTTAATCAATACACGAAATTCTTTCTATCACATAATTTTACAAATATCAAAAGTACCGTCGCTCAAACGCCTGTAACTTGCACACTATTAGACAAAATGGCATGAAAATTTTACACGAATTTTCTAAGGGATAATATTAACTGAAAATCATATTTTTTTTTTTTTTGCCGACATCTCTCGGAAAATCTCGAAAATTTTCACCCTGTAGTGGTATAAAATATTGCCACGAAATAGTTCTTTTTATTAATGTTCCGTATGGAATACTTATAAGATCACTTCGGTGTCTGTCTGTCCGTCTGACACACCCGATTTTCTCCGAAACTATTTGATATAGAAACTTGAAATTTGGCACTAATATAGAAATTTATGACCTCATCAAAGCCGCGTAGTTTTGAAAGTTAAATTTTAACTTTAGGGGTTAGTTTTGGGGGGTGAAATTGAAAGTGAAAAAAACACTTCTTACCAGGTCATCCAGTGGGACGTCAAATCAAAGCTTGTAAAAATATGATTTCAAAAATATATATATAATGTAATATTTGCGCACACTTTTCTACGTATTATGCGAAAACTCGCTGTCCCCCGTTCATCTCGAAAAGCACTGATCAAAAAATTTTGAAAAAAATTCTGAAATATTCTCTACAGGCTGTAGATTGAACGAAAATTATTATTAATAATTTAACTGGTATATAAAGAAAACAAATGTTTAAAAGATTATCAGTGTTTAGTAAAGATCAGAAAAAAACTTTCTTGTAAACTCATTTGGGGGTGTGTTTTGTGAAGTCATTAATCATTTTATACCTACGTAACAAAAATTTTTATTTTAAAAGCATTCAACGTACGGAACACTAATTGCGCAATTCCAACTTGCACTTGGCCGGTTTTATATAGTAAGGAATTGGTATCGTAATATCAAATTTTCTTTTTACGACGCCGTCTCTTCAGGTTGGCGATCCATATAGCTAAACGAACCTTAAAAACTTCTGCTCGAAAAATGTCACTCGAAGCACATCCAAACTACCTTCTCATGTCCTTCAGCCAACAATTCTGTCGTCTGCCGATCGATCGTTTGCCCTTTATTTTTCCTTCAATAATTAGACTTAGTAATACATACTTTAGGCCCCTCATTATATGTTCGAAGTATTGAGTTTTTCTTATTTTTATGGTTGTTAGTAATTCCTTCATTTTGTTCATTCTTTTCAGTACCTCCTTTTTTTTATTTTCTGAACCCAGGAGATGCCAAAAAGGCGTCTATTAATGTACATTTCAAAAGATTCCAGTCGTTTCTCTGAGCCAGGATCAAGGGTCTAGCACTCACATCCATAAAATTACAAGGAGAATACATACACTCTCACCATTCTCATTCGGAGTTCGAGACTGAGACTTGTGGGATGGAAAAACTTATTCATACTCAAGTATGTTACTCGAGCCTGTTCAATTCGGGAATATATTTTCTTTCTTGAGTCCGACTTGTCATTTATATTAGTTCCCAAATATTTAAATGTGGAGACCTGTTCTACGGTGTTTTCCCTGATTTCGAGAGATTCTGGTAATACTAAATACCTATTATCAATTTTGTAAATATCGGAAATATATTTAGTATTGTTACATTCATTTTTTCCTAGATTTTAAGATCATGTTACGACACTGTTTTTCTTCCTATAATTTATATTTTATTGCATTTTTATATTTATTGCAGTGATTTTAATTTTTGAGCAATATAGCTTAAAACAGTGATTTAAACGTTTGAGCAGTTTAATTTAAACCGGCAGTATGTAATACATGTTCCGACTTGACTTATTTAGTCCGCATTGAATGCGTCGAGATTTGCATGCCGGGAAGTGATACAAGGAGAACCGACAAAGATATTTAAGCAGCCATTTCGAATTTTGAAGGGCTTTTTCCACCATGAATCAGTAACGGCTTTGTTCCGCCAGTACAGCAAGTTTAAGGCCTTTTTCCTTTCTTGTAATATCCTGCTCATCCTCAGGCATTTCGGGTCAAGAAGGGTTTAGCAACCCAAATGAAACTAGGATGGTAGTGGCTGAGACAATAACCATAACCACAATTTTGTATCCAAACTTCTTGTAGTAGTTAGTTATAAATTTTTATCACGGAAATCATACCTGGGTCTTCATCACCCGAGTAACTTTTTTTGTCTCTATTTGCAACATACCTAAAAAAAGTAATATTTATAATAAGAATTACAATATAGAAAAATTCTAGTTTTAAATTACCATTCAGCCTTTTTTTATAGCCATAAAATAATATTTAGACATTTTTGTGGGAAACAATGCTCAACAGTCAAGATGAGCACAGAAATAACAAAGACTTATTGGTATCGAAAGAGGCCAGAAATGATTTTATGAAATGAGACGGCGTGACCGATATACGAAAAATAATTTCAAAAGTTATAAATTTTCAATGAGACGAGACGTATGCTGTCTCCTCCTCCTCCTCCAATGAACCTTCAAATTGTCGGTAATATTTATTTACATTAGAAACAACAGAAAAAAACAAAATAATACTGCGAAGTCGTAAATACGAGAAAAATGATTTCATGCTGCCCAGATGAATATGATAACAGACATTCTCGATTACAATTTTAGACTATTTTTTTTGAAAACTATATATATATATATATATATATATATATATATATATATATATATATATATATATATATATATACAGTAATACCCCGCTTTACGCGAGGGATACGTTCCGAAAAAAATCGCGTTAACTGAAATTCGCGTATATCGAGGTTTATGATTAAACATAGTCAAAATTTAATACAAAAAAATACAAATCATTTTAATCAATCACTTTAATTCTAAGAACACTTTATGCAATACATACTCTTATTTTTTACGGAAAAATACATCTATTGTCTTTTGGGTAACGTTTTGTTTACGTTCTTGTAAAATACGTTCATAACACCCAACACTGTTTTTAATTGTTTGACACACGGTCAAGACACGGTCATCATTATTGTCTATACTCTGCAATATGTCCAAACCTGAATAAATTTTTGAAAGTGCATTTTGTATTTCCCCTGAAGATAAAACTTTCTCTTCTACTTGTTCTTCCTCATCGTAGATAGGATTATTCTGTAACTCGATCAGATCTTCATTGCTAATAGGATCGTCGTGCGTTGCTACAAGTTCTACGAGATCTTCTACCGTGACATCTTCAAGTTCAGACCCCTCAATCATTGCAGCAATGTCTTCAAGCACTTGTCTCTGCATCTGGACAATTCTTCTAGGTGCTTCCACTACATCTGGCCAAAGATTACGCCACACCCCATTCATACAACTCATTTTAACTTCCTTCCAAGCCTCTTCTATGTTGTGAATAGACTTCATAATGTTGTATGACTTCCACCACTCTCGCATAGACTGTCTTCCTTCCCCGTCAGTTTCATGAATTAGTTGGCTAAAAGTGCGGCGATGGTAATAAGCTTTGAAGTTTGCTATTGCTCCCTGGTCCATAGGTTGTAATATTGACGTAGTGTTTGGTGGAAGGAACTTTACGTACACTTTTAAGTCTCTGGGCGTATCAAGTGAGGTTGGATGTCCTGGGGCATTGTCTAAGAGTAATATAACTTTAGGTTCAAGCCCATTTCTGTCACAGTATGATTTGACTGATGGGCAAAAACTATTAGAATACCATTCTTGAAAAATTTCCCGTGTAACCCACGCCTTTCTGTTTGATCGCCACACAACTGGTAGACTTGTCTTGTCTGTGCCTCGCATTGCACGGGGTGTTTCTGAATGGTACACTAGTAAAGGTTTCAGTTTGAAATCACCAGTGGCATTACCACCCAGCAGAAGTGTTAGTCGATCTTTCGCAGCTTTGAAACCACTGGCTTGACGTTCTTCCTTAGAAATGAATGTTCGAGATGGCATTTTTTTCCAGTAAAGTGCGGTCTCATCAACATTGAAGATGAGACAAGCAGGAATTTTCTCTCGTCTAACGAAGTCTTGAAACTTGTCTGGAAACTCAGCTGCAGCTTGAATGTCCGCGCTGGCCGCCTCGCCTGTTATGTGGATATTGTGAAGATTAGAACGCTGCTTGAACCGATGGAACCAGCCTCTGCTGGCAGCAAAAGTCGGAGTGGCACTCCCTTCTCCTTCTTTTGTTTTCAGCATCTCATACAAAGATTTTGCTTTTGTGCATATGAGATCTTGACTTAGTGGTGTGTTCTTCTTATTCAAATCTTCGATCCAGACTGACAGTAATTTCTCCATTCTTTCTAAGATAGATGATCTCGAACGAGAAAGTTTTGTTGCACTTATAGGTGTTGAACCTTCGCTGGAGATTTTAATTTTTTCCCGATTTTTATAAATCGTTCTCACAGTCGATTCTGAGAGTCCAAAATCTCTCCCAACAATTGTTGCTTTGCCTCCATTTTCCATTCTTCTTAACACTTTCATCTTCAATTCCAAAGTGACGCTTTTACGCTCTTTTTTCTTTACAGGCGGCATTTTTAACGTAGGGTTAAATTATGTATGTATGTATCTCCAATAAATATTAAAACAGAACTGCCAGCCGACCGAACTAACATTACGGAACAAATGAACACACGAAACGAACGAGGAAATCCCCATAGAACAAAGTCGAAGGACAGGGAATTCCCAATTCTTCAAAGAGAATATTCAGAGAAAGCGGGGATCCCCCCGCGACCATAGAGAAGTTAATGACTACATGAGCGCGAAATTTGAAATTCGCGTTATAGTGAAACCGCGCGTAACGGGGTCGCGCTAAGCGGGGTATTACTGTATACATATATACATATGTACATATATATATATATATATATATATATATATATATATATATATATATATATATATATACATATATACATATATATATATATATATATATATATATATATATATATATATATATATATATATATATATATATATATATATGGTGAGAATCTCACCAGGAGAGGCCAAGTAACTTATGAAAAATCCACGAGGAAAAGCCAATCAGTAAGTTATAAGCACACCAATCTAAAAGTCTCACTTCCTGTCTACAAGTGTGTTTCCAACGACTACGCAAGCCTTTTTTTAAAAACTTAATAGTCCTAACTTTAAGAATATATGCAATAGTGTATACTACTAACATAAGGGGTTTTTATTTAGTAGGAGTAATTTTAGGGTGTAATAAAGGTAGGAATTTTTATTTTGATAATATATATATACCCTTCTATATTTAAATTTAGTGTTTCACTAAACTCCTGCTCTTTCTTTCAGGACGCACAGGTTGTAATATACTTAATCTTATTTTTACAACTAAATAACTCTTCAGTATTTTTTTCATTTTTTGAGCTGAAATTAGATTCCTTTTGTTCTAAAATGAATGGTACCCTAAAAAAAAAAAAATAGTACAACCAAATTTTTAACAACTATAGAGAATATTTTCAAATAACGTGCAAAAATTCTCTACCAGTAAAAAAAAAAACGAGCTAGCTTATATCTAAATTTTTGCTCTATCACTATTAATATCCACTCAATCCATTCTCAAAAATTAAGATATATATGAGGGGCAAATAACGACTTCTATTTAATAAATAAAATATTTATTAAACATAAAGAAAGATGGGGCTATACAAAATAACGCCGCAACGAGACGTTACAAAATAACGCTCCAACGTGAGGCTATAAAAACGGCCCCCGCTTCTGCCAGGCTATAGTATGTAAAACTACGATATATGTGTGCATGTATCTGTGTAAACAAAAAATGAACTATTATTGGTACTTTTACCTACAAGCCGGTGATTTGGGTTACATCATACGAGTATTCTAGAACGAATGTGATAAAGACAGTTAAAATGAAGATGAAGCAAGTAGGCATTCTTGGTTCTTTCGGATGGCTCAGGAAGATAAATATGTTGAAGGATCACCATTCGAACGAACATAAAGCGTAATCATCACTAAATAGCATACCGAGTAGCATCCTATAAGAAACTACAGGATGTGTTACTTACTTAGCGCGTCGACTGATTTTTGTCTAAACTGAGTAACACTTTCGAGGAAGCTGTTTGACGACCTATTCATTTGACAAAGAACTTGTGGACTATCTAAGATGTCAGGTCGTCCCACGGTAATAAAGTGAATTCCAAATATTTGTATAACAGGAAATGAACAATTATTGGTACTTTCTGACCACCTACAAGTGGTAATGAAGTCAAAATGAAGATGAAGAAAGTAGGTATTATTGGTTCTTTCAGATGGTTCAAGACGGTAAAAATAAATATAAACCGTGATCATCACTAAATGACCATACTGAGTGGGATCCTGTCAGAAATCACAGAATGTATCACGTCAGATTTTTTTTCGTATAAAAATGACAATAATTCGCTTCTAAGTCTGTCGAGAACCTCTGAAGACACGTAACCTATCGTCATTCTGTTATTGATTGAGATATATTGACTAAACAACTCAGGGCCAGTAAATTTTATTTGTTTTTTTAATTACTCAAATTCTTTCCACTTTAGGTACAGGGTGAGTCCACGATAGAGTAAAGTTCGTTATCTCATTTGTTTCGGAAATGACGAAAAAATGTTAAATACAATAATTTTAGGGAATGTTAAGGTGCACAGTTTAAAATTATTTTTGAGTATACAGGGTACTTCAAAAAAGTGTGGCCGATATAACATGTGTTTTTTTAAATGGAACATCCTATTTTCTAACTTATTCTTAGATTCTGCGTAAAATTTTATAACTTTTTTATTAATAATGTTATATACCTAAACCAAGTAGTTTTTCTAATGTTTCAATTTAAAAAAAAAAAGACTAGTTTTCAGTTTTGTAAAAATTGCCAGTAGCGCCATTGTTTCTGAAGGTGGAATACTCATAATTGATGCGAGCGTTCTAGAGAGATGAAAAAAAAGATGTGTGAAAAGAAATTTGCGTTAGGTGCTACAGGGTGTTCAAAATAAATCTATGCATTTCGACTATTTTAAATTGAAAAATCTCAAATTTTTTAAATGGCACACCATGTATATTATTATTTTTTCTGATAGATTTCACAAAACCCTCCAACTTATATTGAATATATCATATACCCATTTCTAATAGTTTTCGATTTATTTTGAATTTTTCAATTTTTACCCTTGTTTTTAATACACTTACGCTATAACATCATAGTTGCCAAGATAAAACAAAAATGTTTGTCAAATTTTGACATGTCTATTAAACAAGTAAAAAAAGGTTTAATTTGTTGTAGTACGTGACGTATAAAGGTAATAGTTATGGATTTTCCTAAAAATGGATTAATTGATATGGTTTATATACTGGGAGAGGCTGGAAAAAATTGTCTTTTGGCAGTAAGGCTTTACGGAGCAAAGTATCCTAATAGATGTATACCATCTTTTCTTTTCAGTGCTTAATGGAACGGTTTGATGGTAGTGGTAGCGTTAAGTATACGAAACGGAAAGTAGTAAACCAGAATACTACCAACGTCAACTAGCTGAATTATCTGACACATCCCAATCTGCGGATAATCGCACCACGAGAAAATACAAGTATCATCCCTTTCATATGGAACTACACACTTCAAGACCGTGATTTTGAACGACGAGTAAACTTTTGTACCACCATGAATGGAGCAATAGAGGCCAATACAAATTTTTTTATCCAAAATAATGTTTTCTGATGACGCTACTTTTTGCAGTAATCGAGCAGTTAACAGCCATAACATGCATTATTATTCAAGAGTTAATCCATTTTGGGTCCGGGAAGTTCAAAACCAAAACCATTGATCATTTCGAATTATTGGTCCATATTTTTTCCGCGAACCGCTTAACGGGCCTAGATATCTAAATTTTTTGCAAAACGAATTACCCCAGTTTCTTGAAGAAGTTGATAACTTTAAAAGGGAACAAATGTGAATTCAATAAGACGGAGCTCCTGCTTATTAACACCGGGAAGTTCGGGAATTTTTTAAACTATCGTTACCTACAGAAATGGATCGGTAGGGATGGATTCATTCAGTGGCCCCCTCGATCATGTGACTTAACACCTTTAGACTTCTTTTTATGGGACTACAATAAAGATCGTGTTTATGTGAATCCCCCTACAACATCAGTAGATATGGAAAATAGGATATGGGATGCGTGGAGGACAATAACGCCTTTTATGCTAAGGAAAGTGAAAGAAAATATAATAAAACGACTAAACATGTGTATTCAAGCAGACGGGCATATCTTTGAACATTTATTACGTCATAATAATTAATCATAAGGTAAGTTAAACTATATTAAAATTATTATTAACTATTTGTTTATATTTTTACAATAGCCTAGGTGTATTAAAAACAAGGGGAAAAATTGAAAAATTCAAAATAAATCGAAAACTATTAGAAATAGGTATATGATATACTTAATAAAAGTTTTGTAAAATCTATCAGAAAAAAAAAATAATATACAGGGTGTGCCATTTAAAAAATTTAAGATTTTTCAATTTAAAATAGTCGAAATGTATAAATTTATTTTGAACACTCTGTAGCATCTAACGCAAACTTCATTTCATACATCTTTTTTTTCGTCTCTATAGAATGCTCGTACCAATTATGAGTATTCCACCTTCAGAAACAATGGCGCTACTGGCAATTTTTTACAAAACTGAAAACTAGTATTTTTAAAAAAAAATGGAAATATTAGAAAAACTACCTGGTTTAGGTATATAACATTATTATTAAAAAAGTTATAAAATTTTACGCAGAATTTAAAAAATAAATTAGAAAATAGGATGTTCCGTTTAAAAAAAACTTGTTATATCGGCCACACTTTTTTGAAGTACCCTGTATACTCAAAAATAAATTTAAACTGTGCATCTTGCCATTTCCTAAAACTATTGTATTTAACATTTTTTCGCCATTCCCGAAATAAATGAGTTAATGAACTTTACTCTATCGTTGACTCACCCTGTACAGTCGGCTTGTTACTCCTTTTAATAACAATAAATTTTACTGATACGCTGATTGAGAATTAATAAAAATGGCTTAAATAATAACAGAAAGGGACCAAAAACAAAAAAAAAATATATAAATTTACTACTGAATATTTCTTTCTAATTTTTAGTTTTCAAATACAAAATTACTAGATGAAAGCTTCGGCACCGTATTTATAATATTTAAATCAAAAGCTTTTAACTTAAATAAGGAATATTGTCCAAAAGGCTGAAACCCGGCTTTATTGGTTCTCAAGCCTTAGTCCAATTTACCTTTCATATTAAACATCACAAAAATAAATAAGAACTGTGTCGGATATAATTCGTAGAAATCTAAACAACGTTAAATTTTGTTTTCACATCAATTTTTATTTTTTTGACAACTTAGTAAGTAAGCGGGAATATTAAAAATATGTTTAATATAACACAATGTTAATTAAAATTTTTAGTCCAATCCTTACGTAGATTTTTGCTTCGTATGATTTGGGACAATGACATTTAGGATCCCCTGGTGGCTGTCATTTCATCATTTTTGAAATTTTTTATGTTCTACACTTGTTCTTAACTTTCTTTTTTTAATTATTTAACTTTCAATTGGTCGACACTGAAGAACATTTGTTAGAGTTCCGTACGGAACACTTATAAGATTACTTGGGTGTCTGTCTGTCTGTCTGTCTGTCTGTTTGTCCGTCTGTCACACCCGATTTTCTCCGATACTATTTGTCATTGAAAGTTGAAATTTGGTAATAATAATTGATAGCCTCATCAAAGCCGTGTAGTTTTGAAAGTCAAATTTTAACTTAAGGGGTTAGTTTTGGGGGGTGAAATCGGAAGTGAAAAAAATAATTTTTCAGTAGGTCATCGAGTGTGGTGTCAAATGAAAGCTTGTGAAAACACTAGTAAAAAATATATATATATATATATATATATATATATATATATATATATATATATATATATATTATATATATTATATATATAATGTATTACTTGCGCACACTTTTCTTTGTATTATTTTTAAAAAATCGCGAAAAATAGCTGTCTCCCCACCTTATCTCGAAAGGTACTGATCAAAAAATTTAGAAAAAATGCTGGAATATTCTCCAGGGGTGTAGATTGAACGAGAATTATCACGAGTGCATTACCTTTAATAATTTATCTGGTTATAAAAAAAAACAAAAATTTTCAGTAAAAATTGGAAACAAACTTTGTTAAAAACTCATTTGGGGTGTGTTTTGTGAAGTCACTGATCATTTTATACCACCGTAACACCATTTTTTATTTTAAAAGCAATCAATGTACGGAACACTAATTGTGCAAGTTCAACTTGCACTTGACTGGTTATTTTATTGTATTTGCAGATTACGTTGTGGAATCCACATTGTTTCCAGTTAACAAGTTTACTGTGGCGTGTGCTTAATGAGTCATTGCTAAATTAGGCCAAAAACGGTCTTGGATCATCATGTTTTCTGGACACCTCGCCGCTAATTGTACCCGTCGTTACGAAAAGCTGCTGCTTATTCAGCATTAGCACATTACTTGCCACACAAGATACAAGGGTTGTATGATAAGTAGCTGGATTTGACAAGAAAAAAACAATTTTAAAGGTAAAAGTTATTTTATTTTTCGGCATAACTATGTTGACTTTTAGCTCGATCCACTTAGTTCTATCTTCTGTTTTCCATTTAAAAAATACGATTTCTCCAACCCTTCAAATTAGATGTTTGTTTTAGCAAATACCTTATCGTTTGAGCCAAATTTTGGTAAAACCTCCTTGCGCGAGCTTTTCAGAAAAAGGGTTTTTTTTCTAAATAGGCTTAAAATGGTCTAATTTTGAATGACTTACGGGAAAATATCGGGGGAAACCGTTTTTGCACTTTTTTTGTGAATAAAGATTACCCTATATCACTGACAACTGTTGATAACCACTGATCTAAACTGTCAGTTCTTTTCGGAAGAATAGGCTCCGGTCACACTAATTTCAAAAAATTATTAAATTTTTTTCAGTTATCATCTAATCTTAGCATAAAATTATCATTTTTTTTGTAAAATTTCGGTAGGCGAGCTTTTCAGAAGAAGGAAAATTTTCTTTTTTAAATAGGCTTAATATGGCCTAAATTTGAAAAATGTATGAGAAAAAATCGGGAGGTAACCGTTTTTGTTAACCTAAACTAACTGAAACTAACCCGAATTAAATAATCAGCAATTACAAAATACATTAAATAATGAAAAAAAAAAATGTCCTACCTTAATGTAAAAAAATTATATACGTGCTATATTAGTGACTGGAGACCAAAGTTAGTTCAGGCTAGCAAAAACAGCCTTACCTCGATTTTTTCTCGTCAATTTTTCAAAATTAGACCATGCGGTCCCATAATCGCATTTCAATTGGTTTGGGGACGTCAAATCAAACAGTTCATCGCGAAGATACCAACAAAAATGAACTACATTTGGAAGGGCCAATAACCCTAAAGGACATTATGGATAAGTTAAACAACATGACAGCTATGTATGAATCTCTTCTGAGCAAATATGAAGATCAATTAAAAATTAATACCGAACTCAGAGCAGAGCTTGAAGAAGATTGATCCTTACAAAAACATTTCCATAAGCTTTGACAAGACACCCAAACAGATCCAAGAATTCAAAAGTCTCAGGAGGATCATGAACGCCCGAATCAACAACGGCGAAAACAACCTTAAAATTAAATACTTTGATGGAGTCCCGAAGATTATTAACACCGGGGATATTTTAAACTAGAAAATAGGTCTAACAGTGTCTCAACGTCTGGCTCTGAGCTCGAGATATCTTGCATTTATCAAAACGTACGAGGACTCAACACAAAGACAAACGATTTTTATAAATCAGTGTGTAGTACAGACCACGACTTAATCGCAGTGACCGAGACCTGGATTCAAGCTAACGTTTCATCAAGTGGACTAATTGACAGGAGGTACTCGGTGTTTCGTGCTAACAGAGATCTTGTCAATGCGGGTGTTTTGAGGGGGTGGTGGCGTGTTGTTGGCAGTGAAAAACAAATACAATGCGGCACAATTGAACTTACAAACTATCCGTACGAACATTGCCAGAATGGAAGTAATTGGATGCAAAGTTTGTATAAGCAACAAACATGTGTTTGTAATAGTTATTTATGTTCCTCCTGATACACCATCCGCTGAATTTGTGTCTCTTTTTGAAGGAATCGAATCACTTAGGTATCTCTATGGAAAAAAGGTTTTCATTTTAGGAGACTTTAATATACCAAATTTGCATGACAACATTCTGAGCGACCAAAAACTGGAATCACTATATAATTTTAGCATCCTATTCGATCTAAAACAATACAATGATATTCTTAACATGAATAATAGGACTCTAGACTTAGTCCTATCAAACATCCAATGCGTAGTATCTAAAGAACTACTACCACTGGTGCCCGAGGATACTCATCATCCTGCTTTGAACATTTCATTGCTTTTCGATGTTGCTAAGGTGCGCCAATTTCCCTTCGGCACAGGTCGTACGCGGTATAATTTTCGAAGAGCAGATTTTCCACAGTTGTACAGCGGGTTGCTGAATGCCGACTGGTCTAATACTTATGGCGCCAGAAATGTTGACCAGGCCTGTAATTTTTTCTATGAAACAGTTGCGAGTGTATTTGGTTTGTATGTGCCCACGTCGGTAATTCATAAAAGAAACTTTCCAGTATGATTTACAACGGATATTATTAAATCAATTAGGCGCAAGCATAGAATTTTTAGAAAACTAAAAATATCTGATACAGAGTTACGGCGCAACCAATATCATGACTTGAGGTTGGATATAAAAAGGAGAATAAACATAGCATACAAGAACTATCTGTCCAAGGTTAAAAACTCTGTGCAGGGCGATCCCAGTACATTCTGGGCCTTCGTTAGCTCGAAAAGGTCTTCAAGCTCTTTTCCGACCCTGTTTACTGAGGGGGGAAAAGATTATTCAGATCCTATTGAAATTGCTAACCTCTTTGCGAATTTTTTTTCTTCGGTCTATAACAAATCTGCACCGAGTAATGCTTTCCAACACACTCCAAATAATAATTTTAATATAAGCTCTCATGTAACTCTTAATTGTGTATCAGAGGAAGCAGTCAGTAGGTTCTTGAGAAAATCTAAAAACAAAATGTCCATGGGTCCTGATAATATTCCCAGTTTCATCGTCAAAGACTGTGCATCCGGGTTCTCGAAGCCATTGAGCTTCATTTATAACATGGCACTCACAACACATTCATTTCCTCAGGTATGGAAGGAAGCTAGGATAATTCCTCTCTTCAAAAAAGGCAATGGAAATAACATCTCTAATTATAGGCCCATATCGATGCGAAAGCATTAGAGGGGCTGATTCACGAAGATGTGTTTAATCAAGTAAAACATTCTGTATCTGAATCTCAGCATGGCTTCTATAAAAGTCGCAGTACGATCACGAATCTGTCCAGTTTCACTCATTTTGTAAGTCAGATCTTAGATGCTCGTGGTCAGGTTGATGCTGTTTATATGGATTTTTCAAAGGCGTTCGATCGAGTGGATCATTCTGTCTTCCTTCTTAAATTGAGGTGGCTTGGTTTCGATGACAATCTTATTCGACTGTTTGCCTCCTATTTGAGTGACAGGTATCAATATGTCGATATTCGTGGTAATCACTCCTTCAGATTCAAACCTACAAGTGGAGCTCCTCAGGGCAGTATATTGGCTCCACTGATATTATCTCTGTTTATTAACGATATAGGCATAAATGTTTCTAGCAATGTTCTATTGTTTGCGGATGATTTAAAGATTTTCAGACAAATACATTGCGTTTCTGATTACATTGCACTGCAAGATGATATACGACTAGTTAGCAACTGGTGCACAGCTAACAACTTACCTCTAAATGCCGAAAAGTGCTACAAAATGACGTACGCTAATAAAAAGACCCTAACCCATTCTGACTATTATATAAATCTTGAGATATTGAAGCATTTAAAATCCATCAGGGACCTTGGCGTAGTTTTTGACGAGCGTCTATCATTTTCGGAACACATAAATCAGGTTTACAAGAGCGCAATGCAAACGCTGGGATTCATATTTAGAAACTCTCGTGATTTCTCAAACATTGATACAATTAAATCTCTGTACTTTGTATATGTTCGATCAAAATTGGAATACGCAGCAATAGTGTGGCATCCTATACACTCAAAGTACACTTCCCAAATAGAAGGGGTACAACGAAAATTTTTAAAATTTCTCGTATATAAAATGGAGGGTGTTTTCCCCACCACGAGACTCGCCACAGGAAACTCTGCTTCGCAGATTTCAGATATCGTCATTTTCCGATCGTCGCAATTTTATGCTGGTTTTGTTTTTGTTTAAAATTTGCAACTCGGCTATCGACTGTCCCTACTTATTGTCAAAACTAAACTTTAACGTACCATCTCGTGCGTTAAGACATTATCCCGTGTTCAACTTACCGTTCCATGCTTCAAATTTTCAGTTAAAAGACCCCCTTTTTCAAACTATGAAGATTTTTAATGTGAATTGCAACGGCATTGATATTACCAATCTAACATATTCTCAGTTTTTGAAGGTTGCACGGGATCGTTGTCTTGGGAATATTATTAACTAATATTGTAGCGTATATTATTAGAGCTGAAACTTAATATTGTAATCTGTTTATCCGAACAGACTCGTTTAGATTTAACTTAGCTTAAGTCACATTGTCTTGTTAATGGATGTATTTATCTGTTAGACAATAAAGATTATTATTATTATTATTATTTATTTCAAAAAGTTCTTCTTTCTCACATTTGATCAATGTGGTTCCATGTTTGGCTGACGGGCCAAAACCAAGTCAGCACAAACGCTGTTACCATTATGTATTAAGGAATGACCTGACAATGTTACATGTTTTCAAAATCACTGACTTCTGAATGTTTTTGTGTATGTTTGTGTTGAGTCCTAATTGTACTAAATGTGGTGTGAATGTTATTGGTGTAAGGCCTGTGGCTGATATAATGAGGGGGACAATGATGACTTTTTCTTGTTTCCATAGCCTTTTTATTTCCGTTGCAAGGTCTGTGTATTTGGAAATTTTTTCTGTGTATTTCGTTTGGATGTTTGTGTCGTTGGGGACAGCTATGTCAATTAGATAGGTGACTTTTCCTTTTTTGCACTGAAAAGTAATATCGGGTCTATTGGCGGAGACTGTTTTATCTGTATGGATACTGATGTCCCAGTAGAGCTTGTAATCTTCATTTTCAAGTATGGATCTTGGCGTGTATTTGTAGTAGGGATCTGTGTTTTCTATGAGTTTGTATGTTGTGGCTAGTGCTTGGTGAACTACTTTGGCAGCTGAATCATGCCTGGCTGTGTACTCTGTTCCGGCCAATATTCTACATCCGCTCGTTATGTGTTCGATCGTTTCTTTCTGCTGGTGGCATTTCCTACATCTGTCCTCTGCAATAGTCGGGTCTTTGATGATATGCTTTTGGTAGTTTCTGGTTAATATGACTTTATCCTGGATGGCAAGTAAGAAGCCTTCTGTTTCAGGAAATAGCTGCCCATCCTGTAACCAGGTGTATGATTGTTTTTTATTTACGTGGTCTTGTTCTATGTGGTATCTGTGTTTTCCGTGGAGTGTTTTCTCTGACCACGTTTTCATCTTTTCCTGTTGTAATTGGGTGTGACTGTGTGTGTCTGCTGAGTGGTCTGCCCGGGATAAGTCGAGAGGTGTGTAGTTTTTTTGTCTGCTTTCACTGTCGCTGTGTGGGGGCTGGTTTGCTTGCTGTGAAAGAATTTCCTAAGTGCTTGTATTTGTTTTGTGTGTAATGATCTGATGTCTATAATTCCTCTTCCTCCTGCCTTCCTCTCGATGGTAAGTCTTTCTTTGCATGCGTTGGGGTGTAATTTCCTGTATTTGGTGAATTGAGATCGTATAAGGATGTGAATATTTTCTATGTCTGTTTGTGACCATTTGATGATACCAAATGAATATGTGAGTATAGGTATAGCGAACGTGTTGATGGCTTTGGTGAGATTCTTAGAGTTGAGTTTTGTTTGCAAAAGTTTCGTCAGTCTGTTTTTGAATTCGGTTCTGAGCTCTGTTTTGATGTGAGTGTGGTTGAGTTTGGTGCTTTGTTGGAAGCCTAGATATTTGTATGTTTCTTTATCGAACATGTTATCGAGCGTTTCATTGTTGATGGTTTCTGTCTCATGGTGGCACTTCCATTGGCCTTTGTTGATGTGGAGCACTTTGCATTTACTTATACCAAATTCCATATTGACATCTAAGGTGAATATTTCTGTGATTTTGAGGAGTTCTTTCAGCTGTGTTTGTGTGGCAGCGTAGAGTTTTATGTCGTCCATATATAGGAGGTGGTTTATTTTATGTTGATTCACTTTTGGTGTCTGATATTGAAGCCATGCTCTGTTCTGTTTAGTATATTTGAGAGTGGACTGAGACAGAGGCAAAACCATAGAGCACTGAGCGAGTCTCCCTGAAATATACCCCGTCTGATGTACAGCTCTTCTGTTTGAATCTGTTCGGTTTGTGTTTCTAGGCGTATTTTGGTTTTCCATGTTTTCATAATTTGCGCGAGAAACTGCCTGAGGTGTTGGTTGATTTTATAGATTTCTAGGGCCCTGATTAACCAGCTGTGAGGTATGGAGTCGAAGGCTTTTTTATAGTCTATATAACCGATGTGAAGGTTTCTGTGTTCTTTTCTGGTTTGTCCCATAATAACGTTATCTATAATCAGCTGTTCTTTGCATCCTCGACTATTTTTCCTGCATCCCTTCTGCTCTTCTGTGAGGATATTGTTATCTGTTAGGTGTTGTTCTATTTTCTTCGAAATTGTGGCTGTGATGATCTTGTATAGGGTTGGAAGACAGGTAATAGGTCGGTAGTTTGACAGGTTTGTGGTGTCTGAGCTTTTGGGTTTAACGTATGTTATTCCTTGTGTGAGGAAAGTGGGAAATGTGTGTGGTTGTAGAATGGCTTTGTTGATTTGGTGTGTGAGTGCTTCGTGTGTGGTGGTAAACTGTTTGTACCAGAAGTTTTGTATATTGTCTATTCCAGGACATTTCCAGTTGTGTGTGTGTTTGATAGTTTCTGTAATTTCTTGTGTATTAAATGTGGTATTTTCTTGTTCTGTCACATGTTTATGTTTGTCTTCTTCGGCTTTGATCCAGGGGGTGTTATTATTGTGTAGTTTGGGTTCTGACCAGATACTTTTCCAATAATCTGTGAGTTCTTGTTCGTTTGGTGGTTCAGTCACTGCTATCTGTTTGTTGTACATAGTTTTCCGGTAGAACTGTTTTTTCGCTTCTTCGGAAGAGGTTGTTTGTATCTTTCCTCTCATTTGATTCTTTGTATCTACGGAGTCTTGCGGCATATACAGATAGTTTTTGTTTCAAGGTATCGAGGATTTCTGGCAGTGTTCTGTTGGGAGACTTAGATTTGATCTTGTTTGCCCCCTGTGTGACACGTTTGGACGCGTTCCCGCTTATAAACTGGGTAAGATGTCCTAGATCTCTCCTGATGTTGTTGATTTTGTTTTCTATTCTTATTTGCCATTTGAATTTTGGTTTTGTCCTGTTGGGGGTTTCCTTGTCGTTGAGGGAGTTTTTGATTATTTTGTGTTCGAGTGGTGATTGCTGCTGCGTATATTATAATGTGAATGTCTTCGATTGTGCTTAAGTCTGTTATATACTGAGGTATTATGTGCTTGTTTAGTGTGTTGAGGATTGGTTGCGTGCTCTGTCTGAAGATCAAACGAGGGATGGGATTTCTTGTTGTGGGGTCGGTGCCTGACCATCGAGCTAGATGTGACTCCATTTTTGCTTTAAGTGTTTGTATGAGAGGTGATTCGGGGTGATGTTGTGTGGATGTCGTTGCGGGTGGCGAGTGATTCATGTTGTTGTCTGTGATATGGTGTTGCGCGGTACTCGCAATATTATTTTGCGTTATGCTCCTCCTGGGTGGTGGGTCTTGTTGTGTTCGACTGGGTGGTTGTGTGTGTGAGGCCGGTTCGGTATCTGCTTTATTGTTTCTACTGTTTGGTTGGTCTGTGTTCAGTTCAACAGCCACTGTGTCCTTGATGGTTTGCAATTCGAGAGGTGTGAGACGATTGTTCTTGGTAATAACTCTTTTTTGATCAATTACTCTCTGTTCTGAAACAAGTAATTGCAGATGTGGATATTCGGTCAAGAAAAGTCTGTGCAGTTGCTGTCTGTAGCCCGATGTTATTGTTTCGAGTTTGGTGGCGGTGTAGTAACAGCGCATCACCGTCCTATTCATCTCATCCGTCCACTTTAACCGCTGTCTTGGTTTTCCAGCCTTGGTAGTTGCATGTTGTCCTTGCAAAACATACGGGCCCGGCCTGGCTTTGGTGGTTGTGTTTGTCCCGTATCTACGTCGGTTGTGCTTGGGATTGATGTTGGTGGGTCCAAGCGGCGAGTGATTCTCTTCTCAGTGATTTCTTTGTCAGGTTTTGTGTT
Organism: Pachyrhynchus sulphureomaculatus; assembly: GCA_019049505.1. Lineage (NCBI taxonomy): Eukaryota > Metazoa > Arthropoda > Insecta > Coleoptera > Curculionidae > Pachyrhynchus > Pachyrhynchus sulphureomaculatus. The sequence goes on from CM032456.1 coordinate 174,853,762, forward strand.
TTCATTACAGCAACGCATGACGTGTTCGTTGATTCCTGTGGTGCAACTCATGCGCTGCTGTGATTTTCCCGCCTTGGTGGGTGTCGGCTTAGTCGCCGACACAACACTTTTGGCAGGTCCATTTTCGGTTGCCTGGTCTTCATCGTTTTGGTCGAGCTGCCATTTCCCGCGACGTCCTCGACCGTTACGTCGCTCGCCCGATGCTTCTTTTATTGGTCTGTTGTTCTCTGGAATGTTTTCAATGTTTTGTGGTGTCAGAAGCTCAAAGTGTCCCGACATTGTGTTGCCTGTTAGTAGAAGGTAAATGGTTTTGTTGTATTTTCCCGTGCTTATTATTGTTGGTCTGTCCGTAAAAGTTATTTTTGTATGTCTTGTTCTTCGTTGTTTTGAGAAGATATGAAAGTTGCTATTTTGTGTTTCCGAGAGGGCAAGTATCTCTAGGCTCGTTCCATAGGTGCCATTTTTCCGCATATAATTATAATAGTTATTGAAGTCTTTTATATCGTCGACTTCAATTAATGAAAATGTGTGAAGTTCCGACCAGTTTTGTTGTAAATATCTTAGAGCAACCTCTCGGAGTTTCTCATGATGGTTCTGGTGGCCATATAAGTGTAAGCTAACTGCACGGAAAAGGCAATTTCCATCACCTACAATGTCGGATCTGGTAAAACTATCGGGAGTAGTTTCGACTGAGGCGGTTGTTTGGTTTGTCTGTAGTTGCTGTTGTTGTGGTGTTGCTGTAGCTGTTTGTACGACAGGGGTCCGCCTCCGCAACACCCTTCCATTTTCATTATTATAATTATTATTATTTAACATAGTATTCCCACGAGTATCCTAGGAAAAAAGGTCGACTGCGGCAGAGCCTGGATGCCACAGCAAGGCTACTTACTCCCGGAGGGCGCCCGGTATCCGGGGGAACCGTTCGCGACTCATAAACGCTGAGCCATTCATCTTCTCGGCACGGTAAACACCTTAAGATTGCGTTTTTATTACACATAATCTGGACAACACAAGACAGCACAACATGACTCAGGTACCTCGGGATCGTCAATGCCCGTACTAGGAGAATCCTGGGATTCCCCTAGCCCCTGAGGGCTCATCATTATTATTATTATTATATATACATATATATACATATACATATACATATACATATACATATATATATGTACATGCATACACATGTATACACATATATATACACACACATATATATGTGTATACATGTGTTATTATTATTATTTATTTCAAAAAGTTCTTCTTTCTCACATTTGATCAATGTGGTTCCATGTTTGGCTGACGGGCCAAAACCAAGTCAGCACAAACGCTATTACCATTATGTATTGAGGAATGACCTGACAATGTTACATGTTTTCAAAATCACTGACTTCTGAGTGTTTTTGTGTATGTTTGTGTTGAGTCCTAATTGTACTAAATGTGGTGTGAATGTTATTGGTGTAAGGCCTGTGGCTGATATAATGAGGGGGACAATGATGACTTTTTCTTGTTTCCATAGCCTTTTTATTTCCGTTGCAAGGTCTGTGTATTTGGAAATTTTTTCTGTGTATTTCGTTTGGATGTTTGTGTCGTTGGGGACAGCTATGTCAATTAGATAGGTGACTTTTCCTTTTTTACACTGAAAAGTAATATCGGGTCTATTGGCGGAGACTGTTTTATCTGTATGGATACTGATGTCCCAGTAGAGCTTGTAATCTCCATTTTCAAGTATGGATGTTGGCGTGTATTTGTAGTAGGGATCTGTGTTTTCTATGAGTTTGTATGTTGTGGCTAGTGCTTGGTGAACTACTTTGGCAGCTGAATCGTGCCTGGCTGTGTACTCTTTATTATTATTATTATTATTATTCCAAAAAGAACCTTGTGATTTGTTCTCTTCGTGTTGTTTCCCGCAAAGAAAATTTCACAACAAACTTCTTTATCGGTTGGAATTTTACTATGACTGTAAATATACCAGGTATACAAGTATGAAATGCGGATTTTTTTTCTAAAAAAACGTGTTAAATTCGGAAGAATGATAAAGAGTGCTTTATTCGAAGTATGCTCCATCGCTTCTTATACATTTTTCCCTTCTTTCGGGCAATTTGTGAATACCACGCCAGTAAAAATCTTCCCCTTTTGCTGCGAACCATTCTCGAGCCATTTTTTCACATCTTCGTAAGAACCCCCCCCCCCCCCCCCCCCCCCCCCCCAAAGAGCTGCTCAGCAAGTGCGTGACCCATCGATGCAAACAAGTGGTAATCGGAAGGAGCCAAGTCTGGTGAATAAGCTGCATGGGGTATAACTTCCCAGCTGAGTGCTTCCAACGTGTCGCGAACTGGTTTTGCCATATGTGATAGAGCATTGTCATGAAGAACAATGACTTTGTGTTGCCTCTTTCGGTATTCTGGCCTTTTTTCAAGCAGCGATCAGTTCAAATCGGTCAATTGTTGTTGGTTTTTTCCCAGGTTTTAACAGCTCATAATAGACCACGCCGCTCTCTGGTCTCACCAAACACAGTCTTTCTGCCAAAGCGATTCGGTCTTGCGGTCGATGTGGATGGTGCGCCTGGGTCTACCTATGATTTTTTGCGCTTGGGATTCTCAAAATAAATCCACTTTCCATCCCCTGTAGCTATACGATGCAAAAACGACTTCCTTTTGTACCGAGCCAGCAAACTGTCACACGTGTTTTTGCGCTTTTCCATTTTCCTGTCGTTCAACTCATGTGGTACCAATCTACCGGTCTTCTGAATCTTTCCCATCTCTCGTAGCCGATTGGAAACAGCTTGTTGACTAACGCCTAATTGCTTGGTGAGTTGTTTTTGTGTTTGCGAATCATTTTCGTCCAACAATGCTTGCAATTTCACATCTTCATATTTTTTTGGCGGTCTTCCACGTTCGTTGTTTGCATCATCAAAGCCACCACTTTTGAAACGCCGAAACCATTGTTCACACGTATCTTGCGATGGAGCATGTTCACCATAAGCTTCTCGAAGTTATCAGTATGATTCAACAGCAGTTTTCTTCAAATGAAAACAAAAAATTAATGCTGTCCGCGAATGCTCTTTGTTCTGTATAAATTTCAACATATTGAACACAACAACACAACACTATGCACACGCTTTTCCAATTTATCATTAGTGCGCGTCTGACACTTGTTGGTGACACGACAAAATGGCGCAGTGTCAAATTGTTATAGCACAAACTGCATTGGTGCACCAATTGTTGTCTGAAATCCGCATTTCATACTTGTACACCAGGTAGCGTAATCATCTCGGCGCATGCGCATAAACGAACTAAGTTCTCCCGAACAGTTTCAAACAGTGATTGTCAATAGCGTAGTCAACTTTCGTACGCTTTTGTATCAGTGTTTATATGCAAAAAAAAACGTGTAAAAACGGCATTCCCCCGATATTTTCTCGTAAGTCTTTTAAAATTAGACCATTCTAAACCTTTTTCTGAAAAGCCCGCTTAACGAAGTTTTACCCAAATTTTTTCCATCATCATTTTTTCATATTCGGAAATAGGAAATAATCGCTAGGGATTAAATCTGGCGAATATGGTCTTGGCTTGATCAAAGAGAATGTTTTCTGCGCCAAATGCGGGACGACGATCCCATAAGTTGACCTAATAATTGCCATTAATCGTTTTGCCATTTTAAAGGTAATCGACGTGGATTATGCTGTGTGCATCCCAAAACATTGTGGCCAGGACTTTGTTGGCCGATAAAATCGCTTTGGCCTTCTATGGCGCCGGTTCGCCACAGAATATCCACTGTTTGGAGTGTTCTTTGGTCTCCGGTGTGCTGTGATGAATCCATGTTTCGTCAACAGTTTCGACCCCAAACATCATTCCGATTGCGCTTTAACATTGCCAAACACTTGCGTGTTTATTGTCAATTGTGAGCAATCGCGGCACTCATCTTGCGGAAAGCTTTCTCATATGCAAATGAGTTGTTAAAATATCCTCACCCGTTCAATTGAGATGCTCACAGTCTCAGCAACCTCTCGCACTTTCACTCTCCAATCATTTATCACTATATCGTGGATTTTTTCAATCATTTCGAATGTAGTAACCTCATTTGGACGACCTGAATTCAGCTGTCCAATATTTTATGGGTGATAATGAAGGTGCAGAGTCCCCATAAACTTCGCTGAGGTCTGCTTTTATCTCATCATTCGTTTTCTTTTTAAAAAGCAAATATTTTTTCACTGCTCGATATTCATTTTTTTGCAATGTTGTTAAATCACAAAAGTTGTTCTATTTAAATGACTGCCACTCACAAACTAAATCACAAAGCGACTTGAAAATTTGACAGGATTCTTGTGAAAGGTTATGTTTACGAAAAATATAATTTTTTAAATAATAGTAGTGCTATCTCTGGCCGAGGACAGGCACTTAGCATGCAACCTTCGAATCTTTTTTATCAATATTAAAAGTTCAGAAACAGGTAAAGTCTTGCCTTTAAACGCAGCATATAAGAGAGTATCGTGTATCGCCGACATAAGTCTCGGTGCCCAACACCATTTAGACGTTTATCTTCCCACAACTTTCTAGATCGTTTTTCTTTGGACGGCCGAATCTTTTACCACGTTTTATTTTCGCTATGGTGTTTAATTAGTAATTCCTTTTGTCCGTTGCCTCATTTCGCGGGTCTTTCTCAATTTTTTCGTAATACGCAGTGGAGTTCGCTTT
>CM032456.1:174858552-174957411 GCA_019049505.1 Pachyrhynchus sulphureomaculatus
TATTCAAAGCTGGATGTAGGCCTTCCCCCCGAATTTCCATTTCAATCTATTTGCAGCTGTTGTCATCCATCCAATGCCCGTAACCCTCTGTATACCATTACGCCATCTTGAATAGGGACGTCCAATGCTCCATTTCTGATACAGTGGTACCCAACCGAAATGTTTGAAGGTTCATAGATCAATCAGAATAGGGTGGTAACTGTACGGACCATTACAACTTACTTTCTGATCCGTGCTCTATAATATCCTTTAAATTTCGTTTGTTCACTTATCCACTTGTTTCTTTTCTTTCTTTAAGTTTTATCCCGATCATCTCTCTTTCGTGTACTCTCTGGGTCCTAGCTAGTTTTTGTATATCGGTTTTAGTCAGTGTCCAAGCTTCAGCACCATATGTAATTACGGGTAGGATGCACTGATCGTAAATTTTAGCATTCTCATATTCTATGAACGCTATGTAAGATTCGAAGTTATATTCATTGCTCTTCTCTAGGATATCTCTCATTGTCTGTAAGTGGTCGCATGTGCTATAGCCGGATCTAAAACCAGCATGTTTGCATGGCTGGTAGGAATCTAACTTTTCTTTTAATCTACTGGAAATGATTTTAGTCAAAAGTTTATAAATATGAGATAGTAAGTTAATCGGTCGGTAATTGTCCAACTTTCTGATATCTCTCTTTTTGTGTAGAAGTATTACTTCTGATGTATGCCACAATGCTGGTATTTTGTCCGTTCCTAGACACATGTTGAAAAGTTTGACCAGTTCTTGTTTTAAATCCTTTCCGGCCTCCAATAGCATTTCCGATAAAATACCATCAGGGTCTGTTGCTTTGTTATGCTTGACTTCCTTCAGTGTATTATTGACCTCCTCTACAGTAACCTCTGGCAGTTTTTTCGAACCTATATTTTGTATTTTCATTTCAGTCCTTTTTCTTTATTCCTCATTGGGTGTTATTTTGGACCAGTAGAGTTTATTAAAGTAGGTGTTTATTTTTCAGTTTACTTTATATATATATATATATATATATATATATATATATATATATATATACATATATATATATATATATATATATATATATATATATATATATATATATATATATATATGTATATATATATATATATATATATATATATATATATATATATATAAATATATTATATATATATATATCTATATCTATATATATATATATATCTATATATATATATATATATATATATATATATATATATATATATATATATATATATATATATATATGTTATTGAGTTAGGTTTTTACTGTAATCGTAAAAGTCATTCAATGAAAACTTTCACGTGAAATTTCCATTTGTTCACAAAACTATTTCTTAAACGCTCACTGTAAACAAACCACTTTGCCAATTTCTTAACTGCTACTGTTTTAACAATGACAAATGTCACATTTTACTCAATGGTAATGTTACATCCCAATGGCGCCATCTAATGGTCGTTTATAAAAACTTAAAGGGCTGTCCTCGTCACTAATAAATGACGGCAAACGTGTACAAACTATTTTCAAGTTTAAATATAATATGACAGATTGTGGCACCTAAAAATTTTCATCTATTATTTACAAAAGGTTTTTCGAACTAACTATATCTTCAGTTTTTGCAAAAAATAATTCTTCTAATTTGATCTTGTTTTAAATATTATCTATTTAATCTTATAAAAAAACATCACATCAACCATTCAAAACTACTCATTTAGAAGAACTTTGCTATGGAATAAAATTTCAGTTCGATCAAACACTAATAAAAGATATATGTTTGTATGAAATTACTATTTGAGCAAAAGTATGGAAATAATCCACAACTTTTTACTGCGTGAGCTTTCATGAGTATGAAAAAATAAGTTATTTTCACTTTTTTCGAAAAAAATTTTGAGTATAACACAACGTACCGTCGACGAAAGTATACCATAAACCATCAAGAAGTCTGGTAGCCTGAAGAGAACTTCATAGTTCTTCTGAATATATCATCTACTGTGCAGTTTTAAAACAAAATAAACATTTTCTTGAAAAGCAGAACATTAAAGCCTTTAACCGGCTTCTTAATATTTTACGCCTTGTAATACGTGACATATGGCCCTTTACTGTTCATTTTGCTACAGACACTAACTACTTCTTCCTAGTCCATATTCACCACAAATTCTTTAGATCTTTATAAAAACAGGCAGAGTCCACAATAATGAATAAAATATTACCTCAAATAGGAATTATACTGAAATTTTAGGTGTATAAGAGGTGAATTTTAAGTCGGAGCATTATTTTTAACTTCTTATTGTACTAACTAAATAAAGTCGTTTCGCCAAATAGATAGATTATATATACTTACCGAGAATACTTTTTCGAAAGCTTCGTGACATAAGTATTTTTTTCGGGTGCAGGTAATTTGCACACCACTAATCCGTTTATGATCTAGACATATTTAGGGGATTGTAATTGCAAAAGTAAATTCCACACCGACTACTTTCAGGTAAAAGATGAGGGTTGATAAATGGGTGGTGGTACGCACCGGCCTGTTCAATTAAATCATTATTAAACCCTTCTACATATCAGTTTAGTACATATTATTAATTTGTGATTATTACTTGGTTGTGCGTATATTTTTTAAAGTGTTGCTAATATGGAAGCAAAGTTAATAAAAATTAATCGAGGAAAGGACATGTTATGTGTGAATTGCTGCACTTACTTTCGACAAAAGGTGCTAAAATGTGGAGAAATATTTTGGAGATGTTCAAAAAAAGATTGCAAATCAAAAGTCTTCACCGTTGGGCCAGAGAATTTAGTTACCTGAAGTAAAGGACTACATACACACGAAGCCGACACCAAGAAGCTGAATCGGCAAATAATTAGTAATTTCTGCAAAAGAAAAGCCGGAGAGCATATGAGTGAAAGGCCATCTAAAATTATCCGACAAGAACTACAAAACACGCTGCCTGAAACAGTAACAGAAAAAGATGTCGAATATATATATAGAAAAAACATTTATAACCATAGACGAAAATTTTTGCCAGGACGTAATCCAAGAAGTGCTGAGGAGGTGCATAGTGTCTTAGAGACATTTGAAATCAAAACTAGGAATGGTGAGAATTTTCTATATATCTATGAACTCGAAAGTGGCATTATTGTTTTTTCTTGCACTACAAAATGTCAATATGTTGTGTAAAATGTCCAGTATATATGGACGGCACCTTTTCATACTGCACTAAACATTTTACACAGTTATTTACAGTGCATGGCCTTGCAAACGGTCATTACATTCCATTATTATTTTGCTTATTGCGTGATAAGAGAACTGAAACATACAAAAACCTCTTCGCATTATTAAAATGTAAGATTTATTCAACAGATACACTGTACTTCAATCCAGAGAAAATTACTATTGACTTTGAAAAATCTATTCATAAGGCAGTATCTGAAGTTTGGCCAAATGCTAAAGTGTTAGGATGTAGATTTCATTTACACCAATCTTGGTTTCGCAAGATACAGAATCTAGGTCTAGCTAAAGAATATTGCGACAAAAATTCGGAAATTGGTCGTTAGTTAAAGTATTGTTTCGGCTTGTCCCATTTAGGACCCGAAGAATTAGGTGACAGTTTTGCATATATTCTATAAAACCTGAGCATGAAAGTTTAAATAAATTTTGTGATTACCTACTAGAAACGTATATACAGGAAGGAGCCGATTTTCTAGTTAAAATATGGGCCGAATCGAGTCCATCTTTAACTCGAACGACTAACTGTTGTGAGTCCTTCCATTCCCATCTAAATAATTCTTTTTATTCTACACATCCGTCTCTGTATACTTTTATCGATAAGCTGAAAGAATTTCAGATTAATGTATATATAAAAATACAAAGTGACGACGAGTCTAAAATAAGTTATAATCATAATAATCAAAAATTAAAACATTTAAAAAATCTTTATGAACAAAGACAATTAGGAAATATTAATCGTTTCCATTTTTTAAAATGTGTCTCCTATTTTTCTCAACCTGTTTTGTAAATATATATAAATAGATATGTATAGGTTTGTAGCATTATCTAGTATATGTAAGGAAATTTGTCCAATTGTATTTTATGTATTTAGCAAAAACTTCATGTTTTATCAATATTATTCTACTATGAAATAAAAACATATATTTTTGCAAATATCTAAAATTCTCAATAAAAACTGATGTCAAAGAAATCCGTCCAATTTTATTTAGTTGAATAAAGCATAATTATATTTGCTTGGTGTGGACATTACCTGTAAGATTTAAGCACCCTTATAAGGTTAGTGTGGAATTTACCTGTTGTATTAAGGGCGCAGGTAGTCTTGGTGTGAAATTTACTAACGATTTTTTCATAGAACCAAAACTTTAGAATTCAAGTTTTGGATATTTAAATCCATTATTTAAATATTCAACCTTACGCTAGTACTGCTACTTTTTTGGAACCAATCTTGTATGCTAACTTGCCTATCTATATAATGTAAACTAACCTGAATTTCTTTCCTATGTCGGCAGCAAAGTTCATTAAGAACACCATAAAGACTTATCGAGACAGAAGTAAGAAGCCAAGCCTAAAAAGGAACGAAAATAGAGATAGTTTTACTCTATACCTATATACACACAGCAGAAATCCGACCCAACATATCTAAAATAAAACAAACACTCGAAACAACGAAACGGAAAATGGGGTGCAGATTGGCGGAAACGACCCTAATAAATGAAGACATTCCAAACTGATAATAAAGGTAACTGGTATTAAACAGACAGATAGAATGGAACACGCATTAGATATAATCACAAGAGAAAGAACCATAAGAGGCCGGTCACTAAAAGGACAGAGAAATACGGGAAGTAAGATTTTCTTTTCAATGTAAATATTTAACTTATTGTGTAATCACAGATTTTCCAACTAAATAAAACAAAGGTAGTCCACAAACACTAAATTAAATGTTAATTATTCTTATATATTTTTTTTACTTTTATTTTTCCATATACGTACATATATATATATATATATATATATATATATATATATATATATATATATATATATATATGCTCGTACATATATATATATATATATATATATATATATATATATATATATATATATATATAATTTAAACTATATATTATTAATTATTAGAAAAATGTATTATGGATCGGTATTTCTAAATTATTCTGAATTATTATTTTGTTTGACAGACAGACTGACGGAAACGTGAACAAATGCAGAAACTTTGTAGTATGATTTTTCAAGAAGAGAAGAGGAGTAAAAAAAATAAATATCCAAATAAACAATTTACTCTGTTACATTGTAAATAAAAATATTATGAAAAGTAGTAAGTAAGAAAACACACTTTAGGGATACTTTTGTGAAGTAACAGAAGTTTTTAATTTTTTCAACAAACAGAACGAACGACTTGTGTGTAAACAAAAATATGAAATGGACGGATTATGTATCATACATTACAAAGCATTAAATACTGAAAAGTATAAACATGTCACTGTTAAGGTTTTTATAGTATTTTCTTTAGAAATTCTCTCAGCGCGAAATGTGGTCGTGAAAGCCGAGAAACCTTTTTAAAATGAAAAGTTTGTATAGCTCTCTTGCACATCTGTTTTTTATTAAAAAAATATTCTTTCTTTTGGAAAAATAAAAGTAAAAAAATATATAAGAATAATTAACTTTTAATTTATTGTTTGTGGACTACCTTTGTTTTATTTAGTTGGAAAATCTGTGATTACACAATAAGTCAAATATTTACATTGAAAAGAAAATCTTACTTCCTCTATTTCTCTTTTCTTTTAGTGACCGGCCTCTTATGGTTCTTTCTCTTGTGATTATATCTATATATGCGTGTTCCATTCTATCTGTCTGTTTAATACCCAATTACCTTTATTATCAATTTGGAATGTCTTCATTTATTAGGGTCGTTTCCGCCAATCTGCACCCCATTTTCCGTTTCGTTGTTTCGAGTATTTGTTTTATTTTAGATATGTTGGGTCGGATTTCTGCTGTGTGTATATAGGTATAGAGTAAAACTATCTCTATTTTCATTCCTTTTTAGGCTTGGCTTCTTACTTCTATATCGATAAGTCTTTATGGTGTTCTTAATGAACTTTGCTGCCGACATAGGAAAGAAATTCAGGTTAATTTACCTTATATAGATAGGCAAGTTAGTATACAAGATTGGTTCCAAAAAAGGAGCGGCACTGGCGTAAGGTTGAATATTTTAATAATGGATTTAAATATCCAAAACTTGAATTCTAAAATTTTGGTTCTATGAAAAAATACTTATGTCACGAAAGTTTCGAAGCGACTATATTTAACTAGTACAATAAGCAGTTAAAAATAATGCTCCAACTTAAAATTCACCTCTTATATACCTAAAATTTCAATATGATACCTATTTGAGGTAATATTTTATTCATTATTGTGGACCCTGCCCGTTTTCATAAAGATCTAAAGAATTTGTGGTGAATATATACTAGGAAGAAGTAGTTAGTGTCTGTAGCAAAATAAACAGTAAAGGGCCATATGTCACGTATTAGAAGGCGTAAAATATTAAGAAGCCAGTTAAAGGCTTTAATGTTCTGCTTTTCAAGAAAATGTTTGTTTTGTTTTAAAAAACTGCAAAGTAGATGATATATTCAGAAGAACTATGAAGTTCTCTTCAGAATACCAGACTTCTTGATGGTTTATACTCTTGTCGACGGTACGTCGTGTTATACTCAAATTTTTAAAAAAAAAGTGGAAATAACTTATTTTTTCATATTCATGAAAGCTCACGCAGGAAAAAATTGGTGATTATTTCCATACTTTTGCTCTACGAGTAATTTCATACAAACGTTTATCTTTTATTAGTGTTTGATCGAACTGAAATTTTATTTCACAACAAAGTTCTTCTAAATGAGTAGTTTTGAATGACTGATGCGATGTTTTTTATAATATTGAATAGATAATTTGAATAATATTTAAAACATAATCAAATTAGAAGAATTATTTTTTGCAAAAACTGAAGATCAAGTTAGTTCGAAAAACCCTTTATAAACAAAAGATGAATATTTTTAGGTGTCACAATCTGTCATATTATATTTAAATTTGAAAATAGTTTGTACACGTTTGACGTCATTTATTAGAGACGAGGGCCGCCTTTAAGTTTTTATAAATGACCACTAGATGGCGCTATTGAGATGTAACATTACCATTGAGTAAAATGTGACATTTGTCATTGTTAAAACAGTAGCAATTCAGAAATTGGTAAAGTGGTTTTTTACAGTGAGCATTTAAGAGACAGTTTTGTGAACAAATGGAAATTTCACATGAAAGTTTTCAGTGAATGATTTTTACGATTACAGTAAAAGCCTAATTCAACAACTGTGCCTCGAATCGCTTCGTTCAACTTTTTATATTTGGTTTAAATTCCGTGAAGGGCAACCAAAATCGGTTATTGTTCCAAAAACATTGATGCTGTTCACAACTGTGAGATAAAAGCACCGTTAGGCATATCGAAGACTGGAGTATATTTGATTTTGCCTGAGCCTTTAGTTTTGAAAAATATCGTTTCCGATGGATTCTGCATAATTTGACCGAAGCTCAAAAACAGGCTCGTGTCAATTGGTGTAAGGAAATGCTCAAAAAATTCAACCGAGGGCATGCAAAATCCGTAAACAATATTTTAACAGGAGACGAAACTTGGATATATTCGTACGAACCGGAAATTAAGCAACAATCAACTGTTTGGGTTTTCCAAGATGAACCTAATTCAACAAAAATGGGGGAAGCACTTCCAAGAAAATGATCGCTTATTTCTGTGGTTATACTGGATATGTTGCAACCATTGCTTTAGAGGAACGAAGTCCAGTTAATGCTGAATGGTATATAACAATTTGTTTGCCAGATGTCAACGATGAGTCTGAAAACGTCACATTATTCTTCATCATGACAATGCTAGCTCTCATACAGCACGTCAAACAACTGAATATTTGACGGAGAAAAACATTGAATTAATTTCTCATTGTCCATATTCACCTGATTTATTGCCTAACGACTTCTTTTTGTCTCCGAATGTCCGAAAAAAAAATGCGTGGACAGCGATTTTTATCACCTCAAGAAGCTCGAGAATCCTTCCAAAACCTTGTTTTTGAGGTGTCAACTTCAAAGTGAAAAAACTGTTTCGAAAATTGGTTCGAACGCATGTAAAAGTGTAGAAATCTTAAAATTTTGAGAAACAATAAAACAAATTGTATTAATTTTTTTTCTCTTATTGTTTTTGTAAAAACTTAAAAAATAGTACTCGTATGATATACAAAGTGATAAACACTGAAACAAACCGAACATTATCTTTTACTCATTTAATATAATTCTATCAAATAAACCGTAAATATTATCTTTTATTAGGTTTATTAAGTTATTACATTTTGTGACCATGTAATTTTTCTCTAAATTTATCATGACTGTAATATCACAAAAAGTTAGGAGATTTAGTACAAATCAGTTCAGTATATTGTTAACTCTTAAGCTACAAGATGCAGATCAGAGATCCTTCAAAACACGCTTCAAGTAAGAGTGTATTTATACGAGTATGCTATACAAAGTTATAAAGACTGAGACAGACCGAAGATTGTCTTTTACTCAATTGCATTAAATCCATAATTTATCAAATAAAACTTAAATATTATCTTTTATTGGGTTTAATAAGTAATTACACTTTATTAGCATATAATTTTCAATTTATCATGAATGGAATATTACAAACAGCTAGGAGATTTAGTACAAGTCAGTTCAGTGTACTATAAACTCTTAAGTTATAAGTTGCAGATCAGAAATCCTGCAAAACGCGCTTCAAGTAAAAATATATTTATATTAACATATGTATACGCATATGCGTAACTTTTCTAACCCACTGTCCTAAAACGTAGTATAAGTAGGAGAAGAAAAAGTTTTGACATGACTAAAGACAAGACAAATCCTGTGAGAAAAGGCGGTAAATCTAAGGAATCTGACCTGATTTTGATTGATGCTTAATTAGACGAAAAGCTGCTGTCTCACCACATTACTATTTCGTTATTTAGTCTGAGTATCTGGCATTGTTAACTGCTTTAATACACTCTAAATGGACATTGGGAAATAATTTGTCAATAGTTTAAGAATTATCGGCAACATGTTCAAGAAGATTTAAGAAGTTAGAAAACAGTTTAGAATTTACTGTCCCCTTCATATCAACCCTTAAAAAGTAAAATGGAATAGCAGAAGACTAAAAGATTAGCATAATTTCTGAAATTTAATTCCATTTTCTGATTGAGGTTTTGAAAGAAATAATATATTTTTAGTAAATAATTTTTAGAGTGGCTTTTGAGTTAGCTCTCTTCATTGCATAAAGTTTTCTTAAGCATAATTTGAAAATGGCAGTAAAACTCTTGACGTCAAGTGGAAGTTTTTTGAAATTCTTCTTCTTCCTGTCCCATGTATTCACGTACGTCGGGGTCTCTGTACCATTTCTTTAGTTTATATTGAGTTTGTTATTCTCTACTAGTCGAAAAATGGACTTAGCGTCCAGAACTCCACACCAGTCCGTGATATTCCAGAGCAACGAGTGCTGTTTTCTACCAGGTCTGCGCTGACCCTCCATTTTTCTCTGAAGAATAAGTTTTGCAATCGAGTAGCTGTCACCTCTTAGTATATGATCCAAATAAGACACCTTTCTTTGTTTTACGATATTAAATAGTTGCCTCTCCACCTCGGCCTTTTGAAGCACTTCTTCATTGGTTAGATGTTCTGTACAAGACCTTCGTAACAAACGTCACAGTATCCATAGCTCGAAAGCGTCGATACGATTCAATGATCTCACTTTTAACGACCATGTCTCTACACCACATAAGAGCAGCATATTTTTCAACTTTAGAAAAGTATCCTTTGCTATACCAATCCGTAGTTTAACCTCCCCATCACAATTCCATCGTTCGTTGACGACAGCGCCAAGATGTTTGAATTTAGTAACCTTCTCAATATTTTGATCCTTTATAAAGAGAGATGCATCCTCTTGGGGATGTCTACTAATCACCATCATTTTAGTTTTCCCAATATTTGTACGTAGACCATACTCCTCGCCAATGTCATTTAGTTTATTGATTAGAATTTACAGATCTTCCATGGTATTGGCCACTATGCGGTATCGTCTACATGCCGAATATAATTTATAGGCTTTCCATTAACTTTTATCCCTCTGCATTTATCTTCTGGAGCAAGTTGAAATATTTTCTCTACGTAGATATTAAATAATACTGACGACAGTATGCACCCCTGCCTAACACCCTTTAAGACCCTGAAAAGTTGTGCTGAAATGTCGTTATTAATTTTGATCTCGGCAGATTGATTCTATTATACCTGCCTAATTATTCGTACATCCTTATCATCTATACCAATCTCATGAAGCCGCTGCATCAGAAAGGCATGCTTTATGTTGTTAAATGCTCGTTGACAGTCAATAAAGCATATAATTACACCCTGTCGTTGGTCGTAACATTTTTGTACAAGAAATTTCATTGAAAATAATGCTTCTCTCGCTCCCAAACCTTTCATAAATCCAAACTGTGTTTCCCCACTTACTTCTTCGCACTTATTGACAATTCTGGAATAAATTATTCCCAAAAAAGCTTTGAGCACGTGACTAATTAGGCTTATAAATCTGAAGTCTTCACAGCGTCTAGGATTATTTTTTCTAGATTCTGTTGAAAAGTTGTGTGATCTATTTTGTCTCAACCTGCTTCAAAGCGTCAGCATACACCTTGTCATGACGTGGTGTCGCGTTTTTTTCAGTCTGCTCATCGCTAATTTCACTTCAACCTTCATTACTACAGGTCCACTTAATTGGCCGGTGACAGTTCATTGTTTTCTCTACTGTCATTAAAGAGATTCACAGCATAATTTTCCCATGTATTTTTTATCTCATCTGGGTCTAAAATTAGTTTGTCTTGTTCATTCTGGAGAGCTGAGTGGAATGTTCTTATTTATTCTCGTTATTTGTTTGAGCCTCTTGTAGAAGTTGAAGCTATCATGGAGTCTGTGCAAACTTTCTGCCTCTTTGCTTTCTCTTGCGATCCAGTTTTCTTTCGTCTCCTTTATGTGTCGTTTAAAGGCGATTGAATTCTTCGTAGCGTTCTTGTTGATTTTTTGAAAGGCGTTGTTGTTCCATAAGTTTTAGACTATCTTCGGTAATCCATGGCTTGCATCTCTTTTTTGTTTATATCCCAGGGTGGTTTGAGTGGCCGTTTCCATGTTTTTTTCTCAGTTTGTCCCTAGTTGATTGAGTTCTTCTTCTGCGGTAGGGACGGTCTCTTGGCAAAGTCCGTCGAGTTCTTGAGTCAGATTTTCTCTAATATATGGCCCCTCTAAGAAATCTGATATTGGGTTTGGTCTGGGCAGCACCTTTAACAAATAGTTTGGAGCGAAAGTTGAAGTTTGCAATTAGCGGATTGTGATCGGATCCTACATCTGCACCCGGGTAGGTCCTAACATGAGTGATATTATTCTGATATCTTCTATTTATCAGAAAGAAATCTATTTGATTTCTACATAGATCACCTGGAGACTTCCATGTATATATGCTTGGTGGATGCAGTTTATAGAAAGTGTTTTTGATCACAAGATTTTCTTCACGGCAGAACCGAAATAGCATGTCTCGACGAAAAAAAATTATATTAGCAGAAGCTGAGCAGTGACATAGTCACAGTGTCTTATTAGCTTCTCTAAAAGTAGGGGGGAGTGACAAACAGGCAATTAGAGTTCCATTGTAGGAAAAGGTTGTTTTTTGTGAAAACGTCCAGTCCCAAGTCATATATTCTTTAAGCTTTTAAAAGTCCACTGTATGAAAGAGTTCTTTTTTGTGAAAACCTCTTCCATGAGTCATCCATATTTAAATTTAATGAATTTTTTTAAGTGCCACTGTATGAAACGGTTCTGTCTTTATGAAAAATATTTCTTCCTTAGGTTCGATTTTGAATTTATGTTCGACAGGACCTACGCTTTTTAAGTTCCAGTACGCCTTTTTTAGGTATCGGCTGAACTGTGGCACACTTCTAGCAGGAAGAAAATATTCCCTTTCTATAGGATAGGTTGAAAAGTCTACAGAAAACTGGTTTTAGTTCCCTCGCACAGTTTTTGAGAACTATGACAGGTATTCCGTCAGCGCCAGAAGCCTTTTTGGTGTCTAAGTTCATTAAAAATACGTTTTATGATACGCTGTCTGAAGACATCGGGCATCCTTGACTGCAATATGGGAATAGTAGGTGGTGTTTTTCCTTGGAAATCGACAGTAGAATGTAAAGCAAAGAATTCAGCCAACAAGTTCGCTTTCTCAACAGGTGTCATTGCAATAGAATTATATGGCCGTGTGAGTGGTGGTATGGTGGATTTGGTGAAATTTTGACTAACTGCCTTAGCGACTGCCCAAAAAGACCTGGAATTGTTGGGACAAGCGAGAAGTTTATTTCTAGTTCGGTGATTGTGTGCCCTCTTGGTTTCGTCGATAATTCCTTTGCATCTGTCTCGGGCGCGAACAAAGGTGTTACGATTTATGGTGTTAGGATTTTCACGCCATTGTCGGTAGGCAAGATGTTTAGAAGCAACAGCTTCTTTGCATTTTCGGTCAAACTAAGGCTTGCCGTTGGAGGGGCATTTCTTCGAAAAAGGGATGTAAGCTTCCATACCAGCCAAAATAACATCGAAGACCTCCCTGACGCAGTCAGATGGGTTGTCGGATCGAAAACATGTGTCTATCCAAGGAAAAGTTCGAAAATATTTCATGAGATCTTCCCATTTAGCAGATTTGTAGTGCAAAATCATGCGCGGTTTAGGCGCCTCTCTGTCACTGATTGGTAGGATACTCGATGTAGAAAGCAGTTTATGGTCAGAAGAACCTAACGGCCGATTTACGATGACCGTGTAAATCTCCGAATTGGTGGTTAAAAACAAATCAAGAAGACTGGTGAACTCCCCGTCTCGATCAGGGATCCGTGTTGGTTCGTCAATAAGCTGAGTTAGGCCACAACTGATTGCGAATGATTCAGCTTCACGACCTTGTTCGTCGGTAGTATTTGAATATTTAAGCCAGTTGATGTTGTGGATATTAAAGTCGCCCAGGATGGCAATTTCGGCACTTTGTAAATGATCGGTGGTGTCTGCAAGAGAAGTAAAAAGTGTTCTAAAGTTGGTATCACTTGGTAGTCGATAGAGGATACAGATGAACCTTGTGGTTTGTTGAGTCGTTATTTTTAACCACATAACATGAAAGTTTGGAGACCCCAGAGCCTCTTCTCGTTGACAAGAGAGGTCGCTTCTGACAAAAAGGCAGATTCCAAAGTTACGCCTAATTCGGGAATAGAAGTCGCACCCAGGATAAAGATAGTTGGTATTGGCTTCCTCCGTTTATTGGTGCGGTCTCTATAAACAGCTTTGCCTTTTTTTTCTCGTTAAACAACGCCCTTTGTTTCCTTATTCTTCTTCTACTGCAGGAGATAGCCCTCTTCATGTTCTTCTAATTATCTCTATCCTGTGCATGTGATATCATCAGTCTATCTTTTTATTGGTCTTCCGACACTTCGTCTGCTCTCCCAAGGTCTCCATTCCATCGATGAAGTTAGGTGCAGCTTAATATTTTATTTGGTCGCTTTTTTATTAAAAAGGCGGATATGATATGATCTGTTGTTCCAAATTCCTTGCGAAAGTCCGTCTGTTCGTCTGGTTGGTAGTCATCGTACTTATTTATTAGACGGTTTGTGACAATTTTAGTAAAAAGCTGGTACAAAGGCAATAACAACCTGATGGGGTGATAATTCTCCAGGTTTTCATGTTCACCTTCTTAAATAAAAGTATGACCTCACTGTTTTGCCAATGTACATACTCGTATCCCTTTTTCTATATTTAATTTTAATGTTTAGAATACGCTATTTTTTATTGCGGAAAAGATAAATTAGGCACTTAATTTATAATTCGGATTTACCACATTTTTACAACACAACTTTATGAAGGTGAGGTCCATCGTCGGACATAAGTCTCCCCTAAGTACGTCCATCTTCTTCAGTTTTGGGCCTTGTTTATTCAGTTGTATCCCAATAGTCTTTTGATGTCGTCAGACTATCGGGTTTGCGGGCATCCTCTACTTCTTTTCTCATTTTAGGGCCTCCAGTTGATTACTTTATGGGTCCATCGATTATCAGAGAGTCTTGGGATAAGACCCGTCCAGCTCTACTTCAACCTGCTTACCCTCTCAGCCACATTAGTTATCTTGGACCTTCCTAGAATGTTTTTATTAGTCAGCCTAGCCCTCAACGATATTCCCAACATCCTCCTTTCCATCGCTCGTTGAGCTACTTGCAGGCGAATTATAAGTTTTCGGTTCAAAGCTCACGTCTCCGTTTCGTACGTTAATAGTGACAACACGCGTTGATCGCTTTTGGTGTGTTTGGAACATTGGAACGGAAGATGTTCCGTAATCTGCCAAACGCCAACTAAGCCAATGATATTCTCCTCGATAAATCCCCAAGATATACGTATGGATCCGTTCTTGTTATTTTCGCGTTTTCAATGTTCAGTATTACTTCTATATCACAGTCATTGTCATGAACATGGTTTTGGCGATGTTTATCTTCAGCCCAATCTCTCTGGATTCGTTGTTAAGTTCGTTCAGCATTTCTTCCGATTCTTCTTTGTTGTTAGATATACCAGGTGCACAAATATGAAATGCGGATTTCAGACCACAGATGGTGCACCAATGCAGTTTGTGCTATAAAGATTTAACACCGCGCCATTTGAGGAAAACTGCTGTTGAATCATACCGATTACTTCGAGGACCTTATAGTGAACATGCTTCATCGCAAGATACGTGTGAACGATGGTTTCGGTGTTTCAGAAGTGGCGACTGCGATGTTGCAGACAAGGAACGTGGAAAACCGCCAAAAAAATACGAAGATGTGGAATTGCAAACATTGTTGGACGAAGATGAATCGCAAACACAAAAACAACTCGCCGAGCAATTGGGCGTTAGTCAGCAAGCTGTTTCCAATCGGCTACAAAAGATGGAAAAGATTCAGAAGACCGGTAGATGGGTACCACATGAGTTGAACGACAGGCAAATGGAAAAGCACAAAAACACGACATTTTGCTCGCTCGGTACAAAAGGAAGTCGTTTTTGCATCGTATATTTACAGGGGATGAAAAGTGGATTTATTTTGAGAATCCCAAGCGCAAAAAATTATGGGTAGACCCAGGCCGCACCATCCACATCGACCGTAAGACTGAATCGCTTTGGCGGAAAGACGATGCTCTGTGTTTGGTGGGACCAGAGGAACGTGGTCTATTATGAGCTGGAGAAAAAACAATTAATACTAAACGTTACCAACAACACTTGACCGATTTGAACCGTTCGCTGCTTGAAAAAATGCCAGAATACCGAAAGAGGCAACACAAAGTCATTTTTCTTCATGACAATGCTCCATCACATACGGCAAAACCAGTTCGCGATACGTTGGAAGTACTCAGCTGGAAAGTTCTACCCCATGCGGCTTACTCACCAGACTTGGCTCCTTCCGATTACCACTTGTTTGCATCGATGGGTAACGCACTTGCTGAGCAGGGCTTTGGTTCGTACGAAGACGTGAAAAAATGGCTCGATGAATGGTTCGCAGCAAAAGGGGAAGATTTTTACTGGCGTGGTATTCACAAATTGCCCGAAAGATGGGAAGAATGTATAACAAGCGATGGAGCATACTTTGAATAAAGCACTTTTTATCATTCTTCCGAATTTAACATGTTTTTTTAGAAAAAAAATCCGCATTTCATACTTGTACACCTGGTAAGCATAATTTCATTCATTCAATTGAGTTGCTCTCCTCCTATATTTATACCCTTAGTTGTCCATGGTAGTTGTTTGAAAAGATCTTCTAGCGCCAACGAGAATAAAGTAAAATAAAGAGAGGACCACTGGCGCCGTAGGTAGGGGAACTTACTGTTGATCAGAGGGTCGGAGGTTCGATTCCTCCTATCTGCCAGGGTGTTGTGTCGTCACTTGAATAGATTTTCAAATAGTAAAATAAAAATAGATCTGGCAAATGGACTTTGATCTGAGCCAAGGGCGAATAAAAAAAATAAATAAAATAAATAAATAAACAAATCTTATTTTCCATGAGAAATAATAAAGTTACTATCTCTGCGTAAATTTTGCGATTAGCATACCTCATATCTATATTCAAACGTTCAATAAAAGCAGAGAAAACTGAAAAGTTATATTTCGTACGTATTTGGTACAAACCAACCTATTTACAGAAAAAGTCTGAAAAGAAATTAGTCAGTCGAAGAGATCGATTGCTTATCCGGCCATGTTCCATTAATAATGGACAATTGCCATAAATAATAACTTATTTCATGTCATTTACCTGAAATAAACCGGTTTCTAGTTTAAATTATTAATTTAACCTCAAGTTTGTTCGATTTTACACGAAACGTCCTGTCTGTGAAAATACAGCTCATATGCGCTAATGACGGTGATTATAACACTCAACTTGGGTTTTAAAGGATAATAATAAATTAATTTTTAAATCGAAAAAAATTCAGAGCGCGAACGCCTAATTGCTTTACGATGACTGACATGTATTTTGTAAAAAAATAATGAATGTCCGGATAAAATTAATTATAGGTTTAATTACTTGGCCTAGTTATCTTGAAATAAGTACTGGATCAGCATTAGTAAAACTAATGGATCGAAAGGATCGCTGAATTATGCCAAATTATTCTCAATTGCGATTTCGTTGTTACAAAACCACTTGCTCTAATATCGATAGCATAAATACAAGATGTCCTATCAAATATTAAATGATTTGAAACTTTATTGTAAACTAAACCAAATAGTGCAGTAAAAAAAGATCAAAATAATGATGAGATAGGCATAGTCTAGATACAGTAATATTATGATTTTATCCTCTCTAGAGTATCACCAGGGGTATTGAACCTCAAAAAACTTGTGCTCTTTTGTTTATAGAGAATTTAAGTTTTCAAAACGCGTTTTTTGAGCTTAAAATGTGAATGATATAAGTCGGATTGAGACAAAAAAACAAACTCTTCGTAATGAAATTTACAACAAATCCTTTTTGGTTTTTAGTCGTTCAAGTGCGTACATAACCTACAAACTTGAAAAAAGGGCAAAAAACAGTTTTTTTTTTTCATTTTATTGTACAGGTGGACCAAGTGAACCGATCGGCTTGAAACTTTCAGACAATATGCCTTTTGTTATATCAAAAATTGAAAAATTTTTATCACCCCTGGTAGAGAATCGACCTTTATTAAAAAAAATCATTTTCGTTAACAATTTTTTTTTCAAAATGACCAAAAAACGCATTATTATTAATCAAATAACACAAATGCCTAAATTTTGGAAAAAAAAGTTCCATTTTGGACTAAATGGCATAAAATGGCGGACAATTCAAATTTTAAAGAATAAATTCAATTGTGCCTACTACGTTCAATATTTTTGTACCAAAATTTCAGGGTATTTTTGCTAAAACAAGAGGCATTCTTTCTGTTTCAAGTCGATCGGTTTACTTAGTCGACCTGTACAACAAAATGAAAAAAAATTTTTTGCCTGTCTTTTCAATTTTATAAGTTACTAGCTGTGCCCGCGGCTCCGCTCGCGTGGACTTGATTCGCCTTTATCGTCACTGCTTATTCGTTATGTTTATATTATTATATAGTTCAAAGGGCCTTAGAGGCCCATGGCTTGGTTGCATACTTGTCTCCACCTCTTTTTATCTCCTTTTAGCTTTTCCCAGTGCGGGATTCCCATCAACTCCGGACCTTGCTTTACTGCGTGAATCCATGTAGATCGAGGTCTACCCTTGCCTCTTCTTCCAACCACTCCTCTTATTACGGCTTGCTTTGCCTGTGTTTCTTCCTTCATCCTTGCCAGGTGTCCCAACCATCTTAATCGCTGGCTTCTTATGATTTGGCTTATAAGGGGTTTCGTATATAGGCATTTTAATTCGTAATTTGTTCTTCTTCTCCACAGTCCCTCTTCTTTCCTTCCTCCCTAGATTCTTCTCAAAGCTTTCCTTTCCCACACCTCCAACGTCCCCTTTTCTCTTGCATTCAGTTTCCACGTATCGCATTCATATGTCACCGTAGGTCTGACAACTGTCGTATTTATTCTTTCTTTTGCTTTTTTTGATACATTCTTTGATTTCAATATTGGATTCATTGCCCCCAAACATCTCTGTCCTTTCGCTATTCTTTCTTGTATCTCTGTTGTTTTTATTATCCTTCTTCCTTGTAATTTCCATGTATTTTGTTTTTTTTTTTTTTATTTATCTTTAGTCCTCTGATTCTTCCCCTTTCTTCTATCCTACTTATGGCTATTTTGAGGTTCTTTTTGCTCTTGCAATTACTGCAACATCATCCACATAGGCCAAGCATTGGCAGGTTTGTTGGTATATCGTTCCATTTGTTTTTATTTCTGACTCCCGGATTATCTTCTCTATTACCAAATTAAATAGACATGTCGACACTGGATCCCCCTGTCTTAATCCTCTCTTCACCTTAAAACTTGTCTGATACTTTGCCCTCAACCAACACTCTATTTTCTGTGTCATTCAGGATCATTCTCACCATGCGAATCAATTTACTTGGAATTTTTAGTTCTTCCATTATCTTGTAGAGTCCTTCTCTATTTATAGAGTCATATGCTTCTCTAAAATCCACAAAGACCAAGTGTAGTGCCAAATTTTGTTTTAAGCTATTATCTTGGATTTGCTTAATCGAAAATATCTGGTCTGTAACCGATCTATTTTTCCTGAATCCACACTGGTACTCTCCCAGAATAGACTCGGCTTTCTCTGCTAGTCTGTTTTTGATAGTCAATACTACTATCTTGTACACGACATCCAGTAAGGCTATTGGTCTATAATTAGCAGATATAGTTTTTTTCTCCTTTTTTGTTTATTGGACAAATGAGCGACTCTCTCCAGCTCACTGGCATCTTTTCTGTTTCCCATATTTCTTGCACCAACCGGCATATTTCATTTTACAGATCTACTCCTCCAGCTTTGATCAGTTCTACTGTTATACAATTTCCACCCAGGGCCTTATTTTTTTTGGGAGTATTTTTCTTATTTCTTCTTTGCAGGGTTTGTTTGTCCCCTCCTGCCCTTCAGTTAATTTTGCTTCCTATTTCTCATTCAACTCATTTTCATCTCCATTTAGTGTTTCTTTAAAGTATTCCCCCCATCTATTCAGTCTTTCTACCAAGCTTACTGCTAAACTTCCATCTTTTTTCCTACATATTAGCATTTTGTCTCTGTTTATTCCCTTTGTATTTTATAAAAAAAAAAACATGTAAATCGGATAAGTGGTTCTTGAGTGCTAAGCACAGTAATGGATAGACAGACAGAGAGACTTTACGTTTTATATATATTATAAATTTTTTTTGACATATATTAAATTAAGAATTAAAAAAAAATCACCTAAATCAGATGAGTGGTTCTCGAATGATAAGCACACTAACGGACAGACAGAGAGACATTGCGTTTTATATATGGTATATTATATAGATTATTATTATTATTATTATTACAAAAAGTTCTTCTTTCTCACATTTGATCAATGTGGTTCCATGTTTGGCTGACGGGCCAAAACCAAGTCAGCACAAACGCTATTACCATTCCGTATTAAGGAATGACCTGACAATGTTACATGTTTTCAAAATCACTGACTTCTGAATGTTTCTGTGTATGTCCGTGTTGAGTCCCAATTGCACTAAATGTGGTGTGAATGTTATTGGTGTAAGGCCTGTGGCTGATATAATGAGGGGGACAATGATGACTTTTTCCTGTCTCCATAGCCTTTTTATTTCCGTTGCAAGGTCTGTGTATTTGGAAATTTTTTCTGTGTATTTCGCTTGGATGTTTGTGTCGTTGGGGACAGCTATGTCAATCAGATAGGTGACTTTTCCTTTTTTGCACTGAAAAGTAATATCGGGTCTATTGGCGGAGACTGTTTTATCTGTATGGATACCGATATCCCAGTAGAGCTTGTAATCTTCATTTTCAAGTATGGATGTTGGCGTGTATTTGTAGTAGGGATCTGTGCTTTCTATGAGTCTGTATGTTGTGGCTAGTGCTTGGTGAACCACTTTGGCAGCTGAATCATGCCTGGCTGTGTACTCGGTTCCGGCCAATATTTTACATCCGCTCGTTATGTGTTCGATCGTTTCTTTCTGCTGGTGGCATTTCCTACATCTGTCCTCTGCAATAGTCGGGTCTTTGATGATATGCTTTTGGTAGTTTCTGGTTAATATGACTTTATCCTGGATAGCAAGTAAGAAGCCTTCAGTCTCAGGGAATAGCTGCCCATCCCGTAACCAGGTGTATGATTGTTTTTTATTTACGTGGTCTTGTTCTATGTGGTATCTGTGTTTTCCGTGGAGTGTTTTCTCTGACCACGTTTTCATGTTTTCCTGTTGTAATTGGGTGTGACTGTGTGTGTCTGCTGAGTGGTCTGCCCGGGCTAAGTCGAGAGGTGTGTAGTTTTTGTCTGCTTTCACTGTCGCTGTGTGGAGGCTGGTTTGCTTGCTGTGAAAGAATTTCCTAAGTGTTTGTATTTGTTTTGTGTGTAATGATCTGATGTCTATAATTCCTCTTCCTCCCTGCCTTCCTCTCGATGGTAAGTCTTTCTTTGCATGCGTTGGGGTGTAATTTCCTGTATTTGGTGAATTGAGATCGTATAAGGATGTGAATATTTTCTATGTCTGTTTGTGACCATTTGATGATACCAAATGAATATGTGAGTATAGGTATAGCGAACGTGTTGATGGCTTTAGTGAGATTCTTAGAGTTGAGTTTTGTTTGCAGAAGTTTCGTCAGTCTGTTTTTGAATTCGGTTCTGAGCTCTGTTTTGATGTGAGTGTGGTTGAGTTTGGTGCTTTGTTGGAAGCCTAGATATTTGTATGTTTCTTTATCGAACATGTTATCGAGCGTTTCATTGTTGATGGTTTCTGTCTCATGGTGGTGCTTCCATTGGCCTTTGTTGATGTGGAGCACTTTGCATTTACTTATACCAAATTCCATATTGACATCTAAGGTGAATATTTCTGTGATTTTGAGGAGTTCTTTCAGCTGTGTTTGTGTGGCAGCGTAGAGTTTTATGTCGTCCATATATAGGAGGTGGTTTATTTTATGTTGATTCTCTTTTTGGTGTCTGATATTGAAGCCATGCTCTGTTCTGTTTAGTATATTTGAGAGTGGATTGAGACAGAGGCAAAACCATAGTGCACTGAGCGAGTCCCCCTGAAATATACCCCGTCTGATGTACAGCTCTTCTGTTTGGATCCGTTCGGTTTGTGTTTCTAGGCGTATTTTGGTTTTCCATGTTTTCATAATTTGCGCGAGAAACTGCCTGAGGTGTTGGTTGATTTTATAGATTTCTAGGGCCCTGATTAACCAGCTGTGGGGTATGGAGTCGAAGGCTTTTTTATAGTCTATGTAACCGATGTGAAGGTTTCTGTGTTCTTTTCTGGTTTGTCCCATAATCACGCTATCTATAATCAGCTGCTCTTTGCATCCTCGACTATTTTTCCTGCATCCCTTCTGCTCTTCTGTGAGGATATTGTTGTCTGTTAGGTGTTGTTCTATTTTCTTCGATATTGTGGCTGTGATGATCTTGTATAGGGTTGGAAGACAGGTGATAGGTCGGTAGTTTGACGGGTTTGTGGTGTCTGAGCTTTTGGGTTTAACGTATGTTATTCCTTGTGTGAGGAAGGTGGGAAATGTGTGTGGTTGTAGAATGGCTTTGTTGATTTGGTGTGTGAGTGCTTCGTGTGTGGTGGTAAACTGTTTGTACCAGAAGTTTTGTATATTGTCTATTCCAGGACATTTCCAGTTGTGTGTGTGTTTGATAGTTTCTGTAATTTCTTGTGTATTAAATGTGGTATTTTCTTGTTCTGTCACATGTTTATGTTTGTCTTCTTCGGCTTTGATCCAGGGGGTGTTATTATTGTGTTGTTTGGGTTCTGACCAGATACTTTTCCAATAATCTGTGAGTTCTTGTTTGTTTGGTGGTTCAGTCACTGCTATCTGTTTGCTGTACATAGTTTTCCGGTAGAACTGTTTTTCGCTTCTTCGGAAGAGGTTGTTGGTGTCTTTCCTCTCATTTGATTCTTTGTATCTACGGAGTCTTGCGGCATATACAGATAGTTTTTGTTTCAAGGTATCGAGGATTTCTGGCAGTGTTCTGTTGGGAGACTTAGATTTTATCTTGTTTGCCCCCTGTGTGACACGTTTGGACGCGTTCCCGCTTATAAACTGGGTAAGATGTCCTAGATCTCTCCTGATGTTGTTGATTTTGTTTTCTATTCTTATTTGCCATTTGAATTTTGGTTTTGTCCTGTTGGGGTTTCCTTGTCGTTGAGGGAGTTTTTGATTATTTTGTGTTAGAGTGGTGATTGCAGCTGCGTATATTATTGTGTGAATGTCCTCGATTGTGCTTGAGTCTGTTATATACTGAGGTATTATGTGCTTGTTTAGTGTGTTGAGGATTGGTTGCGTGCTCTGTCTGAAGATTAAACGAGGGATGGGATTTCTTGTTGCGGGGTCGGTGCCTGACCATCGAGCTAGATGTAACTCCATTTTTGCTTTAAGTGTCTGTATGAGAGGTGATTCGGGGTGATGTTGTGTGGATGTCGTTGGGGGTGGCGAGTGATTCATGTTGTTGTCTGTGATATGGTGTTGCGCGGTACTCGCAATATTATTTTGCGTTATGCTCCTCCTGGGGGGTGGGTATTGTTGTGTTCGACTGGGTGGTTGTGTGTGTGAGGCTGGTTCGGAATCTGCTTTATTGTTTCTATTGTTTAGTTGGTCTGTGTTCTCTGTGTTATTATTATTATTATTACAAAAAGTTCTTCTTTCTCACATTTGATCAATGTGGTTCCATGTTTGGCTGACGGGCCAAAACCAAGTCAGCACAAACGCTATTACTATTCCGTATTAAGGAATGACCTGACAATGTTACATGTTTTCAAAATCACTGACTTCTGAATGTTTCTGTGTATGTCTGTGTTGAGTCCCAATTGCACTAAATGTGGTGTGAATGTTATTGGTGTAAGGCCTGTGGCTGATATAATGAGGGGGACAATGATGACTTTTTCCTGTCTCCATAGCCTTTTTATTTCCGTTGCAAGGTCTGTGTATTTGGAAATTTTTTCTGTGTATTTCGCTTGGATGTTTGTGTCGTTGGGGACAGCTATGTCAATCAGATAGGTGACTTTTACTTTTTTGCACTGAAAAGTAATATCGGGTCTATTGGCGGAGACTGTTTTATCTGTATGGATACCGATATCCCAGTAGAGCTTGTAATCTTCATTTTCAAGTATGGATGTTGGGGTGTATTTGTAGTAGGGATCTGTGTTTTCTATGAGTCTGTATGTTGTGGCTAGTGCTTGGTGAACCACTTTGGCAGCTGAATCATGCCTGGCTGTGTACTCCGTTCCGGCCAATATTTTACATCCGCTCGTTATGTGTTCGATCGTTTCTTTCTGCTGGTGGCATTTCCTACATCTGTCCTCTGCAATAGTCGGGTCTTTGATGATATACTTTTGGTAGTTTCTGGTTAATATGACTTTATCCTGGATGGCAAGTAAGAAGCCTTCAGTCTCAGGGAATAGCTGCCCATCCCGTAACCAGGTGTATGATTGTTTTTTATTTACGTGGTCTTGTTCTATGTGGTATCTGTGTTTTCCGTGGAGTGTTTTCTCTGACCACGTTTTCATCTTTTCCTGTTGTAATTGGGTGTGACTGTGGGTATCTGCTGAGTGGTCTGCCCGGGCTAAGTCGAGAGGTGTGTAGTTTTTGTCTGCTTTCACTGTCGCTGTGTGGAGGCTGGTTTGCTTGCTGTGAAAGAATTTCCTAAGTGTTTGTATTTGTTTTGTGTGTAATGATCTGATATCTATAATTCCTCTTCCTCCTGCCTTCCTCTCGATGGTAAGTCTTTCTTTGCATGCGTTGGGGTGTAATTTCCGGTATTTGGTGAATTGAGATCGCATAAGGATGTGAATATTTTCTATGTCTGTTTGTGACCATTTGATGATACCAAATGAATATGTGAGTATAGGTATAGCGAACGTGTTGATGGCTTTAGTGAGATTCTTAGAGTTGAGTTTTGTTTGCAAAAGTTTCGTCAGTCTGTTTTTGAATTCGGTTCTGAGCTCTGTTTTGATGTGAGTGTGGTTGAGTTTGGTGCTTTGTTGGAAGCCTAGATATTTGTATGTTTCTTTATCGAACATGTTATCGAGCGTTTCATTGTTGATGGTTTCTGTCTCATGGTGGCCCTTCCATTGGCCTTTGTTGATGTGGAGCACTTTGCATTTACTTATACCAAATTCCATATTGACATCTAAGGTGAATATTTCTGTGATTTTGAGGAGTTCTTTCAGCTGTGTTTGTGTGGCAGCGTAGAGTTTTATGTCGTCCATATATAGGAGGTGGTTTATTTTATGTTGAATGTTGTTGGTGTAAGGCCTGTGGCTGATATAATGAGGGGGACAATGATGACTTTTTCTTGTTTCCATAGCCTTTTTATTTCCGTTGCAAGGTCTGTGTATTTGGAAATTTTTTCTGTGTATTTCGTTTGGATGTTTGTGTCGTTGGGGACAGCTATGTCAATTAGATAGGTGACTTTTTCTTTTTTGCACTGAAAAGTAATATCGGGTCTATTGGCGGAGACTGTTTTATCTGTATGGATACTGATGTCCCAGTAGAGTTTGTAATCTTTATTTTCAAGTACGGATGTTGGTGTATATTTGTAGTAGGGATCTGTGTTTTCTATGAGCTTGTATGTGGTGGCTAGTGCTTGGTGAACTACTTTTGCCGCTGAGTCATGTCTGGCTGTGTATTCCGTTCCGGCTAATATTTTACATCCGCTTGTTATGTGTTCGATCGTTTCTTTCTGTTGGTGGCATTTTCTGCATCTGTCTTCTGTAATAGTTGGGTCTTTGATAATATGCTTTTGGTAGTTTCTGGTTAATATGACTTTATCCTGGATGGCAAGTAAGAAGCCTTCTGTTTCTGGGAATAGCTGCCCATCCCGTAACCAGGTGTATGATTGTTTTTTATTTACGTGGTCTTGCTCTATGTGGTATCTGTGTTTTCCGTGAAGTGTTTTTTCTGACCACGTTTTCATCTTTTCCTGTTGTAATTGGATGTGACTGTGTGTATCTGCTGGGTGGTCTACCCGGGATAAGTCGAGTGGGGTATAGTTTTTTGTCTGCTTTGACTGTTGCTGTGTGGAGGCTGGTTTGCTTGGTGTGAAAGAATTTCCTAAGTGCTTGTATTTGTTTTGTGTGTAATGATCTGATGTCTATAATTCCTCTTCCTCCTGCCTTCCTCTCGATGGTAAGTCTTTCTTTGCATGCGTTGGGATGTAATTTCCTGTATTTGGTGAATTGAGACCGTATAAGGATGTGAATATTTTCTAAGTCTGTTTGTGACCATTTGATGATACCAAATGAATATGTGAGTATAGGTATAGCGAACGTGTTGATGGCTTTAGTGAGATATTTGGAGTTGAGTTTTGTTTGTAAAAGTTTCGTCAGTCTGTTCTTGAATTCGGTTCTGAGCTCTGTTTTGATGTGAGTATGGTTGAGTTTGGTGCTTTGTTGAAAGCCTAGATATTTGTATGTTTCTTTGTCAAACATGTTATCGAGTGTTTCATTGTTGATGGTTTCTGTCTCATGGTGGTACTTCCATTGGCCTTTGTTGATATGGAGCACTTTGCATTTACTTATACCAAATTCCATATTGACATCCAAGGTGAATATTTCTGTGATTTTGAGGAGCTCTTTTAGCTGTGCTTTTGTGGCAGCGTAGAGTTTTATGTCATCCATATATAGGAGGTGGTTTATTTTATGTTGATTCCCTTTTTGGTGTCTGATATTGAAGCCATGCTCTGTTCTGTTTAGTATATTTGAGAGTGGATTGAGACAGAGGCAAAACCATAGAGCGCTGAGCGAGTCTCCCTGAAATATACCCCGTCTGATGTACAGCTCTTCTGTTTGGATGCGTTCGGTTTGTGTTTCTAGGCGTATTTTGGTTTTCCATGTTTTCATAATTTGCGCTAGAAATTGCCTGAGGTGTTGGTTGATTTTATAGATTTCTAGGGCTCTGATTAACCAGCTGTGGGGTATGGAGTCGAAGGCTTTTTTTATAGTCTATGTAACCGATGTGAAGGTTTCTGTGTTCTTTTCTGGTTTGTCCCATAATCACGCTATCTATGATCAGCTGCTCTTTGCATCCTCGACTATTTTTCCTGCATCCCTTCTGCTCTTCTGTGATAATATTGTTGTCTGTTAGGTGTTGTTCTATTTTCTTGGAAATTGCGGCTGTGATGATCTTGTATAGGGTTGGAAGACAGGTGATAGGTCGGTAGTTTGACGGGTTTGTGGTGTCTGAGCTTTTGGGTTTAACGTATGTTATTCCTTGTGTAAGGAAAGTGGGAAATGTGTGTGGTTGTAGAATGGCTTTGTTGATTTGGTGTGTGAGTGCTTCGTGTGTGGTGGTAAACTGTTTGTACCAGAAGTTTTGTATATTGTCTATTCCAGGACATTTCCAGTTGTGTGTGTGTTTGATTGTTTCTGTAATTTCTTCTGTAGTTAGTGTGGAATTTTCTTGTTCTGTCACACGTTTGTGTTTATCTTCTTCGGCTTTGATCCAGGAGGTGTTATTATTATGTAGTTTGGGTTCTGACCAGACAGTTTTCCAATAATCTGCGAGTTCTTGTTTATTTGGTGGTTCAGTTACTACTCTCTGCTCGTTGTACATAGTTTTTCGGTAGAACTGTTTTTCGCTTCTTCGGAAGAGGTTGTTGGTGTCTTTCCTCTCGTTTGATTCTTTGTATCTACGGAGTCTTGCAGCATATACGGATAGCTTTTGTTTCAAAGTATCAACGATTTCTGGCAGTGATCGGTTGAGAGATTTAGATTTGATCTTGTCTACACCCTGTGTGACACGTTTGGATGCGTTCCCGTTCATAAACTGGGTAAGGTGTCCCAGATCTCTTCTGATGTTGTTGATCTTGTTTTCTATTCTTATTTGCCATTTAAATTTGGGTTTTCTGCTGTTGGGGTCTCTTTGTCGTTGCGGGAGTTTTTGATTATTTTGTGTTATAGTGGTGGTGATTGCTGCTGCATATATTATTGTGTGGATGTCTTCGATCGTGCTTAAGTCTGTTATGTACTGTGGTATTATGTGCTTGTTTATTGTGTTGAGGATCATTTGAGTTCTCTGTTTGAAAATTAAACGAGGGATGGGATTTCTTGTTGTAGGGTCAGTGCCTGACCATCGAGCTAGATGTGACTGCATTTCTGCTTTGAGTGTTTGTATGAGAGGTGATTCGGGGTGATGTTCTATAGATGTTGTTGAGTGTCGTGTGGTGCTTGCTATTTGCTCTGAAATATTATTTTGAGTTATGCTCCTGCTGGGTGGTGGGTCTTGTTGTTTTCGACTGGGTGGTTGTGTGTGTGAGATTGGTTCGGTATCTGCTCTACTGTTTCTATTGTTTAGTTGGTCTGTGTTCAGTTCAGCAGCTACTTGGTCTGCGTTAAGTTCAGCAGCTACTGTATCTTTGATGGTTTGCAATTCGAAAGGTGTGAGGCGATTGTTCTTGGTAATAACTCTTTTTTGGTCTATTACTCTCTGTTCTGTAACAAGTAATTGCAGATGTGGATATTCGGTCAAGAAAAGTCTGTGTAGTTCCAGTCTGTAGCCTGATGTCAATGTTTCTAGTTTGGTGGCGGTGTAGTAACAGCGCATCACTGTTTTATTCATTTCATCTGTCCACTTTAACCGCTGTCTTGGTTTGCCAGCCTTGGTAGTTGCATGTTGTCCTTGCAAAACATACGCGGTTTGGCCTGGCTTTGGTGGTTGTATTTGTCCCGCATTTACGTCGATTGCGCTTGGGATTGGTGGTGGTGGGTCCAAGCGGCGAGTGATTCTCTTGTCAGTGATTTCTTTGTCAGGTGTCATTTCATTACAGCAACGCATGGCGTGTTCATTGATTCCTGTGGTGCAACTCATGCGTTGCTGTGACTTTCCCGCCTTGGTGGGTGTCGGCTTACTCGCCGGCACAACACTTTGGGCAGGTCCATTTTCGGTTGCCTGGTCTTCATCGTTTTGGTCGAGCTGCCATTTCCCGCGACGTCCTCGACCGTTACGTCGCTCGCCCGATGCTTCTTTTATTGGTCTGCTGTTGTCTGGAATGTTCTCAATGTTTTGTGGTGTCAGAAGCTCAAAGTGTCCCGACATTGGGTTGCCTGTTAGTAGAAGGTAAATAGTTTTGTTGTATTTTCCCGTGCTTATTATTGTTGGCCTGTCCGTAAAAGTTATTTTTGTATGTCTTGTTCTTCGTTGTTTTGAGAAGATATGAAAGTTGCTATTTTGTGTTTCCGAGAGGGCAAGTATCTCTAGGCTCGTTCCATAGGTGCCATTTTTCCTCATATAATTATAGTAGTTATTGAAGTCTTTTATATCGTTGACTTCAATTAATGAAAATGTGTGAAGTTCCGACCAGTTTTGTTCTAAATATCTTAGAGCAACCTCTCGGAGTTTCTCATGATGGTTTTGGTGGCCATACAAGTGTAAGCTAACTGCACGAAAAAGGCAATTTCCATCACCTACAATGTCGGATCTGGTAAAAACTATCGGGAGTAGTTTCGGCTGAGGCGGTTGTTTGGGTCGTCTGTGGTTGTTGTTGTTGTGGTGTTGCTATAGCTGTTTGTACGACCGGGGTCCGCCTCCGCAACACCCTTCCATTATCATTACTATAATTATTATTCTTTGACATACAATTCCCACGAGTATCCTAGGAAAGAGGGGTCGACTGCGGCAGAGCCTGGATGCCACAGCAAGGCTACTTACTCCCGGAGGGCGCCCGGTATCCGGGGGAACCGTTCGCGACTCATAAACGCTGAGCCATTCATCTTCTCGGCACGGTAAACACCTTAAGATTGCGTTTTTGTTACACATAATCTGGACAACACAAGACAGCACAACATGACTCAGGTACCTCGGGATCGTCAATGCCCGTACTAGGAGAATCCTGGGATTCCCCTAGCCCCTGAGGGATTATTATTATTACAAAAAGTTCTTCTTTCTCACATTTGATCAATGTGGTTCCATGTTTGGCTGACGGGCCAAAACCAAGTCAGCACAAACGCTATTACTATTCCGTATTAAGGAATGACCTGACAATGTTACATGTTTTCAAAATCACTGACTTCTGAATGTTTCTGTGTATGTCTGTGTTGAGTCCCAATTGCACTAAATGTGGTGTGAATGTTATTGGTGTAAGGCCTGTGGCTGATATAATGAGGGGGACAATGATGACTTTTTCCTGTCTCCATAGCCTTTTTATTTCCGTTGCAAGGTCTGTGTATTTGGAAATTTTTTCTGTGTATTTCGCTTGGATGTTTGTGTCGTTGGGGACAGCTATGTCAATCAGATAGGTGACTTTTCCTTTTTTGCACTGAAAAGTAATATCGGGTCTATTGGCGGAGACTGTTTTATCTGTATGGATACCGATATCCCAGTAGAGCTTGTAATCTTCATTTTCAAGTATGGATGTTGGGGTGTATTTGTAGTAGGGATCTGTGTTTTCTATGAGTCTGTATGTTGTGGCTAGTGCTTGGTGAACCACTTTGGCAGCTGAATCATGCCTGGCTGTGTACTCCGTTCCGGCCAATATTTTACATCCGCTCGTTATGTGTTCGATCGTTTCTTTCTGCTGGTGGCATTTCCTACATCTGTCCTCTGCAATAGTCGGGTCTTTGATGATATACTTTTGGTAGTTTCTGGTTAATATGACTTTATCCTGGATGGCAAGTAAGAAGCCTTCAGTCTCAGGAAATAGCTGCCCATCCCGTAACCAGGTGTATGATTGTTTTTTATTTACGTGGTCTTGTTCTATGTGGTATCTGTGTTTTCCGTGGAGTGTTTTCTCTGACCACGTTTTCATCTTTTCCTGTTGTAATTGGGTGTGACTGTGGGTATCTGCTGAGTGGTCTGCCCGGGCTAAGTCGAGAGGTGTGTAGTTTTTGTCTGCTTTCACTGTCGCTGTGTGGAGGCTGGTTTGCTTGCTGTGAAAGAATTTCCTAAGTGTTTGTATTTGTTTTGTGTGTAATGATCTGATATCTATAATTCCTCTTCCTCCTGCCTTCCTCTCGATGGTAAGTCTTTCTTTGCATGCGTTGGGGTGTAATTTCCTGTATTTGGTGAATTGAGATCGTATAAGGATGTGAATATTTTCTATGTCTGTTTGTGACCATTTGATGATACCAAATGAATATGTGAGTATAGGTATAGCGAACGTGTTGATGGCTTTAGTGAGATTCTTAGAGTTGAGTTTTGTTTGCAAAAGTTTCGTCAGTCTGTTTTTGAATTCGGTTCTGAGCTCTGTTTTGATGTGAGTGTGGTTGAGTTTGGTGCTTTGTTGGAAGCCTAGATATTTGTATGTTTCTTTATCGAACATGTTATCGAGCGTTTCATTGTTGATGGTTTCTGTCTCATGGTGGCCCTTCCATTGGCCTTTGTTGATGTGGAGCACTTTGCATTTACTTATACCAAATTCCATATTGACATCTAAGGTGAATATTTCTGTGATTTTGAGGAGTTCTTTCAGCTGTGTTTGTGTGGCAGCGTAGAGTTTTATGTCGTCCATATATAGGAGGTGGTTTATTTTATGTTGATTCACTTTTTGGTGTCTGATATTGAAGCCATGCTCTGTTCTGCTTAGTATATTTGAGAGTGGATTGAGACAGAGGCAAAACCATAGAGCACTGAGCGAGTCTCCCTGAAATATACCCCGTCTGATGTACAGCTCTTCTGTTTGGATCCGTTCGGTTTGTGTTTCTAGGCGTATTTTGGTTTTCCATGTTTTCATAATTTGCGCGAGAAACTGCCTGAGGTGTTGGTTGATTTTATAGATTTCTAGGGCCCTAATTAACCAGCTGTGGGGTATGGAGTCGAAGGCTTTTTTTATAGTCTATGTAACCGATGTGAAGGTTTCTATGTTCTTTTCTGGTTTGTCCCATAATCACGCTATCTATAATCAGCTGCTCTTTGCATCCTCGACTATTTTTCCTGCATCCCTTCTGCTCTTCTGTGAGGATATTGTTGTCTGTTAGGTGTTGTTCTATTTTCTTCGAAATTGTGGCTGTGATGATCTTGTATAGGGTTGGAAGACAGGTGATAGGTCGGTAGTTTGACGGGTTTGTGGTGTCTGAGCTTTTGGGTTTAACGTATGTTATTCCTTGTGTGAGGAAAGTGGGAAATGTGTGTGGTTGTAGAATGGCTTTGTTGATTTGGTGTGTGAGTGGTTCGTGTGTGGTGGTAAACTGTTTGTACCAGAAGTTTTGTATATTGTCTATTCCAGGACATTTCCAGTTGTGTGTGTGTTTGATAGTTTCTGTAATTTCTTGTGTATTAAATGTGGTATCTTCTTGTTCTGTCACATGTTTATGTTTGTCTTCTTCGGCTTTGATCCAGGGGGTGTTTATTATTGTGTAGTTTGGGTTCTGACCAGATACTTTTCCAATAATCTGTGAGTTCTTGTTTGTTTGGTGGTTCAGTCACTGCTATCTGCCTGTTGTACATAGTTTTTCCGGTAGAACTGTTTTTCGCTTCTTCGGAAGAGGTTGTTGGTGTCTTTCCTCTCATTTGATTCTTTGTATCTACGAAGTCTTGCGGCATATACAGATAGTTTTTGTTTCAAAGTATCGAGGATTTCTGGCAGTGTTCTGTTGGGAGACTTCGATTTGATCTTGTTTGCCCCCTGTGTGACACGTTTGGACGCGTTCCCACTTATAAACTGGGTAAGATGTCCTAGATCTCTCCTGATGTTGTTGATTTTGTTTTCTATTCTTATTTGCCATTTGAATTTTGGTTTTGTCCTGTTGGGGTTTCCTTGTCGTTGAGGGAGTTTTTGATTATTTTGTGTTAGAGTGGTGATTGCTGCTGCGTATATTATTGTGTGAATGTCTTCGATTGTGCTTAAGTCTGTTATATACTGAGGTATTATGTGCTTGTTTAGTGTGTTGAGGATTGGTTGCGTGCTCTGTCTGAAGATTAAACGAGGGATGGGATTTCTTGTTGTGGGGTCGGTGCCTGACCATCGAGCTAGATGTGACTCCATTTTTGCTTTAAGTGTTTGTATGAGAGGTGATTCGGGGTGATGTTGTGTGGATGTCGTTGAGGGTGGCGAGTGATTCATGTTGTTGTCTGTGATATGGTGTTGCGCGGTACTCGCAATATTATTTTGCGTTATGCTCCTCCTGGGTGGTGGGTATTGTTGTGTTCGACTGGGTGGTTGTGTGTGTGAGGCTGGTTCGGAATCTGCTTTATTGTTTCTATTGTTTGGTTGGTCTGTGTTCAGTTCAACAGCCACTGTGTCCTTGAT
The DNA here is from genome assembly GCA_019049505.1 of Pachyrhynchus sulphureomaculatus. Taxonomy (NCBI): domain Eukaryota; kingdom Metazoa; phylum Arthropoda; class Insecta; order Coleoptera; family Curculionidae; genus Pachyrhynchus; species Pachyrhynchus sulphureomaculatus. Next base: position 174,891,051 of record CM032456.1, read on the forward strand.
GGTTTGCAATTCGAGAGGTGTGAGACGATTGTTCTTGGTAATAACTCTTTTTTGGTCTATTACTCTCTGTTCTGAAACAAGTAATTGCAGATGTGGATATTCGGTCAAGAAAAGTCTGTGCAGTTGCTGTCTGTAGCCCGATGTTATTGTTTCGAGTTTAGTGGCGGTGTAGTAACAGCGCATCACCGTCCTATTCATCTCATCCGTCCACTTTAAACCGCTGTCTTGGTTTTCCAGCCTTGGTAGTTGCATGTTGTCCTTGCAAAACATACGGGCCCTGGCCTGGCTTTGGTGGTTGTGTTTGTCCCGTATCTACGTCGGTTGTGCTTGGGATTGATGTTGGTGGGTCCAAGCGGCGAGTGATTCTCTTCTCAGTGATTTCTTTGTCAGGTTTTGTGTTTTCATTGCAGCAACGCATGGCGTGTTCGTTGATTCCTGTGGTGCAACTCATGCGCTGCTGTGATTTTCCCGCCTTGGTGGGTGTCGGCTTAGTCGCCGACACAACACTTTTGGCAGGTCCATTTTCGGTTGCCTGGTCTTCATCGTTTTGGTCGAGCTGCCATTTCCCGCGACGTCCTCGACCGTTACGTCGCTCGCCCGATGCTTCTTTTATTGGTCTGTTGTTCTCTGGAATGTTTTCAATATTTTGTGGTGTCAGAAGCTCAAAGTGTCCCGACATTGGGTCGCCTGTTAGTAGAAGGTAAATGGTTTTGTTGTATTTTCCCGTGCTTATTATTGTTGGTCTGTCCGTAAAAGTTATTTTTGTATGTCTTGTTCTTCGTTGTTTTGAGAAGATATGAAAGTTTTATTATTATTATTATTATTATTATTATTATATAACCTGGCCAGAGAACTAGATTAAATAACCTGGCCAGAGAACATATGTATGAATTAAAAAAAAAAAACACGTAAATCGGATAAGTGGTTCTCGAGTGATAAGCGCACTAACGGACAGACAGATAGACAGAGAGTCGTTGCATTTTATATATATTACAGATATTCTTTGCTACATGATATTGTTCCATATTTAATGGTTTAGGCAGTGTATTGCAAGAGAACGCTCTAGCGGCAAACTTTTTTCCGACTTGATTCACTATTATCGTCACTGCTTATTCCTTATGTTATCTAACGTAATAAAATATAGCCTGTAACCTGGCCAGAGAATATATGTATGTTTTAAAAAAAAAGCACGTAAATCGGATAAGTGGTTCTCCCGTGATAAGCGCACTAACGGACGGACAGACAGACAGAGAACGTTACATTTTATATATATTATAGATGTAATAAAATATATATCTATAACCTGGTCAGAGAACATATGTATGAATTTAAAAAATCACGTAAGTCGAATAAGTGGTTCTCGAGGGATAAGCGCACTAACGGACAGACAAACAGACAGAGAGACGTTGCATTTTACATATATTATAGATATAAATTATTATTATTACTATATAACCTGGCCAAAAAATATATGTATGAATTTAAAAAAAGACACGTAAATCGAATAAGTGGTTCTCGCGTGATAATCGCACTAATGGACAGACAGACAGACAGACAGAGAGACATTGCATTTTATATATATTATAGACTATAGATTATAGATATTCTCTGCTACATAATATTGTTCCAAATTTAATGGTTTATGCTGTGTATTGCAAGGGAACGCGCGGCAAACTTTTTTCCGACTTCCTTCGCTATTATCGTCACTGCTCATTCCCTATGCTACCTATCGTAATAAAATATAGCCTATAACCTGGTCAGAGAACATATGTATGTTTAAAAAAAAAAAGTACGTAAATCGGATAAGTGGTTCTCCAGTGATAGGCGCACTAACGGACAGACAGACAGACAGACAGACAGAGAGACGTTGCATTTTATATGTATTATAGATGAACGCATTTGAGCGATTTAAAACCAACGAGGATTTATTTCATTACGAAGCGTTTGGTTTTTTTTTTGTCTCGATCCGTCTTATATAACCGGAGTCATTCACATTTTAAACTCAGAAAACGCCTTTTGGAAACTTAAATTGTTTATAAACAAAAGAGCACAAGTTTTTGGAGGTCCAAAACTCAGGACGACACTCTTGGTGATACCTCAGAGAGGATAAAATCATAATATTACTGTCTCTAGACTGTACAATATCAAATGCTTTTTTTTTACTGAACTAAAAAGTCATTAAAAAACTGGTTCTTTAACCAAATTTTATTTGAATGTTAACGAACCGTTGCATTCCTGGCAGTCTTCTAAGCTAGCGGAAAAAAATATTGATCTTCGGACCTCGTTTTTTTCGTGATCCATATCACTCATGGCGCATGAGAGGATCGTTACTGTAACACGTTGTTTTGAGAAATTCATCAGCATCAAATTAGATGTACGTGGAGGTCAATTTATTGTGGGAAACAATTTAATCAAAAAAAAATTGCCCAAAAACTGGCGAAGATGTGTCTGAAGTGTGTGATGTCTCTCCATCCTGCTGATACATGTTTATTTTTTTTATATATCCATCAATATTATCTAAAGCAGGCATGAATTTAATCCAAATTAACAATTGCTGTATGCCCTCTGTTACCTTCAAAGGCTGGTTATTTACCCTGTCAACATGGCTACCCAAACCATCACTATAGGTGAATATAAACCCTTTTAATACTTTAGTCTTGAATTGGTTGAACCGAACTACAGACACTGCTTTTTATTGATATGATTGTTAAGGTAGAAATGGACCTTGCCCGAGAATAAAATATTGGTAAGCGTTCAAACACTTAATTAACCAAGTTGAGTCTTTTAACAATATCATCTTCCCACCAACTAGCTGTGTCCTGTATGGGTGCAGACATAAATGTTTAAAAGGAATGTGTTTTAAGCCTTTATGATATTGTCCTGTTCGAGATTTACTTCAAGTTTCTTCAAATTTCTGTAAAAATAATAAAAAAAATATATTGAACAGTTCTTTTTTACGCTGTGTAAATTATATTGATATAGTACTGTCTCAGTAACACGCTCCACTCTAGTGAGATGCTCCAGAGCAACTAAATTTCCCAGGGTCGGCGTTACTTCTTGTGAGCCTATTGTTGTTTTTTGCATTCGTACAATGAAGTAAAAATAGTTGAGCCCATTTACGAGACATCTTGTTTTTTTTTTTATTTTATGTATATAAAGCCTTACTGGATTAAGCTTTTTGTTTTTAATCCATCCAAGGATAATCTATTATTTGCGTATCTCCTATTTTTTTGCAACGATTTGCTTATCTACCTTTTTCTTGTAGCGACTAGATTAAAAAAAGAAAACTGATACACAATCTCTCCCCCAAACTGATCTTAGAGATAAAACAGTCAGTCATTTATCAACCCCGTTTTATAGGATAATTTTGTCCATTGTAATACGGACAAGGCCAGAATTGAATGAAGCAATTATCAGTTTTATCATTAACCGGCCTGCTGGATGAAACGTCCAAGTCCAATTTAAAGTTTGTTGCCTCGAAATTTTCGGAGTAATTTGTCAAACCAATTAAATTATCTTATTTGCTTTCGGCGTGATGTTGCCAACTGTAGCTTATGCTGCTTGTCCGTAATCATTTTAAAATTTATTATATTTCGGCCTGCCCATTTTACAAAAAGTGTATCGAAAAATCGTATGTTCATCTAAAAATTTTGAATTCGAATATTTATTAACGTTCTAATTTTTAAGTAATTCGAAAATATTATTATTTTATTTTTAACTTTTCTTTTGGCAAAGTGATAGATATTTTAATTTCTTTCTCAGATTTTTGCTTATATCCTCCAAAAAGTTCAGATCATATGGAAAAAAAATATATTATGAATTTTAGTTAGGGGGTTTCTCGGTGTGACGGCTAAAATTGGAAGCTTATTTCAGGAATTTTTTTTCATAACAAAATAAAATACAATCTTTTCGATTTTTTTATTTGTTATTATTGGCACTTTAAAATATACAAAATCTTTGTTTTTAGTTTATTTAATAATATTTTGTTCATGTTGCTTGCGGTCAAAGTGATCTCCTCAAAAAAAAGGTGGGTGGGTGATGGGAAGCACATCTCCATTTGTAATGATCTGTAACCAAATATCCAAATTAATTATTATTCAATAAACATATCTCTATCGGATTACGTAGGATTAGGCATTTATGTGAACAAAAAACAAAATGGCAGACGTCTTTATTTTCGTTAAAAATCAAGAAATAAATTAAGAAATTATTAATAAAAATAATTGATCCTACTTGATCCGATAACTAATTATATGTAAAACAACGTGTAAAAAATTTTAGCCCAATTGGATAGATAGAGTTTTGTCTCTGCTTCCCACGAACCGAAAAAAAAAAGTTTCGAGAAAAAGGAGTTTAAAGTTTTTTTTACCCGAGTTTTTATAGAAAACTTATATTCACACTAATTAGCTATGCGAGCCATATATCGTATACCTTCCATTTCTTTAAAGGTTTCATTTTCAGCTCATTTCTCTGTCCTTAGATTCTTTCTTCTCCGCCCTCGATACTCTCGGTTCGTCTTATACATACCTGAACGAGATTTACGGCCTCTCTGCTTATTATTACACCCATAACTTCCATGATTTTTAAAAGAGAAGGAAATCCTTCATTGTGCATATTGCTATCAGTTCCAATGTCTTCTTTTCAGTAAAAACATGCTTTGGAGCTAATTCCAAACGGATGAATTAAAACTTTTGTTGTTGTTTTGAGTGTTTCCTTCTAAGCATCTTTCCAAGGGGTCGTCAGCGGATAAGTCTTCATAAATTGACTTCAAAATCTTCTGAGTATCTTCGTCAAACGTTTTTTTTTTTGTTCTGTGCTTTCAATTTCTGGTACTGACCCCAAGAATTTGGACCCTCCTGGCAGTAAGTGTTGCGGATTTTCGTCCGTGGAGGTCATGTGGTAAAACGTTGCCCACATAGCTTTTTTCATGTCTTCAACAGAATTGGAATGTCTTACAATTGCTAGTTCATAATGTCTTGATATTTTTTCCATCACTTCTCTAGTTAAGTTTTTAGGCTTTTTTGTTTTGCTAGTCGATGAATGTCTTTTCACGGATTTACGTTTTTTCGGAGCACTGGTACTTTCTTCTTTTTGTTCAGATAATCTTTTGTTTTCTGCTTCTTTCTTATTAGCCTCTTTAATTGCTTTTTAGCTTTCAAATACTCAGTTAGTGCTTTTTTTTCTGATTGTAAATGCCTATATATATGATTTTTAACATGCAACACACACTTTTTTTTTCAACCGTAGGTTCGCCGTTGTAAGAGTCTATCAAAGATTTGTAAGTTTTCGAATCACCATCACCAATATACTTTGTGTACTTCACACCAAAATATTCCATAGATCGTTTGAACATTTCAAGAACACCATCCACTTCAATTTTATCAGACAGAATATTTTATATATGAGCGATTTTCTTCGTTGTAAGTAGAGACTGTAATAAGGTTTGGAATAATGATCTGTTCAAGTTAATTAGAATGAGATCATCCAATTATTGCATTATTTCTGGAAAATAAAAAGTTTATCGTCTCGATTTCTAAGGCCTTCGACAGAGTCTGGTACGAAGGTCTCATCTTCAAGTTCATCCATCACGGCTATACCACATGAGACTGGTTCTTTCAGACCGGACATTCCAGGTTCGAGTCGATCAAACCATTTCCGAAGTCAAGCCCATTCGAGTCGGCGTCGCCCAAGGCTCCGTCCTCTCCTGACACACAGAGACATCAAAAGAACGTCTTGGTCATATTTTGCATGAAAATTTGGGCATGAGAGAGCTCTATTCAAAATGGGTACCGCGTTTGCTCACAGTGGACCAAAAACAACAACGTGTTGATGAATCTGAGCGCTGTTTAGACATGTTTAAGCGAAATAAAAAGGATTTTTTCATGCGATATGTGACAATGGATGAAACATGGATCCATCACTCTACGCCGGAATCAAATCGGTAGTCAGCTGAATGGACAGTGAAAGCCGCCCGAAGCTACCAAAGACACAACGGTCGGCTGGGAAGGTTTTGGCCTCTGTAATTTGAGATGCGCATGGAATCATTTTCATCGACTATGCTGAGAAGGGAAAAACCATCAATATTATATAAAGTTATTGGTGCGTTTAAAGGCAGAAATCGCAAAGAAACGGCCCCACATGAACAAGAAAAAGTGCTTTTTCATGAAGACAATATACCATGTCACAATTACGGGATTATTGATAGAGATCAAAAAGAATATGGAAATAATCGTCAAACCTTAATAAAATTTTTAGCACGCTTAATCGGTACTTCTATCAACCCAGTTATCGTACAATCACATAAAAACTCAATAGTAATTATCTTTGACTTAAGTCTTGTCAAGATCTAGACTTACCAGGAAAAAATACGACTTGGCAGCGGAATTTTTAGTTCTTCTTTTTCATCTTTTTTTTTTTACTTTAACTAAGAATCAAAATCTTAACCTATTAACATCGCAAATTCAAAGAACTACCAAATAGGTATCTATAGGTTTACTAACCTGGCATATGCCTACAACCATTGATGATCAGTAATACAAAACTTTAGAAAAGTGAGGAAATATAGATTTTAAACCTAGAGTTTTATCAAATCTTGAACACAGCTGCGGTAAAATTAACTATAAGTTCCATATTCTATAGATAAACCAAAATATTACATTATTTTCTACAATCATAAATATGTAAAATTATGGCGAACAAAAAGAGGACACTGTTTATTTATGATTCTCGACATTTCCACTCCGACCTCAAATAACTTTCGTCTGTAAAGAGAAAGAAACAACTGCAAAGGACATCAAGAGGACCGTGTGTGTGAAGCAAAAGAGAGACAAGAAACAAAAACTGGAGGGATTATACACCATTACGTATTAAAGGTTATAAAGTATAAACATGCCACCGCAAGGGTTTTTACGATTTTCTTTAGAAAAGCCTTTTTACACATGAAAGTGGTCATGGAAATGGAGATTTTAAAATGAAATATTCGGTATTATATGAAGATTTACCAAGTGTAGCAGAGCGTAAGATGTGCTTGTCAATATTTCATTTCTATCTAGCAAATATTGACAAATAAATAATGATTTACTTCTTATTCTCTATTTCAACGTAACCAATTCACTAAAAAAGTTATAAGTGTCATACCCGAAAAGTAAAAAAGGAGTTCCAAAAAGTGGAGTTAGTTAATTACGAGTACGAGTACTAGCGACGACGTGGTGCTAATAAGTGGCCCTACTTCGTGTCTAGTGTAAAATGGCATGATAGAACGAAGAGCGATTTTTAATAATTTATTTAGTGGGTGTCCAAAATTAATTATGGTCTGACAAGGAAGATTTCATTCTTGCTATCCCTATATGGCATCCCCGATGCCGAGAACCATTACAACCAGTAACTTCAAAGGCAAAGACTTTGAGGTCGTTAAAAACTGATTTAAAAATAGATCTCTGATATTTGACACTTATTAGTTTGAAAAAAGTATGGTGGATGATGACATACTTGATAAACGCAAAATTTGAGTTTTACCTTTACAGTAAATATAAAATAATAATTTAAAATAAATTTACGGCTAGACTATTTTCTCCTAAATAAGAAACTAGTAAAGCGATTTACCCAGTACGCGGGTCGTCTCAAAAGTTCTCGGAAAATCAACACATTTAGTCCAACAACGTTTCAACTTTTTAATAACTTCATTCTAATAATCTCTGCAAAATAAGCGTTCGTCTCAGTTTTAACTTCATCATTCGAAGTGAGTCTTCGTTCAGCCAGCCATTTTTTTAGGCTTGGAAACAAGGAGTAATCGCTGGGAGCCAAATCCGAGGAATACGGTGTATGTGAAAGCACTTCGAATCGAAAGTCATTCAGTTTTACAGCCACAATCCGCGACGTGTCTGAAGGCGGAAAAAACACATTTTTTTACGAGATGTGGATGTTTCGCCCGGATAGCACCCTTCAGTTGGTCCAGTGGTGAAGCATTATATTCCCCGGTAATGGTTTTGCCTTTCTATAGGTAGTCTATGTGCTCATAAGAATTTCATAAAACCATCGCCACGGCTTTTCCTGCAGATGGAACCATTTTTGCTTTCTTAGGCGCACTTTTACCTACTTCCAACCACTATTTCGACTGCTCCCTCATCTCTGTCGTGTAATCATAAATTCATTTTTCACTTGCTATTATAAAACGTCCAAAAAATTCATTGGAATTATGTTTATACAAGTTTGAACACTCTTGGGAAATAGTCGATTGTTAACAAATTCATCATTCATCTAACATAAAGCTTTCTCATAGCTAAAACATCTATACAACATATATATACAACTATTGTGAATTTAGAGTAGAAGTTTTCGGATGGCCTGAGCGTTTATCGTCTTGAATGGATGTACAACCATTTACCTCTTTTTGAATATCCATAGGAGTGAAACCTTTCAAAATAAAGTAGTTTGTAATAGCTCGCACACTTTATCCATTTTTTAGAAAATATTAAAATTTGTTACACGTTCGTTACAAAAAGACAACTAAATACTCGTGTCTGAGACTTCACAGCATGCCATCGAGTAGATAACATTTAACAAATATCATAATAATTTGGTCATCTTGGAACTACATCTGCGTCAGACTGAGAACGACCCTAGTACTTTCCTGGCAAGCAAATAGTTCTAAAACACTTGACACCGACTTCCTCGCAGTAAAGAATAATTGAAGCATTACAACCCGATATTTTTCATAAGAGTTATTTTATGGTTATTAATAAAAAAAATGTTAAACAAAGAGTGATAAAGTTGGAAGTAAAGAAAAATAATAATTTTTTTTTTTTAATAATTTCGCAAAAATTTTGTCTAATAAAATCATAATACTATTAATACTATAAAATATTTAACGATCTTCACTCTGTTAAAATTGAAATTAATGCAAAGAAAGTAAATATTGGTATTCGTCTACTTCAAGAATTTTAAAAACAATGTCTTCTTCTTCTTCTCAACCTAAGTCTGTCCACTCCTGGACGTAGGTCTCTTCAATCTCTTCCATGCCTCCCTGTCTTTTGCTACTTTTAACCACTGACTGGTAGAATACAGGAATTGTAGACTTTAGTTTTTAGGTTTATGAGTGTTGTAGTACTTTTTAAGATATGTTCTAGTTTCCCAAAAGCTGCCCATGCCAGCCTTATTCGCCTGATAATTTTTGCATGCTGATTCTCCTTTCCGATCTTAATAGTTTAACCTAAGTCGATATACTTGTCGATACGTTCCTTCCGTATTTTCGTTATTTCCTATATGTATGTTGGTATCTTCAGGGCTCATAAATTTAATTTTTTTAAAATTCATTTTAAGACCTACATTTAAAGAGACCACATTCAGCGGGTTCAACATTTCCTGTAGCTCATTGGTATTATTAGCTATCACTACTATGTCGTCTGCAAACCTAAGGTGACTTAGTGTAGTGCCGTCGATGTTGATGCCGTTCTCATCTCAATTTAATTCCTTGAGGACGTCTTCAAGGGCCATTGTAAATAATTTAGGTGAGATAGTATCTCTTTGTCGCACTCCTCTTTTTACTGGTATGTTGTTAGTGACAGTTGTTTCGTCAATTTTAATATGTATAGATGCTTCTTTATAGATGTGATACATGTGAAAACAATGTACAACACGATTAACATGAAAACACACATCTAAATATTTTCCTTATCATTTTAATCCTTTAATCGCCAAGTCGAGCAGAAAGCACAGCCGTACCATCCTTTTCTCGAAGCCACTCACGGCATTTTCGACCCTCCTGTAACTTCGTTGTGGATAAAGCTAGAGTCTGAATTTTCAGTGACCAAGAGGACATACTATACTAGCTATATTTCTAAATTACCTCCTATTTATACCTTATAGTTTACGAACTATCGCCAGTCGAAGTTCTTTAATTTTGTCACTGACACACTCACCGATCATCAAAATTCTAAGGTACTTCTAGCAGACACACAAACTTCAAATTTTGAATTTAGTTAGTGTTTAGCCTATAAAGGAAGGAAAAACTGAAACATCCCGAAATTTCAGTTCCGTTTTCTAACAACCTTGGAATGAGAGATAATAAGCTGTAAACTTGTATAAGCCTTTATTTTGGCATTCTAAAAGTCTCAAAAGTCTCATAAAATCTCGTGTCCTCGTCTTAAGATATTCAAGGTCAAAGGTCATAAAAATCGGTTTTTCGCAAATATCTCGCTTCCTATGGTTTCCATGATATTTGCATCTATTATTGTAGAACATAAAATTCTCTACAAATTTTGTACCAAACATTTTTTTATTCGCTTAACCGTTTTTGAGATAGAGCACGGAGAGCGCGCAGCGCTCAGCCATACATAGCATAATGCAAGGTCAATCGTGGGTCCCGGTAAATAATACGTCGTATAAAGTTAATCCCATCAAAAATATAAAATGTAAAAAAATGCCAAGTCTCACAACGCAGTCCTTTCACCACAAAAAGTTGTGAGATCTCATGTAAAACCAAGTCAGTTATTTTAGTTAGTATCTATGGAAGCACCTATTCAACAACTTTGTCATAAATTGTTGTCTATTTAGTTACCTACCAACATTTATAGTGACCGTATCAGTATTAGACATCTTTATTTCTATAATAAATATAATGACTTCGCAATCGCACGGCAACATAATCACATAAGAATAATCTACTATTTCGATTGCTAAGTAAGTCTAAACAGTGCACTTAAGAATAAAGTATTTTAAATAGTAGATTATTCTTATGTGATTATGTTGCCGTGCGATTGCCAAGTCATAATATGTATTATACAAATAAAGATGTCTAATATTGATACGGTCACTATAAATGTTGCTAGGTAACTAAATAGATAACAATTTATGACAAAGTTGTTGAATAGGTGCTTCCATATATATTAACTAAAATAACTGACTTAGTTTTACATGAGATCTCACAACTTTTTGTAGTGGAAGGACTGCGTTGCGAGACTTGGCAGTTTTTTACATTTTATGTTTTTGATGGGATATATTTTACTATTTCAAAGTATATATTTATGCTTCAAATTTATGCTTCACTCTAGTCAAAAAGCAAAAATTTGTGATAATACCATTAAAACTGTACAATATTTAACGGAAGTTACCCTCTTCATCTGTTAAAATTTAAAATAATGAAATATACGAATAACTACTTTCAGATTCCTCGACTTCAAAAACCTTGAAAAGGACATTTAAAACTATATATTCGAAGCGACTTCTAATTTTTCCTTAAGGGATATTGCTCTAAACTATTACGTACGTATTTTTCGAGATCTATTTACCCTAATCCGTAAAGAAAAACACAAATATCGGAGGCAAAAAGAAGAAAAAAAAAACATATTTTTGCTGTCTATTTTATTCAGTTGACGTATTCCATCATAATCATAAAACACATTAAAACTTAAAACAAAAAGTCACTAGAGAGTTTCTTCTGAGCCCATTTATCACCGACAAGTTAGGAAAATTGTTCCCATTTTTTTTTTTCCTCTTCTTTCGTATAAATACCTTCCAAAGTCAAAACTTTTCTTTGTCCCAATTTTGAAGTTAGTATAAAGTTTTCAAAAATCGTTTTTCCGTACAAATAGAAGTTCAACTTAAATCGGGCGGACGCTTTATCAAGATTTATAATTTTACTTTGCAAGTAAAATTTTAAAAGCAATAAGCATAAAGTGACATTAATGAATGTAAATAATTTATATTTAAAAGTCTATTTAAACATGTAATTATAATTGTGTTACTACTACACACTGGTGAGTAAAAAATCGACTCCAAATATATTTGCTTCATTTAACACCGATCCTTGAATTTAATTTTCAAATAGTGATATTATTTTTGGTATCATTAGAATGCCGATTTTCTACTCTTTCCAACAATACCAAAAATATTTGGATTTATAAGAAATTTTACTGATTAAAACGGTTTTACTCAATAGAACCGTTTTTGCTCGCTCAACAACGTATTCATTGCGCCCTATTTATCCCTATAAAAACACATGCAACTGCATTATCCTATCATTCCTTTATTGGAACTTGGACCGTCAACATCTCTACTATGCCTTCTCACTAATTACGTCATCGGAAAATGTATACCACCCCGGAAGAAACGGCACAAGTCATTGCCCTATTGCAAGAAGGGCATAGCCAACGTGTAGTCGCTACGCAACTGCACCTGAGCCAGTCAGCTGTCTCCAGAGTCTACAGACTAGTATCAGGAAGTAGAACCTCGGAGCGAAACTACCGCTTCATTGTCAATACAACTCTAAGAAATCCTCACTTGACCGGCGTTGAGGTTCAGCAGGAGCTCCGACAATCTCGGTATCAATCATTGGACAATCAGAAGAAGACTTAAAGAAGCTAACCCAACTCCGAAGAGACCAAATAACGGACCCAAATTGACAGCAGCCCATCAACAAGCGCGACTCAGATTTGCCCGAGAACATGTCGACTGGACCTTAGGGCAATGGCGCTCTATTTTATTCTCCGACGAGTCTCAAATGTGCTTATATAGCAACGATGGAAGAAGACGAGTCTATAGGAGGCCTGAGAAGCGCTATACGTAGTGCAGCATTAATGAAACGGTCGCCTACGGAGGAGGTTCAAGGTGTGGGGAGACATCTCACTGGATGCGAAAACCGATTTGGTTTTCGTGTCTGATGGGACTTGTAGCGGTGGATTAACTGCTCATTGGTACATCGAGTAGATCCTGCAGGAACACGTCGTTCCTTACGCTGAGTCTGTTAGTGATAGCTTCATGCTAATGCACGACAATGCGAGGCCACATGCCGCTGCATCGATGCAGCGGAAGTAGGAATACCCACATTAGACTGCCATGTACGGAGTCCTGGAATAAGGGTTAGGGGGTAATACAAAATATTGATTTTGGTTTTTATCAATAAATTTAATTAGTTTGGGAATGTGGAATTTTTGGCACAATGACACTACTCAGTATATATCTCCACAACACCTTTATTTTTGCATCGACTCGTCAATCATTGCTCCTGATGAAGCTAACATGGTTAGCGAAACGCGCGTCGAGTGCAAAAATAAAGTGTTTGGTATAGTGGTTTAGTGATGATATATACCGAGTAGAATAAATTTAATTGTTAAAATTAAAATTTGTTTAATTTTTCCTTTTTCTTACCTTTATTTTCAATCCTTGTTCTCCTCGTTTCCCCTTTCAATCATTTTAATCAGTAAAAAGCATGCTGTATGCTATGGAATTTGGTATCATTAAAAAGTAAATAGAATAGGCTTTTAAATTATACTAAAATCCGTAAAAATATTGTAAACACTAAATTCTAGGATCCGAGTTTAACGAAGCTAAATAATTTGAGCCGATTTTTCTTATCACCAGTGTATATTAAGGCTGGATCGAGGGAGTTCCCGTTGAATTAATGCCACAGCTGGAGACAATGGAACCAAGTAAATATACGAGGCTGGTTTGAAAAGTCCGTTCAAAGTCCGAGAGATGGCACCACCGGCGCGTATCGAGGTCATGTTTAGTTAGTAGCATCTCTTGAATGAACGCACACCAAGTTTCAGCCATATTGGTCTATTTCTTTGTGTTTGGCATTCGTGTGAATCAAGGAAGTCGAGTGATTTTCAAGAAATGGACGAAAAAGAATTTCGTGTGGTGATTAAACATTACTTTATGAAAGGCAAAACGCCTCAGGAGACTAAAGAGAAGCTTGATAAACATTATGGTGACTCTGCACCTTCGATTAGAACAGTTTATAAGTGGTTTCAAAATTTTCGGACTGGCCATATGGGCACAAGTGACGCTGAACGTTCTGGACGGCCTGTGGAGGTTACGACTCCAGAAATCATTGATCAAATCCATGATATGGTGATGGATGACAGAAGAGTTAAGGTGCGTGAGATTGCTAGTGCTGTGGGCATCTCGACTGAACGGGTACATAATATTTTGCATAAACATTTGGACATGAGAAAGCTATCCGCAAGATGGGTGCCGCGATTGCTCACGCTTGACCAAAAACGGAATCGTGTGAAGTGTTGCAAGGATGGTTTGCAGCTGTTCCAGAAGAATCCGGAGGACTTTAAGCGTCGTTTCGTCCCTGTGGATGAAACATGGATACATTACTATACCCCTGAGATCAAACAACAATCTAAACAATGGATTACCAAGGGGGAATCTGCACCAAAAAAGGCGAAGACCGTTCCTTCGGCCGGAAAGGTTATGGCGACTGTCTTTTGGGATTCGCAAGGGATAATCCTCATCGACTATCTAGAAAAGGGTAAAACTATTACAGGTGAATATTATTCATCGTTATTGGACCGTTTGAAAACCGAGCTGCAAGAAAAACGCCCGCGATTGGCCCACAAGAATGTCCTTTTCCATCACGACAACGCACCAGCACACACCTCAGCAGTTGTGGTCGCAAAATTAATGGAAATAGGATTCCAACTCGTTTCACATCCCCCCTATTCTCCAGACTTGGCTCCCTCGGACTACTATGTGTTCCCCAATTTGAAGAAATGGCTGGCGGGACAAAGATTTTATTCAAACGAGGAGGTGATTGCAGACACTAATGGATATTTTGCAGATTTGGACAAATCCTATTATTCGGAAGGGATCAACAAACTAGAACATCGTTGGACGAAGTGTATAAGCCTAAAAGGAGACTATGTCGAAAAATAAAAAAGGTTTACCCCAAACACATAAGTAGTTTTTATTTTTGCACGGACTTTTCAAACCAGCCTCGTAATTACCAAAACTAATAGTTTCTGATCAACTGTATAGTGCAATAAAAGAATAGTAACACATCTGATTTAATGCTTCTTTAAAGAAAACATGTAATGTATTAGCATATTATAGAATAAAGAGAAGGAAACAGTCTTTCTCCTGATCGATTAATATGGTGCTAATGTTCACGTAAATAAAACTCGTGACGTTACATAACTGTTTCCTTCAAGAACATTCTTGGGGAATAAATTGTAACAACTGTAAAATGTTTGTTTAAAATATTACTTATTAATACTCAGGGAACTTTACAACTCCGCTATTAAAATGTTGAAAAGACTAGTTATATTATTTACTTAAAAAAAAATGAATTACTGGCTTTATTAGTTATCCCCTGATGACCGCAGCAAAACAAACTTCCAGAAATGAAACGGTATTCCTTCATTAAGTCCGCTTCAAATTTTATTTGGATACATACAATTCTCCTTGTGATAAAATGGAGGGGCCAAAAAAAAAATAATAAAAAAACTGGAGGAAAAAGAGTGTCGGAAGAAACTGGTGATTAAACAATCTGGTTGAAAAAAACCAACTTGTGAAAGCACTTGTTGAAGAAAAAACTGGAAGGAAGAGCTGATAATTTATTCGTGATTAAAAGTGGTGCTAAAAAACTATAGACTTAGACCCTGTGAAACCAACAGTTGTACATTTGAATGAAATCTTAATTGTCTAACTATTTTACTTTATTTAATCTTTTAACAAACGTACTTTCAAGACTTTAAGGACTTTTTTATAGACTATCGTAACTCTCAGAACTCTCCAGCTAATAGTATCAAACCTATTGCTATTTTCTTAAAGTGTAGTAAAAAGAAGGTGAAAATCGACTTGATGAATGAGATAGGCATAATTTATATACAGCAATATTATAATTTTGTCCTCTCTAAAGTATCAGCAAGAGTATTGTCTCAAGTTTTGGACATCGAAAAACTTGTGCTCTTTGTTTATAAACAATTTAAGTTCTCATAACGCGTTTTTTTTGAGCTTAAAATGTGAATAATTCCGGTTGTATAAGTCGGATCGAGACAAAAAAAAAACTAAACTCTTCATAATGAACTTTCCAACAAATTTTCATTAGCCTTAAGTTGCTCAAGTGCGTACATAACCTACAAAATTGAAAAAACCGTCAAAAAACTGTTTTTTTTTTTCGTTTGATTGTACAGGTCAACTAAGGGAACTGATCGGCTTGAAACTTTTAGAAAATATGCTTTCTGTTATAGCAAAAATACCCTGAAATTTTTCTACGAAAATATTGAACCTATTGGGTACAATTGAATTTGTTATTTAAAATTTGAATTGCCACTATTTTATGCCATTTAGTCCAAAATGGATTTTTTTTTGTCCAAAATTTAGGTCTCTGTTCCAGCTTTCCGACGCCATTCGGCGTTTTGTTTAGAGTTATTTTAACCGTTTTTTTTACGTTTATCAAATAACAATTGTCATTTTGAAAAAAAAAATGTTAACGAAAATGATTTTTTTAATAAAAGTCTCGCGACCCCCCCCCCCCCCCCCCCCCCCCCCCCCCCCCCCCCTTCTTTATCAGGATTTACCAGGATATCTCAGGATTTGAATTTGATACGCACACTTGCTAACAAGGATTGGGCGGAGTGATTTTACTTCTCTCACCATCATTTATAAAGCCCTCATACTTTCCAAATTGAACTATGGCGATATGTTATACGACACGGCTTCTAAAACCTAGTATTAAGATCGACAACAGGCGCCTATAGAACCTCTCCGATACCTAGCCTACAAACAACCTCCTCCATGCCCCCTCTCTCCATCATCAGACAATTATCTTTGGTAAAATACTTCACTAAGCCATTATATCGCCCACACATGAATTCATCTCTAAACCTGAGAAACACACTCTCATCACTCCCTTTTCCTTCTAACTCATTCAAATCCAGAGTTAGAACGGTCTTTAGATCACTTTCCCTTTCCCCTCCATCATATAACTATCCTCTAAATATAATTTTTTCGCCTTGGACAATTCCTCTTCCTTTCATTAATTTTTCATTACTTGAATATTTTAAATGAAACAATAATTCTACATACATTAAATCAAAATTTTATTCTTTGTTAGATCAAAAGTACAGAAAATACTACATTTATTTCACAGATGGATCAAAGACTGAGCAAGGAGTGGGCTCAGCATATTATTCCTTAAATAAGTCCAGAAAGTTCAAACTTCTATCCCACACTTCAATTTATGCAGCGGAATTGTTAGCAATCAAAGAATGTCTAAGACATATAGTTCAAAAATAGTAAGCAGGATATATACCTAATAGCCTCTGGTTCATATGGTTCTCTCCAAGCCATAAACTCGGGGAAAACTCCACAGTCATACATCAGACACATCATGGATTTCCTTTACATGTCCAAATTAAAAAAACATGTCATTCCTATGGATTCCGAGCCACGTAGGCATTCTGGGAAATGAAAGAGCTGATCGCTTAGCAAAATTAGCTATATCAGAAGGAACTAGTATAATTAGTGAAAATCACCCCAGTGAATTTCACAGATTCCTGAATCAAAACATAAAGAACTCTTTCAAATACAATGGGATTTATTGGAACAACCAAATAAATTTTGGGATATCAAACCTCTGGTTATCCTCCATTACAGTTAAACTGTCTCTCCAGAAGAGAAAATTGTATATGGAGGAGATTGTGTATAGGTCATACGCAATTCTCACATAATCATTTACTCAAAAAAGAGCCCCCTCCCATATGTCTAAAATGTAATAGTCCTCTCACGGTAAAACATCTCTTTGAAGACCCAATACACCTTTCCTATAAAAACAGACATAATAACACATGGGCTGAAAAGTCCCGGGCCTAACACATAGATGGCGCTAGTTTTATTGCAGTCACCTTTTTTTCAGTTAATACTAACCTTCAAAAGACAGCTGTTAAAATTTCATGATATTCTATTCATTAGTTTGTGAGGTATTGTGCTAAGAGTGACGCTACTTTTGTTATTTTCAAAACAATGGATCAAAAACAATTTCGTGTTTTAATTTTACACTGCTTCTTGATGGGAAAAAATACCGTTCAAGCGAAGCAATGGCTTGAAAAGTGTTATGGGGACTCCGCTCCATCAGAAACAACAATAAAACGTTGGTTTGCTGACTTCAAACGTGGTCGTAGAGACACCGATGATGCAGAACGCAGTGGACGTCCAAATGAGGCGGTAACTCCAGAAAACATCAAAAAAATCCATAAAATCGTTTTGAATGATCAAAAAGTGAAGTTGCGTGAGTTAGCTGACATCGTAAATATATCAAAAGAACGTGTTGGCTTTATATTGCATGAGCATTTGACTATGAGAAAGCTCTGTTCAAAGTGGGTGCCGCGTTTGCTCACTGTTGATCAAAAACAAGAACGTGTTGATGATTCTGAGCAGTGTTTGGCCATGTTTAAACGTAACAAACCGGAATTTTTGCGTCGATATGTGACAATGGATGAAACATGGATCCATCACTTCACTCCGGAATCAAAACGATCGTCATCTGAGTGGACAGCAACTGGTGAACCTCGTCCAAAGCGCCCGAAAGCACAACAATCGGCTGGAAAGGTTATGGCCTCGGTATTTTGGGATGTGCGTGGTGTAATATTCATCGACTATCTTGAGAAAGGAAATACCATCAACAGTGAATATTATATAGCGTTATTGGAGCGTTTGAAGGCCGAAATTGCAAAGAAACGACCGCATATGGCAAAGAAAAAAAATTTGTTTCATCAAGACAACGCACCGTGTCACAAGTCAATCAAAATAATGGCAAAACTACATGAATTGAACTTCGAATTGCTCCCACATCCACCGTATTCGCCAGATTTGGCTCCCAGCGACTACTGGCTGTTCGCAGACCTGAAAAAAATGCTCGCCGGAAAGAAATTTCGCACGAATGAAGAGATTATCGCTGAAACTGAGGCCTATTTTGAGGCAAAAGATAAATCGTTCTATAAAAGTGGTACTGAAATGTTAGAGCGGCGCTGGAATGATTGCGTTGCTCTTGATGGAGATTACGTTGATGAATAAAGCTAATTTTGAACCAAAAAAACCGTGTTTTCTTTGTTAGGCCCGGGACTTTTCAGCCCATGTGTTATGTTAACGAACAGTCTCTCTCAACTATTATCTGCTGATCAAGTTTCAAAGAACATAACTAAAATAATAAACTATCTTAGAAATTTTCAACTCCAAAACAACATTTAGTAATTGAAGAGAAAAGTTTTAACACTAAACAATTTAAAGGTGCTATATGGCCCTGGTAGTCGATGCGCCATAAACTTAAAATCAATCAATCAATGAAATCTTTACCAGGTGTATAAAAATGTTTAATTTTTTTTCAAAATGACCGAAAAAACCCTTTTTTGTTTTTTGATTAATAAACAAATATAAAAAAAAAGTTAAAATAACTCCAAAAAAAATTTTTTTTAATGGCATCGGAAACCTAGCGTCGAGACCTAAATTTTAATTCAAATTTTAAATAACAAATTTAATTGTGCCCACTTTTGTACTAAAATTTTTTTGCTATAATAAAAGGCATATTTTCTAAAAGTTTCGAGCCGATCGGTTTACTTAGTCGACCTGTACAATAAAATGAAAAAAAAAAAAAAACAGTTTTTGCCTGTTTTTTTAATTGTATTGGTTATGTACGTACATGAGCGACTTAGAACTAACGAGGATTTGTTGGAAACTTCTTGATGAAAAATTTCATTTCTTCTTTGTCTCGATTCGACTTATATAACCGGACTTATTCACATTTTAAGCTCAAAAAAACGGGTTTTTAAAACTTAAATTGTTTATAAACAAAGGAGCACAAGTTTTTTGAAGTCCAAAACTCAGGACAATACTCCTGGTGATACCTGAGAGAGGATAAAATCATAATATTGCTGTATCTCGACTGTGCAATTTCAAATGCTATTTTTACTGCACTATCAGGTGGAATATCAATACTCCTTACTCCCTCAATTTTACTTCAAAGTATCTTTTATGAAATTGTGCATTTTGTTAACATTTTCCAAGACTTTCTATTTTTCAAAAGTCATTATATCTACACTTAGAAAACCCAAAACAAATGCCTTCAAAAAAATCATACACGGTTTTCATTTTAAAAAGATTTTTCCTTCTTTTATGACAATCTTTGTGTGTGGGAAACCTTTCTAAAGAAAATCGTTAAACTCGTGAGGCACCATATTTATATTTTATAGATGCAATTTAAGACACGAAATGTATAATCCCTCCATGTTTTTTTTTTTCTATTCTTTCCTCGCGCGACCCAATTGAGGGTTTTCGTAAATATTACTTTCTTTTCTTTCATCAAAAACTGAGTGAAAATTTAAAATCATAATTTAAATAATAATATAGCCTTGTTTTTGTTTCTCAATTTAACACTTATTTAAATAGAAAACGCCGAAACCAAATTGAAGAAAGAAAGCGTGTTGCACCTTAATTTTTAATAAATTTGCTGTATGCAAGCGGAAAATTCCAATTTGAGGCTATTTAATTTTTAAATAACTTTCTTTATAAAATGTACTGGAATATAAATTGTTTTAAAAAAATAATTTTCACCTCGATTTTCCTTGGTCTACATTAAATTAGTTTTAAAATTGCGGCTGCGACTCATGGAAGAATATTTACTGGGGTCAATAAGGGAAGCATTAAATTCGTAAAATAATCACCCTCTCAGAATTTGACACCTTCTCAAACTGCAGGTTCTCTATATCACGAATTTTCTGCAGACTATCGGTCTACATCAGGGGTGCTCAAACTTGAACTGCTGGCGATCTACCTCAATATTGTTAGACTACGATCGATCGACTCTGAGAGGCTGCAAGTAAGTGTGATGCAGGATTGTCGTCTAAGTAGGGTGTATCGTGGCATAAATATTAGTTTTCCGCACAATATGCATTTTTTTAGTCAAGGTAAGCGTAGGTCTGCTCTAAAATGTCAATGAAAAAACTCATAATTATTCAAAATTGCGAGTTTATTGGTACTTACAAAACAAATGAGTTCTAGTGTCTAAACTTAACTAAAGAGTGACTTTGGATGTTGAAGCGTGGCACTGCATGTCCTCAGCATACTTTTCATAAGATGGTACGTAATTACCGAGTGCTAATCGCAAGCATGATGACATATGTTCGTCAGTTAGTCGATTGCGATATTTTGACTTAATTATCTTCATTTCAGAAAATGCAGACTCGCACAAGTAAGTTGACCCAAACATTGCCGTCAGTTGAAGGGCGATTTGCCTTAGATTCGGATATTTATCTTCAGATATAAAACACCAGAATTTTTTATCAGATGCTGTGGCTTTGAGATGTATATCTGATATAATCTGCACTAACTCATTTTCAACAGAACATGAGTGCATGTTAAACTGACTTGCTATTTCAGTAGCTAATTCCTCAATGTTTTTACACGATAAAGGATAACTCATAAATGATGCGATATTTACCAATTTACTGAAATCATAAAAACGTATTTCGAATTGGCCCAAAATATTTGATAATTCTACCTCATAAATATCATAATTCAACTGAGGAATCCTTGCTTTCAAAGACGGAAAATTTTTCAGATCCTTTCTTTTCAGTTGATCTATCATAAGTTGCAATTTACTTTTGAATGCGTTTATTGCGCTAATCATCTCAATAATAGTTTTTTCTTCACCTTGAAGCTCAAAATTAATGGTGTTTAAATGCATTGTGATGTCTGTCAAAAATGCCAAATCAGTCAGCCATTTTCCGTTTTTCAGCCATTTTCCGTTTTTCAGCATCAATCACTTCTTTCGTCCAGAAAAGCTGTTATTTCGGGCAATAATTCTTGAAACCTTTATAGGAATTTTCCGCGACTCAACCACCTGACGTCCTTGTGAAGAACTAAATCAGTGTGTTCAGCTGACCCATTATCTTCCACCTGCAATTTAAAGAACCGTCGTTGCAAACTACGTGCACGGATAGAATTCACAATTTTTATTGCAATGCCCATAATCTCCTCCATGTTTAGAACTTTTGAACACAAAACTTGTTGATGTATAATGCAATGGAAGGAGAAAAATAAAGGGAATTCATCATTAGCTCGACACAATGCCACAAAACCATTTTCGTTTCCAGTTATTGCTGGTGCTCCATCGCTTGTAATGCACACTAGTTTATATATTGGTAGCTTGTAGTTTGTTACAAAATTGAAGAAAACGTCATATATATCTCCGCCACGGGTCTTTCCTTTCAGAGGAATCATTGTCAAAAACTCATCCTTAGCCGACATGTCATTGAATACCATTCGAATAAAAATACACAGCTGGGCAGTGTCTGTCATATCGGTGGATTCGTCGAACTGTAAAGAAAAGTATGTACATTCCATGATATCATGTTTTAGTTTATCTGCCATGTCCTGACTCATGACTTCAACACGCCTTGTGACAGTCGGATGAGATAACTGAAGTTCTCTAATAGCAGACATAATCTCTGTTTTATTTTTAAAATCTCCAAATAAAGTCTCACCCGCTTCGATAAATGCTTCCTTCACAACCAATCCATCATCAAATGGTTTCTTGTGTTTCGCAAATATATGAGATATTTTAAATGACGCGATCGTTGCAGCTTTTGATTGTTTGGCTGGTCTTGTGAACATGTTTTGTTCTTTTTTCAAACAAGTTATCAAATCACGTACTTTTCGTTTTCTTAATTCACTCTGTGACGGAAAATCCTTTTCATAGTTTTTATGAACCGTTTTATGATGCCTCTCTAAGTTCCCACGCTTAGGTATTGCAACTGACGCACGGCAAATAAGACAAATGCACTTATCCTTTACCATACAAAAGAAAAATTCTTCCTCCCAATCGTTATTAAAATGATAAGTTTAACTTTTCTTCACCGCACTCATTTTGGACTATTTATTACTAAAGTTTGTATCGATGTATCGCCTTCAAGTTACAACTCAGACTGACTCCTATTCCTGCAGGCGCAACATTTATATCGGCGCGAACGAAGTCTCGAATGTTCCCGTCAAACACGCCGCCCGAAGTTTCTAGAAAAATCCGCGGGAATCAAAAACGCGGATTTTCTTTGACAAGTACCGCGCGTTCCTTTGATAAAGCCGCCTTTTTCCGCTAGCAGGGGGTTATTACGATAAAAGAAAGTGATGAGGGGGTTATTCTGGCCTAATTGTGAATCGAATAAGTTTTAGTAGTTTATTCATTACATTTTGTTTTACTTACCTAAAACAAAATCTGTGAATAGTTCTATATCGGAATTTTTTTCTCGAGATCGACTCAAAAAGCACTCGCGATCGACCGTTTGAGCACCCCTGGTCTACATGTATCAGTCTATCTGTCTACCTACGGATACATTTCGGCAAATTTCTGGAGTTTCCCTAGTTGTTGCATCTCATATTCTATTCTCCCGTCTGTTAATCTTGGAGTGGCAACACAGGTACTTAGTGGGCTCGAGAGATGGAAAAACAGTAAACAACTGCTGAAATCGGCACCTGGTTGAATTTGCATAGGTAATATTGATTTTTAGGTGATTTTTGGTAAGCAGTGACTTTGTCCTTGACACGAATTCCGGATGGACAGTCCTCGGCAGATGGCAGAGTTGCTTTTAATATTGGTCACATTAGCCAAAGATACTAATTGTTGTACATTACTGATATATTATGGTAATACATCAATATGTACTTTGTGTTCTCAATTATCTTTTTCTTATATATGCCATATCATTTCCCCCTGACGTTGGCTATCCCTCTGGCATATTCGTCCCTGTTCCCTGCGACTCGGAACAACTCTTTGATGCTATGGATTGCCATCCAGTCTCGTATGTTTCTGAGCCAAGAGGCCTGCTTCCTACCAACGCCCCGCTTATCCTCAGTTTTTCCCATCATTATGAGCTGCAATAAATCATAATTTTTGCCACGAATACTCCAGTTTTCTGCACTTTGCCGTTGACAACAACTCTCTGACTGCATTAGCTCTCTGCAGTACTTCCTAACTGGTGACAAAAGCTGTTCACGGAATATGAAGAATCCGTCTATGCGGCCACATCTCGAAAGCCTCCAACGGGTTAACTGTCGCAACCTTCAATGTCCATACCTCTGTGCTGTACAACAAAACCCACCAAATTTTAGCATTCTCTGACGCAGTTTCAGGTTAATGCTGTCATTGCAAAAAAGAGACTTCATTTTAATGAAGGTTGTTCTGGCTGCTTCTCTTCTGCACTTAATTTCTTTGTCAGGGTCTAACTGTGTAATGTAGCTTCCAAAGTATTTAAAATGGTGAACTCTCTCTATGGCTTGACTGTTTAGATGGAGATCAACATCTGCATATTGTTGGCGGCTGAAGACCATGAATTTGGTTTTAGATATATTGATGTTAAGGACACATATCCGCTCCTGTCTGTTCAACTATTCTTACTTATACCAAAATCTTTTTGTTGTTTTATCGAGTAAGTACTTACTATAGTTATCAGATTGTTTGGCTAATAAAGATCTTGTAGTTGAAAAGGCAAAATTCCAGTAAACGCGGCACCATTTTTTACAACAGTCAACCTTTCCAGGTGACATGGTAGCTTGGGAAACGCATCAGTATCGAAGAATGTCTAAGATGCACATATACGATATGCAATTTTGGAATATAGGTAACCAATGTTACAGTGTGAACTCGACAGACTGAAAGTAAATACATAAAAGATGGTTACATCTTAATGTCCGCCAGGAAATGGATTACGGTAAAATAATATATTACTCACATCATCTTGATAAACAAATGCACTGTCGGCAGCTAAATGCTAGTTTTTTGACAGCTGCAGCGATGTTCCTGTACTCTCTGTAGGGCTTTTCTGTATAATGTCAAAGATTACACAGGCCAACGATGAAAAAACGTGTTACCTGATTCCTATGTTTTTTGGTGTGCCGAAAATAATAATAAAAACGTCGTATCACCCACCAATTTTTCACATTTTAATATTCAAAATGTGAAAAGTTTATTTTTTCTAGTTAATATAATAATATAACCTCGCATTGGAGTGTTTAACCCATGTGCTTTAATTCACACTCAAAGTATGGCTAATCGTGGTTGTAAAAACTCTCCCAACACTTTTTGTTATATATGTGGTGAGTTTGTAGTTAAAAAATATCAAAGAATTTGTAAAAAAAGTATACTTTGCACATTTTGGTGTAGAAATGGTAACTAAAAAAAATGTTGGGCTCCTCACAAAGTATGTTATGTTTGTGTCGAGGATTTCAGGAAATGGTGTAAGAAAGAAAAGAAAGCTTTTAGATTTGCAGTACCCATAATAAGGAGAGAGCAAGAAAATCATTCACATGATTTTTTTGCAGCGTTGATGTTTTTGGATATAACTCCAAAAATAAGAAAGTAATTGTCTATCCTAATTTTACTTCAGCTAATCGGCTTGTAGCACATGGACCGGGACTTCCTGTCCCTGAGCCACCTCAGTCTATTGATGACGTTTTACAATCGAGTCCCAAATTTAATGAAAATCGATTGGATGATGATGAGTTTCAATGTTCTCTAGAAAATTTAAAACCACAGTTGTTTACACAAGCTGAGTTAAATGATTTAGTGAGAGATTCGGGTTTGACTAAGGAAAAAGCAGAATTGCTTGGTTCTAGGCTGAAAGAAAAAAAATTATTGGAATCGGGAATATCTATTTACCATTATAGAACAAGAAATCAACAGTTTGCTCAGTTTTTCTAGCAGGAAGAGGATTTGGTTTACTGCCATGATATTGGTAGCCTAATTGTCATATTGTGAGGGAACTGTGGGTGATACAAAAAAACTGATACCAGATACGGTTTTAGCACCCAAAAATACATAACACTTAGATGTATTGGTTTAGAAAGTTTTTACAAATATGTTTTTTGTCGGCCTGTGTTATTGTCAAATCAGGATTTTCAGCTGCGCATTCTACATAAAAGGTTCCCACATACGTTTGTCCATGTCACCAGGCAGTCTCCAGGAGAAAATTCGAACTCATTAGATCCTTACACGCTAATCTCACCTAAGCCCAAGAATCTAGTTCTACCTTGATGGCGTAAAAGATATATTCGTTATATTGTACCGTTTATTCTTTAAAGTTTTGTTTTTTTTTATACATTACGCTACAGGTTTTTGACTAAAATATCAGAAAAGTGTGATAATAGTGTAACCATCAAAGTTTTATAATATTTTCAAAAAAATATTCCTGTCAAAGGGACTCTTTTTTTGCCTGGAGATTTTTTACAGTTTCCTTATAATAATATTGCGTAATAGGGCATAATACCTTCTTTTCGACTATAAATTTGGGATCTCATACAATATAACTTCTAGTTTTCTCTTTTATTTTTCAATGGTACTATAGGAAATATTCTCGTAAACGTTAAAACCAGCACGATGGGTATTAAGCAGGTCGGCGCTAGCACAGGATCAATTCTCAGTAAAGAGCGTCTAGTTTTAGGTTAGAAAACTTTCATGTCGGTGAGTTCAAGTTTTTTTTACTCTTTCGTCTCTTCTCGACTCACTCTGAAATTCTGGAAAAAATACCGTTTTTTTTTTATCGCATTCGTGTTAAATACCTTTGGCTTCATGCTATAGAGTTGATTAGTTCTTTGCCAGCCCTTTTTGAAAGCCGATTACCAAGACTTATCCTACTAGCCTAAACAGAAGAGCTCTTTCATCAACATTTTTTTTTAAGGCCAGTAATATTTTAAGAACCCGAAAACCTTTCTGTTTATTTTAAGAACCCGAAAACCTTTCTGTTTATTTTAAGAACCCGAAAACCTTTCTTTTAATAAGACACAAATAGTGGTGTGATTTTATATATAGTATATTTTAACTTTAGATCTCACACAAATTTAATATTTTATTATCTTTTAGTACTATACGGGATTAATTAAGTCTAATGAGTAAATAAGTAGAAATAAATTTGATTCATTTTATTTTAATTTTTTTATTTTATTGCCTAATATAGTGATAACTCATTTTGGTTTATTTTAACAACTTTTATAGGACCTAGAATTTCCTGTTTATATGCTAGACAAACACAGTTGCTTTACATAATTAGGTGCTGCCTTGAATAAAAAGAAAAATCCGTCCAAATGCAAGTCGGACTTGTTAAACTAGTGTTCCGTACACTGATTGCTTTTAAAATAATAAATAAACATTGTTACAAAGGTTTAAAATGATCAATGATTTCCCAAAACACACCCTAAATAAGCTTTCAAAAAAGTTTGTGTCCGATTTTTGTTGACAACTCATGATCTTGAATTTTTTTTATATATACCAGGTAAATTATCAAAGGTAACACACTCGTGATAATTTTCATTCATCTACACTTTACGAAGAATATTCTAGAATTTTTTCAAATTTTTTAACCAGTAATTTTCGAAATAAAGAGGGTAGAGGGAAGATTTTTGGAGGTTTTTTAAAAACATTATAAAGAAATATTTGAGCGAGCATTAACATCATGTATATTTTTGAACTCGTTATTTCACAAGTTTTTATTTAACACTCGATGACTTGGTGAATTCTTTGTTTCTTTTTGGAATTAACCCCCCAAACTAACCCCTTAAACTAACTTTAACTTTCAAAACTACACACTACATCAATTCCTATATTAGTGCCGAATTTAAACTTTTTACGTCAAATAGTTTCGGACAAAATCAAGTGCGACAGACGAATACCGAAGTAATATCATAAGTGTCTCCTACAGAATACTAAAAACGTCATATTTAGTATCGTCTTTATAGCTAGAACTCCCTCTACTACATAAGAGTGGTCATTTAGCACAGGTAAGTTTCTATAAAAAGAAGTTGCTACAATATATTTATGATTTTTCATGTGCTAACATATGGATCTCATTTTACTTTCGTCCATTTAATCACTCAAAAGAAATAGAGAAGTGCCGGTACAGCAAAAGTCAAGGTTTTTTTTAACCACCAATCCGGAGATTTACACGGTCAGCGTAAATCCGCCATTAGGTTCTTCCGACCATAAACTAATATCGACATCGAGTATCCTACCAATTAGTAACAGAGACGCGCCTAAACCGCGCAAGATTTGGCACTACAAATCTGCTAAATGGGAAGATTTCATGGAATATTTTCGAACTTTCCCTTGGTTAGACGTTTGTTTTCGATCCGATGACCCATCTGACTGCGCCAAGGAGGTTTCCGATGTTATTTTGGCCGGTATGGAGGCTTACATCCCTTTTTCGAAGAAATGCCCTTCCAACGGCAAGCCTTGGTTTGACCGAAAATGCAAAGAAGCTGTTGCTTCTAAACATCTTGCATACCGACATTGGCGTGAAAATCCTAACACCATAAATCGTAACACCTTTGTTCGTGCCAGGAACAGATGCAAAGAAATTAT
Source organism: Pachyrhynchus sulphureomaculatus (assembly GCA_019049505.1). Taxonomy (NCBI): domain Eukaryota; kingdom Metazoa; phylum Arthropoda; class Insecta; order Coleoptera; family Curculionidae; genus Pachyrhynchus; species Pachyrhynchus sulphureomaculatus. The sequence goes on from CM032456.1 coordinate 174,919,177, forward strand.
CGACGAAACCAAGGAGGCACACAATCAACGGGTTAGAAACAAACTTCTCGCTTGTCCCAACAATTCCAAGTCCTCTTGGTCAGTCGCTAAGGCAGTTAGTCAAAATTTTACCAAATCCACCATACCACGACTCACACGGCCAGATAATTCTATTGCAAAGACCCCTGTTGAGAAAGCGAGCTTGTTGGCTGAACTCTTTGCTTCACATTCTACTGTCGATTTCCAAGGAAAAACCCCACCTAATATTCCCATAGTGCAGTCAAGGATGCCCGATATTGTCTTCAGGCAGCGTATCATAAAACGTATTTTGATGAAGCTAGACACCAAAAAGGCTTCTGGCGCTGACGGAATACCTGCCATAGTTCTCAAAAACTGTGCGAGGGAACTAACACCAGTTTTCTGTAGACTTTTCAACCTATCTTACAGAAACGGAATATTTCCTTCCTGCTGGAAATGTGCCACAGTTCAGCCAATACCTAAAAAAGGCAAGAAGACCTTGCCAAATAACTACCGACCAATCGCACTGCTTTCAATAATATCGAAAGTCATGGAAAAGGCTATCAATCAGCATCTTCTAAAATATGTTGAAGGGTTCAACACTATTAGCGATCACCAATATGGCTTTCGTAAAAATAGATCAACAGGAGATCTCCTGACTTATGTAACACATGTTTGGAACAACGCAATTGAACACTTTAGAGAATCTCGAGCGGTTGCTCTTGACATAACCAAGGCATTCGACCGTGTTTGGCACGATGGGCTGTTGGCTAAGCTACGTTCTTATGGTATGTCTGAAAAGTTTCCTCGGAGAGCTTTCTTTGCGAGTGGCAGTGGACGGATTTTTTTTCTAACACCTTTACTATCAACGCCGGTGTACCCCAAGGCTCCATACTGTCTCCTACTCTCTTTCTCATTTATATTAACGATCTGCTGGAAAAGACTGAGAATCCAATCTACAGCTTTGCAGATGATAGTACACTTATCTCTTTATTCAGTTTGAACGCTCGGACATCGGCTACTCAGACGAATATCCGCAGACAGCAGGAAGTCATTCAACTTCCCTACATCGACCTCATACCAGATCCTCACTCAACTTGGTCAATGTCCACAGACCAAACATTACATTCCCCACTGATTCTATTCCCCACAGAATCAACAAATTACTCATCCAGCACAATATCTCCCCCCCTTATTACAACTACCCCCTCCAAACCACCTTCCCTTCCTGGCTCTCCTCTCTCTCCAACATTGACCTAACTTTGCACTCCTATAAAAAATCAGAATATTCAAACATATTCTTTAACAAGCTCTTTCTTGACAGAGTATCCAATATCTATCCCAATCATTTACTTTTCTTCACAGATGGATCAAAGACGGAAAAGGGAGTTGGGGCTGCCTTCTTTTTTGATAATATCGTCCAAATGTTTAAATTACCTAAACATATCTCTATTTTCTCCGCAGAATTGTTGGCAATAAAGGAGTGTAGACAACAAACACATCGCTAGGGTGCGCAATGGAATGTACAGTGGAAGCAGAAACACTGCACGCGACAACACATGGATCCACAGAGTAGATGTCCAGATCCAGATATTCCCTCCAAGCAAACATCCAACAACTAACTCTCATAATTTCTGATTCCCTAAGCGCTCTCAAAGCCATCAATTCTAGAAATCTCAATTTCAACTATATCAGGCAAATTCTGGATCTGATGTACACGGCCACCTTGAAAAAACGTACCATATCCTTGCATTGGTTGCCCAGTCACATAGGCAACCCTCATAACGACAGAGCGGATTATCTTGCTAAACTTGCCATAGAAAGGGGCAGTATGAACATGGGAGAGAATCACTACTCTGATTTTAACATCTTCATAAAACACCTACACAGCTCTCTCTTCCAACTCAAATGGGACTTGGAAGATCCCAACAACAAATTATGGTCCATCAAAACCAATGTATTTCCTCCCCTTAACTCCACAGAATTGAACCGAAGACATTTATTTATTTATTTATCTACGGGCAGACCCATTTTATACATAGTATTTACAGAAAAATTTCAATAATATAGTAAACTTATAACAATACAATACAATAACAACACCAGTAATTATCATTTCAAAAACTCAGTGGACTGTCAACAGTTTTTCTTTTAAACGTTTTAAAGAGAGATTAAAAAAATCAAGATCCGCTTCACTGGCACCATTAGTGATTCTAGTGATCGGCGAGAATAGGCCATAGTTACATCTGTGGTACCTCTGGGCAAAGAGTACGTGGTCCCTTGTTGATCTTGGTGGAACATGAAAATTTATCAGACTCAAGAGATCAGAGCAGTCTATATGACCATTTACAAGTCGAAATAAGAAACATATATCAGCAACTTTCCTTCGTCTTGAAAGTGATTGCAGCTGAAGTCTTCGTAGCTGGTCCCCATAGGCAGTGATGCAAGAGACATATCTAGCATACTTCCTCTGTACCCTTTCAACACCCTCAATATGCACAGCATACGATGGCGACCACACACATGACAGATACTCCAAAGAAGATCTCACCAAGGCCTTGTATAAAATATTCACGCTATCTACGGTCCGGAAATCCCTAGTATTCCTACAGACGAAGCCAAGGAGTTTAATACATTTGTTAGTAATAAAGTCATAATGAATATGAAAATCAAGCTTAGTGTCCAAATAAATACCCAAGTCACACAATGAGGAGACTCTTTCGAGAAGACAATTATTAATACTGTAATCATACAAAAGCGGAACTTTCACTCGAAAGAACGACATAATCTTACATTTTTGAATATTTAGTTTCATTTTGTTTCTCCTGCACCACTCACTCACCTTATCCAAGTCTCCCTGCAGTCTCATAGCATCGTCAACAGAATGAATTGCCGTAGACAATTTCAAGTCATCTGCAAAAAACAAGGGCCTTGAAGATAGAATCACCTTTCGTAGGTCGTTAATAAATATATTAAACAGCAACGGGCCCAGGTGGCTACCCTGCGGCACACCCGATGCAACAGACACCTCACTCGACACAAAGCCCTTTACTTTAACAAACTGTTTTCTGTATGTAAGGTAGCAGGTCAACCAATTCAGTAGTGCTCCACCAAACCCATAACCTCTTAACTTCCCTATCAGGATATAATGTAATAATGAGAAGACTGGCATTGGGACACACCTACTCCACGTATGTACACCTATTAAAGAGAGATCTTCCTCCACTCTGTCCTAAATGTGACTCCCCCTTATCAGTGTTACATCTAATCGAATCCATTCAACATCAAAACTTGAGAGACACCCACGGCATCCCATCCAACATCACCATCCTCATAAAATCTTTTGTCCCACTTAAAGAAAACATAACCAATTACTTAAAAGAATTCAACTTCATAGTCTAATCTATTTATACCAAACTAACTCTAGTGGGCGCTAAATGATCTTAGCTGTCAATGCGCCCTGCCCAACAGAAAAAAACAAACAAACAAATCATTCAACTTAACAAAGGCCTGGAAGAAATTCTATCTTGGGGTGACAGTAACCAAGTGGAATTTAACGCTACAGAAATCCAGGCGGCAGTTTTTTCTAAAAAAGTTAACGTTGCTGAAACCGATGTCGGGGCACTCCATTCCCCTAACATCGTCACTCAAATTGTTGGGCGTAAATTTGGGAGCAAATATGTCCTGGTATGAACATGTTGCAGGTATAGCAAGGAGAGCTTCTCAGAAGTTGGGAATATTATTTCGAACCAGAAAGCTTTACACTTCACAACAACTGTTAATTCTTTACAAAGCTCAAATTCGACCAACTATGGAATACTGCTCCCATGTTTGGGGATCCGCTCCCAAACATACACTGCATTTGTTGGATTCTATTCAGAGAAGAGCTGTTCGTCTGATTGGAGACCCGTAACTGACAGGTGGCCTTGATTCGCTGGAACATCGAACGGTTGGCGACTTGAGTCTATTCTACAAGTATTTTCATGGAAAGTGTTCGAAGGATGTGGCCCGCTTAATTCCTCCCAGAGCGGTGCATGTTAGAAGTACACGTCACGCTAATACTTCACATCCGTATGAGGTTCAGCTTGTTACTCCTCGTACAACGCTTTTCAAGCAGTCATTTATATGGAGAACATCACCCCTTTGGAATAATTTGCCCAGGACTGTGTTTCCCACCGAGTACAATTTACAGCGATTTAAGAACAACGAGAATCGCTTTCTCCGCACACGTGTCGCTCCTGTAGCGCTTTAGGGACTTCCCTGTAGCACGTGTGCTTTATAGAAAAAAAAATATATGAAAACGAATTAACAGAAGAAATTCAGATTTGTCGAGGTATTCGTGGGGTTTATGTCCTTTCTCCGCTCTTGATCAATGTGTATAATGTGGCCATATGCCAGGGCAGCCTTTTAAGTTTTTACAATCGACTCCTGTGATATTACCATTGTTATACAATTTGACATTTGTTATTGATAAAACAGTGGCAGCTCAGAAACTGGCCGAATAGTGTGTTTACATTGAACGTTTAAAAAAAAAAATTGTGAATAAATGGAAATTTCATGTGAAGATTTTCGTTAGATGATTTTTTACGATTTTAGTAAAGGCCTAACTCAACAACAATGTCTCGAATCGCTTCGTTCCACTTTTAATCTTAAATTACCATCAGAAAAGACTGTTTACAATTGGTTTGCAGATTTTCGTGCTTCCGTTAGCGATGAATTTCGTGAAAGTTGACCAAAATCCGTTGTTGTTCCAGAAAACATTGACAATGTGCGCAAAAGGATTGAAGAGAATAGGCATATGACTTACCGTGAGATAGAGGCATCTTTAGGCATGTCCAAGACTGCAGTAAATTTGATTTTGCATGAAGATTTAGCTGTGAAAAAGATCTGTTCCCGATTCCGCATAATTTGACCGAAATCAAAAACAGGCTCGAGTCAATTGGTGTAAGGATATGCTCAAAAAATTCAATCGAGGACATACAAAGTCCGTTTCGTATTCGTATCAGGAAACGAAATCGTAACAGGAGACGAAATCGTAACAGGAAACGAAACTTGGATAAGTTCGTACGAGCCGGAAACTAAGCAACAATCAACTGTTTGGGTGTTCAAAGATGAACTGAATCCAACAAAAATGGTTCGTTAGCGACGCACTTCCAAGAAAATGATCGCTTGTTTCTTTGATTATACTGGACATGTTTGGACATTTGTTTGACAGAAGTCGCATCATTCTTCATCATGACAATGCCAGCTCTCATATAGCACATCAAACAATTGATTATTTGACAAAGAAAAACAAATTAATGTCTCATTACCTGATTTATCGCCTAACAACTTCTTTTTGTCTCCGAATGTTCAAAAAAAATGCGTGGACAGCGATTTTCATCACCTCAAGAAGCTCTAGAATCCTTCCAAAACCATGTTTTGAGGTACCAACTTTAGAGTAGAAAAAAATGTTTTAAGAATTGATTCGAACGCGTGCAATAGTGTATAATCTTAAACAATAAAACAATTTGTACCAAATTTTTTTTTTCTTTAACTGTTTTTGTAAAAACTTAAAAGGTAGCTCTCTATTGTTTATTAAATGTCAGAAGTCACCTACAATTATTTTCTTACATCACCGTTTACATGTTGCCAATAAAATATCTCACACTACTGACAAATTATCCTCCTAATGTCCGTTTAGAGTGTATCAAACCGAGCAGTTAATAATGCGGGGCACTCAGACTGACTAACGAAATAATAATGTAGTGAGGCAGCAGTTTTCCGCCTAATTAAGTCCCTGGGCATCAATCAAAATAAGGTCAGATTCCTTGAATTTATCTCCTTTTCTCACAGGATTTCGCTTGTCTTTCATTATGTCAAACCTTTTTCTTGTCTTGACCCTTAAGTGTTACGTTAAGTTTTACGATAGAGGTTTAGTACTGAAATTTAATTTTTGAAAATTAGGGTTACTGTGTAATTACACTTCTTGGATTATTTAATACTTTTTCAGAGTTTTGCTTTAAAGTGATACGAGGATGGATTGAAAAGTTCGCGGCCTAGTCAAGAAAATAAAAGAAAATACGTACAAAAATATTTTTATTTTTCGACGTAATCTCCACGTAGCTCTATGCACTTTTTCCACCTGCTTTCGAAAGCTTCCACACCTGGTTAACTGCAGCTTCGACTTCTTCATCTGATGAAAATTTCTGGCCACCGAGGTGCTTTTTTAGGTTTGGAAACAGATGAAAGTCCGAAGGTCTCAAATCAGGAGAATAAGCCCGGTGGGACAGCAATTCGAAACTACAATCACGAATTTGAGCCATAGACTCGACAGACGTGTGAACATGAGCGTTGTCCTGATGGAACAAAACTTTCTTTCTCAGTAATTTCTTGACGTAAACGACGCAAAAGGGTGCAATAGTAAGTCGAGTTTATTGTTTCGCCTTTCGGACGGTAGTCCACCATAATAATACCTTTAGCATCCCAAAAAACTGACGTCATCACTTTTTCGGCCGACAGAATTGCCTTCGCGTTCTTTGGGGTCGGTTCACCAGATTTTTTCCACTGCTTGGATTGTTGTTTTGACTCTGGAGTACAGTGGTGAACCCAGGTTTTGTCCATTATCACAAACCTGTTAAGACAATCTTACGGATCAGCCTCAAACATCTCCAAACAGTCGCGAAAAATCGTGAGTCGAATTCGTTTTTGTTCAAGTGAAAGCAATCTGGAGATCCACCTAGCGGAAACCTTAGAAAATCCGAGTTCGTTGGCAATGTTTTTTTATGTTCATTCATACGAGATGCCTGCAGTGTCTGCAATCTCCCTGATAGTTAATCTACGGTCTTTCAATATAAGATCACACACTTTGCCGATGTTTCGGTGGGTCTTAGAAGTCATGGACCGGCCGGAGCGAGGGTCATCTTCGATGCTCTCTCGTCCACGTTTAAATTCTGCAACCCATTTTTTCATAGTTGTATATGATGGAGCAGATTCCCCTAGTGTTGTCTTCATATCATCGTGGATCTCCTTTGCTGTTAATCTTTTTTAAACAGATACTTGATGACCGCACGTTTTTCAATTTTTTCCATTTTTCCAAAAACGCTGCACTTGGTTTCACTAAACTTGTTCTAACCTAAAAACTACAAATTCTACAGCAACAAAATTTTACACTGTGACAACCAAAGAAAGTACGAACTTTTTGAGGGTACTATAATAAAAATATTATAATTATTTTTCAATCCATCCTCGCATGATTAAATTGTCCAAATTATATTTCTTATAGGAAGTGCTTTTATATATTCAGATATATACTATTTATCTATTACTGTAATACGTAGGCTGAAAGGTTTTTGGTCTTACACATAGATGTGGCCCTTTTCAAAGAATCAGTATGATTTTTAGGAAATAATAACCTTCAAACGATACGTGTCAAAATTTCATGACATTTCGACGATTATTTTACAAGTTATAGTGGTTCTAGTGACGCTAGTTCTGATATTTTCAAAACAATAGAAAAAATCGAATTTCGTGTGTTAATTAAACACACAGTTTTTAGTTCATTGGGTTTGTTAATGTCGCAAAGACTATGAAACCGCAGTCACCCTGAAAGAGAATTTTTAATAAAGTGACTTGTTTAACAAAGAAAATATGTTTTTCATTTATATCGATTGATTATTGCGATTTTTATCTATATTACCAACTCTGAGATTTTTGCGTTTGAAAAGTCACGCATTTTACCAACAAAAATTACTCTACATGAAACAATTAGGAAATGTAAATACATGCTCTATTTTGAACAGGCTTAGTCATACAGAATGGTAGAAAATCGAGTTGGGGAACTGATAAGTTCAATACTTTCTAAGCAATAAATAGTCTGGCGAATCTCAACTATGTAACACGTAGGCTGAAAAGTTTTTGGTCTGACATATAGATGTACCCTTTTCAAAAAATCCATATGATTTTTAGTAAGTAGCAACCTTCAAACGATACGTGTCAAAATTTCATGATATTTCGACGATTAGTTTACAAGTTACGGTGATTTTAGTGACGCTACTTTTGGTATTTTCAGAACAATGGAAAAAATCGAATTTCGTGTATTGATTAGGCACTGTTTTTTGATGGGAAAAAATATGGTTCATGCAAAGCAATGGCTTGATCAGTGTTACGGGTACCCTCCTCCTGGAAAATCACTCATCATTTACTGGTATGCTGAATTTAAACGCGGTCATACAGATACAACTGAATTGAATTAATGTTCGAATTGTTTCCCCATCCACTGTATTCACCGGCTTTGACCCCCAGCGACTATTATCTGTTCAGAGACCTCAAAAAAATGCTCGCAGGAAAGAGATTTGGCTCCAATGAAGAAAATATCTCCGAAACTGAGGTCTATTTTCTACAAGAAAGGTATAGAAATGTTAAAAAAAGCGTTGGATTAATTGTATCGCTCTTGCAGGAGACTATGTTGATGAATAAAGTCGAATTTTGCAAAAAAAATGTGTTTTAAATAGCTAGATAAAAAACTTTTCAGCCTACGTGTTCAATAGTACCTATGGTAGTAAATGCTTTGCAATTAACCTAATTATAATAACAGCTTAATTAAAGAATATTTTCTAAAAATAATTGAAAAGTTTTGTTTTTAATACAGTAATACCCCGACTTACGTTACCCCGACTTACGCTACCCCGACTTACGCTACCCCGACTTACGCTACCCCAACTACGAGAATTCGGAGTTATGCGATTCGTCGTTGGGCGCTGCGCAACTCTTGATTGATTCCCCACTCCCTCCGCCAATACTAGTGAGCCAATTTACGATAAGTTCGTGTTTCACGCGGAGTCGACGTATGTTTACAAATTATTTTGTGTTAGTTGTATTAGTATAGACGCTATCTTTGCAATAAGGCAAATAAGAGGAAAAGCTATAGAATACCAGAAACCAGCATTAGTATATTAGAATTAATAAATCACAATCGGAACACGGCCTACAAAGACTGCTCTATAAATTCAAACAAGTAGTAGAAATCTACAACGTGGTCAATACCTACAAAACAAAATGCATCACAATAGCTAAAGAACCAGTAAGGTGTAAATCTATAATCTATAATATATATAAAATGCAACGTCTCTCTGTCTGTCTGTCTGTCTGTCCGTTAGTGCGCTTATCACTGAAGAACCACTTATCCGATTTACTTACTTTTTTTTTAAAACATACATATGTTCTCTGGCCAGGTTATAGGCTACATTTTATTACGATAGGTAGCATAAGGAATGAGCAGTGACGATAATAGTGAATGAAGTCAGAAAAAAGTTTGCCACTAGTGCGTTCCCTTGCAATACACAGTCTAAACCATTAAATATGGAACAATATTATGTAGCAGAGAATATCTCCGATCTATAATCTATAATATACATAAAATGCAATGTCTCTCTGTCTGTCTGTCTGTCCATTAGTGCGTTTATCAGGCGAGAACCAGTTATCCGATTTACCTGTCTTTTTTTGAATTCATACATATATTCTTTGGCCAGCTTATATAATAATAATAATAATAGTAATAATAATAATAAGAATCAAATGAGAGGAAAGACACCAACAACCTCTTCCGAAGAAGCGAAAAATAGTTCTACCAGAAAACTATGTACAACAAACAGATAGAAGTGACTGAACCACCAAACAAACAAGAACTCACAGATTATTGGAAAAGTATCTGGTCAGAACCCAAACTACACAATAATAACACCCCCTGGATCAAAGCCGAAGAAGACAAACATAAACATATGACAGAACAAGAAAATTCCACATTAAATACACAAGAAATTACAGAAACTATCAAACACACGCACAACTGGAAATGTCCTGGAATAGACAATATACAAAACTTCTGGTACAAACAGTTTACCTCCACACACGAAGCACTCACACACCAAATCAACAAAGCCATTCTACAACCACACACATTTCCCACTTTCCTTACACAAGGAATAACATACGTTAAACCCAAAAGCTCAGACACCACAAACCCGTCAAACTACCGACCTATCACCTGTCTTCCAACCCTTTACAAGATCATCACAGCCACAATTTCGAAGAAAATAGAACAACACCTAACAGACAACAATATTCTCACAGAAGAGCAGAAGGGATGCAGGAAAAATAGTCGAGGATGCAAAGAGCAGCTGATTATAGATAGCGTGATTATGGGACAAACCAGAAAAGAACACAGAAACCTTCACATCAGTTACATAGACTATAAAAAAGCCTTCGACTCCATACCCCACAGCTGGTTAATCAGGGCCCTAGAAATCTATAAAATCAACCAACACCTCAGGCAGTTTCTCGGGCAAATTATGAAAACATGGAAAACCAAAATACGCCTAGAAACACAAACCGAACGCATCCAAACAGACGAGCTGTACACCAGACGGGGTATATTTCAGGGAGACTCGCTCAGTGCTCTATGGTTTCGCCTCTGTCTCAATCCACTCTCAAATATACTAAACAGAACAGAGCATGGCTTCAATATCAGACACCAAGAAGTGAATCAACATAAAATAAACCACCTCCTATATATAGACGACATAAGACTCTACGCTGCCACACAAACAGAGCTGAAAGAACTCCTCAAAATCACAGAAATATTCACCTTAGATGTCAATATGGAATTTGGTATAAGTAAATGCAAAGTGCTCCACATCAACAAAGGCCAATGGAAGTGCCACCATGAGACAGAAATTATCAACAATGAAACGCTCGATAACATGTTCGACAAAGAAACATACAAATATCTAGGCTTCCAACAAAGCACCAAACTCAACCACACTCACATCAAAACAGAGCTCAGAACTGAATTCAAAAACAGACTGACGAAACTTTTGCAAACAAAACTCAACTCTAAGAATCTCACTAAAGCCATCAACACGTTCGCTATACCTATACTCTCACATATGCATTTGGTATCATCAAATGGTCACAAACAGACATAGAAAATATTCACATCCTCATACGATCTCAATTCACTAAATACAGGAAATTACACCCCAACGCATGCAAAGAAAGACTTACCATCGAGAGGAGGGCAGGAGGAAGAGGAATTATAGACATCAGATCATTACACACAAGACAAAGACAAACACTTAGGAAATTCTATTACAGCAAGCAAACCAGCCTCCACACAGCGACAGTGAAAGCAGACAAAAACTACACACCTCTCGACTTAGCCCGGGCAGACCACTCAGCAGACACACACAGTCACACCCAATTACAACAGGAAAAGATGAAAACGTGGTCAGAGAAAGCACTCCACGGAAAACACAGATACCACATAGCACAAGACCACGTAAATAAAAAACAATCATACACCTGGTTACAGGATGGGCAGCTATTCCCTGAGACTGAAGGCTTCTTACTTGCCATCCAGGATAAAGTCATATTAACCAGAAACTACCAAAAGCATATCATCAAAGACCCGACTATTGCAGAGGACAGATATAGGAAATGCCACCAGCAGAAAGAATCGAGCACATAAGGAGCGGATGTAAAATATTGGCCGGAACAGAGTACACAGCCAGGCATCATTCAGCTGCCAAAGTAGTTCACCAAGCACTAGCCACAACATACAAACTCATAGAAAACACAGATCCCTACTACAAATACACGCCAACATCCATACTTGAAAATGAAGATTACAAGCTCTACTGGGACGTCGGTATCCATACAGATAAAACAGTCTCCGCCAATAGACCCGATATTACTTTTCAGTGCAAAAAAGGAAAAGTCACCTATCTAATTGACATAGCTGTCCCCAACGACACAAAAATGCAAACGAAATACACAGAAAAAATTTCCAAATACACAGACCTTGCAAGGGAAATAAAAAGGCTATGGAGACGAGAAAAAGTCATTATTGTCCCCCTCATTATATCAGCCACAGGCCTTACACCAATAACATTCACACCACATTTAGTGCAATTAGGACTCAACACAGACATACACAGAAACATTCAGAAGTCAGTGATTTTGAAAACATGTAACATAGTCAGGTCATTCCTTAATACGGAATGGTAATAGCGTTTGTGCTGACTTGGTTTTGGCCCGTCAGCCCAACATGGAACCACATTGATCAAATGTGAGAAAAGAAGAACTTTTTGTAATAATAATAATAATAAAAATCTATATCTATAATATATATAAAATGCAACGTCTCTCTGTCTGTCTGTCTGTCCGTTAGTGCGCTTATCCCTCGAGAACCACTTATCCGATTTACGTGATTTCTTAAATGCATACATATGTTCTCTGACCAGGTTATAGATATATATTTTATTACATCTATAATATATATAAAATGCAACGTCTCTCTGTCTGTCTGTCCGTTAGTGCGCTTATCTCTGGAGAACCACTTATCCGCACTGGGAAAAGCTAACAGGAGACAAAAAGAAGTGGAGACAAGTATTCAACCAAGCCATGGGCCTTAAGGCCCCTTAAGCTACATAATAATATAAACATAACGAATGAGCAGTGACGATAAAGGTGAATCTAGTCCACGCGAGCGGAGCCGCGGGCACGGCTAGTCTATAATATATATATAAAATGCAACTTATCTGTCTGTCTGTCCGTTAGTGCGCTTATCACTGGAGAACCACTTATCCGATATACGTACTTTTTTTTTAAAAACATACATGTTCTCTGTCCGGGATATTGGATATATTTTATTACGTTAGGTGACATAAGGAATAAGCAGTGACGATAATAGTGAATCAAGTTGGAGAAAAGTTTGCCGCTAGCGCGTTCTCTTGCAATACACTGCCCAAAGCATTAAATATGGAACAATATCATGTAACAAAGAATATAATATATATAAAATGTAACGTCTCTCTGACTGTCTGTTTGTCCGTTAGTACACTTATCAGTCGAGAACCACTTATCCGATTTACGGTTTTTTTTTTTTAATTTATACATTTGTTTTCTGGCCAGGTTATCTATAATCTTCTATCTATAATATATAGAAAATACAACGTCTCTCTGTCTGTCTGTCTGCCTGTCTCTCTGCCTGTGTGTCTGTCTGTCCGTTAGTGCGCTTATCACTGGGGAACCGCTTATCCGATTTACGTGTTTTTATAAATTTATACATATGTTCTATATAATTCGATGTAAGCCTAGATAATGGAAGATAAGGTGAGATAATTGGAGATAAGTATAAATAATGGGAGATAAGGAGAAATAATGGGAGATAAGCAGAGATAAGATAATGGGAGTGATGGTGAGATAATGGGAGATAAGAAGAAATAATGGGAGATAAGGAGAAATATTGTGAGATAAGTCGAGATAAACCTAGATAATGGGAGATAAGGTGAGATAATGGGAGATAGATAATGGAAATTTGGTAGAGACAATGGGAGATAAGAAGAAATAATGGAATATAAGGGGAAATAATGGCAGATATTTTATTACGTTAGGTAAGATAGGGAATGAGCAGTGACAATAGTAGTGAATCAAGTCCACGCGAGCGGAGCCGCGGGTACGGCTAGTTAGAAATAAATGGGAAATTAATAGAGCAAGTAATGAAATTCCCATATCTTGGAGTACTAATTACTAGCTACAGAGATATAACAGAAGAAGTAAGACAACAAACAAATAAAACAGCAGCAATATCTGGGGCCCTCAGAGATGTAGTTTGGAAAAACAAAGCTCTAAGTGTAGAAGCAAAACAAGAATATATAGAACTTGCGTTATACTGGCTTATAGTATAGAAACACGGGCAGATACAAACAAAATCAAATAGCTACTAAGAACAAATGAAATGAAATGAAGATACTGAGAGCAATAACAGGAAAAAGTTTATTAGACAGAGTGAGTAACAACACCATAAGAGAACAACGCAAGGTAGATGATATAGTCAGAGGGGGAAGAAAGAGGAGAGAGTGGCGTGAACATGTACAAAGGATGGAAGATACGAGAATGATAAAAATACGTATGAACAAAAAACCACATGAAACAAGACCAAAAGGACGGCCACCAAAGTGATGGAGAGACAACTGGACATCCGAATCACAAGAGGCTAAATAACGAAGTAGAACAGGTCTGTGACCTACTCAGAAGAGGAAGTAAGTAAGTATATTACTGTTAGTTTGTGTTAGTTATATTAGTATTAATTTGTTAGTTATACGGACGCTTGATAAACTATGTCATCCAAACGAAGTAGAACTGATTCTTTTACATCAAAACAAGAAAAGGAAAACATTATCTTTGGAATGTAAACTGGACATTATCAAAGACTTCGAGGTAAAAATGAAAATTTGTAAATTGGCAAAGATATTTTATCCTCCATAATCGATAGTCAGAACAATTATAAAAGGTAAAGAAAACATCCTCGAAGCTGCGAAAAATGATCAATCTTTAAATTCAAGTATCACTCGTAAACATCATGGTATTATCGGTGAGATGGAAACAATGGTAAAATTATGGTGTGACAATCAAGTAAGCGTAAAAAATTGTCCTGTTGATCAGAACACAATGTGCTTCCAAGCTAAACTGATTTTTGAGAGATTAAAGGAAGAAGCTGGGGAGACAGCCAAAGACGAATTATTTAAAGCCAGTAACGGTTGGTTCAGCCGATTTAATAGTCGTTGTAATTGGCATAGCATCGCGGAAAGTGGAGAGGCGGCAAGCGCTAATAACGAGGCTGCGTCTCTCTATTCAGAGAAACTCAAGGCTATAATAGAAGAAGGTGGCTTTACCACCCAAACAATACTCAGTGTGAATGAGACTGGCCGATTCTGGAAGAAGATGCCTAAAAAAAACTTTTATTGCGCCTGAAGAGAAAACCTTTCCAGGTTTTGGTTGATGAGCTCATAGAAATGCGGGAGCAAGAGCCTTTAATTGATTTTCCTAATTCTTTAGACCCAGTTCAATCAGAAGATCAGATGACGGTTGCAAACTTGACAGAAGGCCTCAGTTCAATTGATAAAGGGTTGCGAATTTTGGAAAAAATAGACACCAATGAAGGGCGCATTTCTGCTACAAAACAGGGAATAAAAAAATTATTACCGAAATTTTACGTGAGAAGAAAAAATTTTTGGCCCGTCAAACGACTTTGTTAGATTTCATAAAGCCTTCTACGTCAAAAGAACTTCGGTTGACGTTTTGCAATACACAATATAATTTGTTGTAATATTGTATTAAGAGGTTATTATATATATTCACATTCTAAATTATTTCTAGTCCCAATAACACATAATTTTTGTATAATTGTATGGAAAATTGTACCCAGACTTAAGCGAATTCGACTTACACGGTTATCGCCCGGTCCTACCTATCGCCTAAGTTCGGGGTATTACTGCATTATTATATTTAATATTGTAAATATAACTGAAGAGATATTTTATAAGAAATTCTGAGTCCATTTCCGTGGTCTTTTTCCCTAAATTTAAATCCGGAACTGAGCAGGACATAGAAATCTAAAATTCTCCGCCTACGGCGTTGTTTGTTACTTTTCCATTTACAAACCTCACCTAAGTAAATCTGGCTTTAAGTTATTAAATTTAAATTTCACAACACCGCAATCTATTGTGGAAACTTTACAGGATGCTGTCCTGAAAATATTCTATTCCCATATAAACTTCCAAAGCGAATGCTTATTTATTGTCCTAGCTTGACCGCTTTGTCCCTGGTTTCTACACGATATCAGCAACTTGAAATTCATATCGGACAATGGAGAGCGACATTTTGAAATATCTATGATGATAAGTTTAAATTTATTTTTGCTAGTAAATTTTCTTTTATGTATTCTCGATAAAGGTGTGGAGAAACTTTTATGTGTAATTAAAAGTGTTATGACATGACATGTTTAGAATATGTATGGTATACAGAAAAATTCTTACTAAAGAATTAAACGTTCACTAGTTTGGATTTAACTAAATGAACAATTATATGATTTTTAGATAAATATTCATATTTTAAATAAGGAAATATAGGTTTTTAGGATTTCAGCATAATAAGCAACGGTAGCTTTTACGGTTTTGGTTAAATGGTAAATTATCTTAACTGGAATTAGACCATGTCGGTGTATCACTGAATCATTTAGCGTTCTAATCTCAAAAACTAAAGATATCTGGAGATGCCTTGCGTTATCATATGCGAAACATCAAAAAATTACTTCAAATTGACAAGGTCGAATTTTCCGATCCTAAATTAGCCTAATAACTCCAGTTGACTTACTATTACTCTTACTTGTTAAGAATCTGCATACGCATAAGTCCATATACTTGTTTAGAAAATGCAAATCTGATCCCCTGAATTTATAAAAATTAGTTACAAACATGCTTACATGAATTTAAGAACATGACTTATGTTATTTAATTTGGAAACAATATTTGTTACTTTTCCTTACTTATTTAGTCTATATATATATATATATATATATATATATATATATATATATATATATATATATATATATATATATTTGATGGCCTCATCAGAGCTGTGTAGTTTTGAGAGTTAAATTTTGACTTAAGGGGTTAGTTTTGGGGGGGTGAAGTCGGAGGTGAAAAAAAAAATTTTTTACTAGGTCATCGAGTGTGGTGTCAAATGAAAGCTTGTGAAAACACGAGTAAAAAAAATATATATAATGTTATACTTGCGTGCACTTTTCTTTGTATTATTTTTAAAAATTCGCGAAAAATCGCTCTCCCCCGCCTTATCTCGAAAAGTACTTATCAAAAAATTTCGAAAAAATTCTGAAATATTCTCCACGGGGTGTAGATTGAACGGAAATTATCACGAGTGCATTACCTTTAATAATTTATCTGGTATATAAAAAAAAACAAAATTTCTAGGTCATCAGATTTCAGTAAAGATTGGAAACAAACTTTGTTGAAAACTCATTTGGGGTATATTTTGTGAAGTCACTGATCATTTTATACCTCTGTAACAAAATTTTTTATTTTAAAAGCAATCAACGTACGGAACACTAATTGCGCAAGTTCAACTTGCACTTGACCGGTTATTTTGTAATAGCCAGTTTACTTTAATACACACTTGTAAAAATCAATATAAAATAATGGTGTCACCGATAAAAGCTAAAGCGTTTACAGATGTAAATATTTCTTTATTCCAAAATTTCAATTCGTAAGAACTAAAACTATAAAACTACTAATTTATATCTATTTTATGTATTAGTAAAGTTTCCCGGTTCGATTCGAAGGCAGCAGACTAGTGCATATTTTATAGCGTTAAGAGCTCCCTGGGGTATTGATTCTAGATAATAGTAGTTTTAACTACGGTAAAGAAGAACCTAGATTAATAATTATAAAAAAAACTCTCTAGAAAATGGAAAATTATACTAAAAGATTAAAAATAAGTTTTTTCTCATAACTTTAAATTGTTTTTTAAGCTTAATTATTTTTTTTTTGGCAAAAACTATTACATACATTTTGGTACAAATCGTTTTATTATTTCTGAAAATAATCGCCTTTAAGATTTATACACTTTTGCATGCGTTCAAACCAATTCTCCAAACATTTTTTCCACTCTGCAAAAACATGGTTTTGGAAGGATTCAATCGCTTCTTAAGGTGATGAAAATCGCTGTACACGTATTTTTTTTGACATTCGGAAACAAAAAGAAGTCGCTATGCGATGAATCAGGTGAATACGGATAATGAGACATTAATTCGATGTTTTTCTCCGTCAAATACTCAATTGTTTGACGTGATGTGTGAATGCTAGCATTGTCATGATTAAGAATGATACCACGTTTTCGGTTGTTTTTCCTGATTTCATCGATGACTTCGGGCAAACAAATTGATGCATACTATTCAGCATTAACTGTTCTTGGTTTTTCTAAAGCAACTGTTGCAACATAACCAGTACAACCAAGAAGCGGTCATTTTCTTGGAAGTGCTTCGCGAACCAACCACTTTTGTTGGATTGAATCCACCTTGGAACACTCAAACAGTTAATTGTTGGTTAGTGTCCGACTCGTACGACTATATCCAAGCTTCGTCTCCTGTTATAATATTGTATACGGATTTTGCATCTCCTCGATCGAATTTTTTGAGCATTTTACACCAATTGACACGACCCTGTTTTTGAATTTTGGTTAAATTGTGCGGTATCCATAAGGAACAGATGTTTTTCACATCTAAATGTTCATACAAAATCGAATGTACTGCAGTCTCCGATATATCTAAGGATGCCTCTATCTCACGGTAAGTCACATACCGATTCTTTTCAATCATGTTGTGCACAGCATCGATGTTTTTTGGAACAACAACTGATTTTGGTCGACCTTCACGAAATTCATTGCTATCCGAAGAACGACCATGACGAAATTCTGCAAATCAATTGTAAACAGCCTTATCTGATGGTGATTCATTATCAAAAGTTGAGCAAAGCGATTCGAGGCATTGTTGTTTAATTAGGCCTTTATTAAAATCGTAAAAAATCATCCAACGAAACCCTTCACGTAAAATTTCCATTTGTTCACAAAACTATTTTTTTAAACGTTCACTACAAACAAACTACTCGGCCAATTTCTGAGCTGTCACTGTTTTAACAATAACAAATGTCAAATGTTACAACAGTGGTAATGTCACATCTCAATAGCGCCATCTAGTAGTCGATCGTAAAACTTTAAAAGGCTGCCCTCGTACAGCAACTATAAAAACCGTTTTTCACAGCAAGTTCGACGAGCAGAAAAAAATGGATGTGGTCGTTAGAATAGGCAGGATGTAGGAAAGTTGATGCTAACAATATGTTGGCTGTACCTTCAGCATTTTTTGGGGAATTTTTTTAGCGAAACTATTCATTATATGAATTAGGTTTTTATTTTATATATAGTGCAGTAAAAGGTCAAAATAACGATGAGATAGGTATAGTTTAGGTACAGCAATATTATGATTTTATCCTCTCTGAGGTAGCACCAGGAGTACTGTCCTGAGTTTTGGACCTCGAAAAACAAATTAAGTTTTCAAAACGCATTTTTTGAGCTTAAAATGTGAATAACTCCGGTTGTATCAGTTGGATCGAGATAAACAAAAAACTAAACTATTCATAATGAAATTTCCAACAAATCCTTGTTGGTCTTAAATCGATCAAATGTATACATAACATACACAATTGAAAAAACAGTGTTGACTGTTTGTGACTCTGTTTTTCTTTTTTTTCATTTTATTATACAGGTCAACTAAGTGAACTGATCGTCTTGAAACTTTCAAAAAATATGCGTTTTGTTGTAATAAAAATTGAACTTGTTATTTAAAATTTGAATTGCCCGCCATTTTATATCATTTAGTCCAAAACGGATCCTTTTTTTGCAAAATTTAGGACTTTCCGATGCCGAATTTTTTTTTAGAGTCATTTTAACCATTTTTTTACATTTGTTTATTAATAAAATAACATTTAAAAAAAAAAAATTGTTAACGAATATGAATTTTTTTTTTTAAAAATAAAGGTCTCGCGATTCGCTACCAGATGTGATAAAAAATTTTCAATTTTTTTTCAGAATGACCGAAAAAGCGCATTTGTTGTTATTTGATTAATAAATAAATGTAAAAAAAGAACGGTTAAAATGACTCCACCTTTTTTTTTAATAGCATCGGAAAGCTTGCTTCAAGACCTAAATTTTGAAAAAAAAGGTCCATTTTGGACCAAATGGCCTAAAATGGCGGGCAATTCAAATTTTAAATAACAAATTCAGTGCCCACTGAGTTCAATATTTTTGCACCAAAATTTCAGGGTATTTTTGATATAACGAAAGGCATATTTTCTGAAAGTCTGAAGCCGATCGGTTCACTTAGTCGGCCTGTATAATAACATGAAAACCAAAAAAACGTTTTTTTGTCGTTTTTTTTTCAATTTTGTGGGTTATGTACACACTTGAGTAACTTAAAACTAACGAGGATTTGTTGGAAATTTCATTACGAAGAGTTCTGATTTTTTTTATTGTTTCGAGCCGACATATATAACTGGAGTTATTCGCATTTAAAGCTCAAAAAACGCGTTTTGAGAACTTCAGTTGTTTGTGTTAACAAAAGAGCACACGTTTTTCAAGGTCCAAAACTCAGGACAATACGCCTGGTGATACCCCAAAGAGGATAAAATATATAATATTACTGTGTCTAAACTGTGCAATTTCAAATGCTTTTTTTACTGCACTAATAGCTTAAAATACAATTTCTGAAATTTTAATTTAAAAAAAAAATGGCAGCGCTGCACGCGTTCCTCTGCGACCCCTTTTTTTGAAAAGCATTGCGGTGTGCACCATTACTGGGAGATGGATCATCTGAAATCAAAATTTCTAAAGAAATTAGTTTACCAAATCTTGTCTTTGAACAAAGCAATTTTGACTTTATCAAGAACTTTATTTTTAATTAGCAAAAATGTAAAACACGGTAACATCATTTTTTCACTTTTTTGTTTAAACCAATGCCATTTGAGGAATTATTTTTTAAATTCTTGGTTCAAAGACAAGATTGATCCTCTAGTAAATTAATTTCTTTGGAAATTTTAATTTCAGATGATCGAGCTCCCAGTAATCGTGAACATCGCAGGGGAACGCGTGCAGGACCGCCATTTTTTTTTTAATTAGACTTTCACAAATTGTATTTTAAGCTATTTATTATTATATAAAATTAAAACTTGATTTATATAATGAACAGTTTCGCTAAAAAAATTCTAAAAAACGCTAAGGCATATATGAGAAAAAAGAACAAATATCTTTAGTTCAGTTACGACAGTTAAAAACATTACTTACTATATATAGAGATGGTATACCGTTTTCAAAATACAGTTAATTTATTTAGGGAGAGTTGGGCAGAAAAACTACTTATTTTATATATTTTACGCACGTCCAAATATGTTGTATATATATTTACTTCGTTGACTTTTTAATAGTTGCATTTCCATTGCCGAAGCTATAAGGAAACCTTGTACCTTTTGTGCATAGAAATGGTTTTTAATCGTAAATAACACCAGACCAAAGAATTTGCTTTAACTTTTATTGTTTACACAAAAGCTATTTGTTTTTCGTCTTTGATAATACTGAAAACCACAAATAAATAAACTTTTACTTCATTTTTTTGTTCCTTCAGGTTTAATTATTCAGCGAGTTTTAGCATAAAACTTCACATTGTATTTGTAAATAATGTTTAATTTGATGATACCTACGCGAGAAAGACTAGTAGATCATTTCATGAAATTTTTAGGTCTTTTTACTACAATTTTTAGAACATATAGCGACAACGTCTAACAAATAAATTTGAGTTTTTTATTCAAAAGGGCAGGCAGTTTTTGCGCACAGGGTATGGAACAAATGTCCGTTTGCTTACAGTTAAAGTCCTCATCGAAAAATGTATAGAATATGCCTAGTCCTCATCGAAAAATGTATAGAATAGCCTCTGATGCTCATATTTGTAGACTTCGAAAAGGCTTTTGATTCTGTAAACCAGACGTTTGCTAAATATCGTATTGATCATCGATACTCCAGTGTAATTAAATACGTATATATAAAAATACCACAGCTAATGTCAAAACACAAACTAACCAATCCACCAGCAAATTTCAAATCGACGGAGGAATGCGCCAGGGTGCTCTCTCCCAAGCTTTTCGTAGCACTTCTAGAAAGGGTGCTACAATCAATAAACTGGAAAAAAATGGGGATTAATTTTGACGTTGAAAAGTTAAATCACCTTTGTTTTGCCGACGACATTGTCTTAATCTCAGACAATATGCAAGAAGCACAAACTATGAAGATGAAACCTTATCTCCGATTCGCTAAAATTTAAATTAAATGTGAGTAATCCGACTATACCAAATTGTATTGCTTACCCAAAATTCACAAACCTGGAAAAACAATGCGACCTATTGTTTCATTGGTCGGATCACCTACATATTTGATATCCAAATGGTTTTCAAAAGAACCTGAGAATTTACCATTAAATACCAGTATGAAATGCGGAT
Organism: Pachyrhynchus sulphureomaculatus; assembly: GCA_019049505.1. Classification (NCBI taxonomy): domain Eukaryota; kingdom Metazoa; phylum Arthropoda; class Insecta; order Coleoptera; family Curculionidae; genus Pachyrhynchus; species Pachyrhynchus sulphureomaculatus. The sequence goes on from CM032456.1 coordinate 174,941,112, forward strand.
TTCAGACGACAGATGGTGCACCAATGCAGTTTGTGCTATAAAAATTTGACACTGCGTCATTTTGTTGTGTCATCAATAAGTGTCAGAAGCGCATGAGTGATAAATTGGAAAAGTGTGTGCATAGTGTTGGTTGTTGTGTTCAATATGTCGAAATTTATACCGAACAAAGAGCATTAATTTTTTGTTTTCATTTGAAGAAAATTGCTGTTGAATCATACCGATTACTTCGAGAAGCTTATAGTGAACATGCTCCATCGCAAGATACGTGTGAACGATGGTTTCGGCGTTTCAAAACGTGGAAAACCGCCAAAAAATACAAAGATGTGGAATTGCAAGCATTGTTGGACGAAGATAATTCGCAAACACAAAAACAACTCGCCGAGCAATTGGGCGTTAGTCAACAAGCTGTTTCCAGTCGGCTACGAGAGATGGGAAAGATTCAGAAGACCGGTAGATGGGTACCACATGTGGTACAATGAGGCAAATGGAAAAGCGCAAAAACACGTGTGACATTTTGCTCGCTCGGTACAAAAGAAAGTCGTTTTTGCATCGTATAGTTACAGGGGATGAAAAGTGGATTTAGGTTGAGACCAGAGGACCAGAGGACCAGAGGGGCGTGGTCTATTATGAGCTATTAAAACCTGGGGAAACGGTTAATAATAAACGTTATCAATAACAATTGGCCGATTTGAAGCGTTTGCTGCTTGAAAAAAGCCCAGAATACCGAAAGAGGCATGACAATGCTCCACCACATACGGCAAAACCAGTTCGCGATACGTTGAAAGCACTCAGCTGGGAAGTTCTACTCCATGTGGCTTACTCACCAGACTTGGCTCCTTCCGATTACCACTTGTTTGCATCGATGGGTCACGCACTTGCTGAGCAGCGCTTTGGTTCGGATGTGAAAAAATGGCTCGATGCATGGTTCGCAGCAAAAGGGGAAGATTTTTACTGGCGTGATATTCACAAATTGCCCGAAAGATGGGAAAAATGTATAACAAGCGATGGAGCATACTTTGAATAAAGCACTATGTATCTTTCTTCCGAATTTAACATGTTTTTTTTTTTTAAAAAAATCCGCATTTCATACTTGTACACCAGATACTTTCGCAGCGAAGAATTATTTAGAAATTGTTGATAAAATAAAAGATCTAGTTCTTAATGAAGGTGAAATCTTAATCACTTTTGATGTCAGTTCTCTGTTTCCAAGTGTGCTAATAACCCAAACTTTACAATATCTCGAAGAATTACTTAGAATGAATGACTTTGAGGACGAAATTATTAATGAATACCTAACATTATCTGAACTTTGTATGGAACAAAATTATTTTCAGTATCAATTTTATGTTCAGAAAGAACAGCTATGGATAAATGCTTATCACCTTTCATAGCCAATTTATTCATGAGTAAGTTTGAAACCGAAGCCAGTTAAAAATTTGAGTATTTCCCAAGGGTATGGTATAGGTATGTGGATGATGTTTTCGCGATTGTATGCAAAGAAAGCAAATATAGATGTTTTTGTTTCCAAATTAAATAGCCGATATGATTTCATTAAATTCACTTACGAAATTGAGAACAAAGGACAACTATCTTTTTCAGATATTTTAATTATTAAAAATAATAATAAGTTAGACTTTGATATCTACAGAAAAGACACAGTAACAGACAGATATATTCCTAATGATTCATAACATTGCAAACAACACAAATTAACCGTTTTTTAGTTCATCATTTGGTCAATTTTCGTCTGAATAGAGTAAACTTCAATAAAGAAATTAATCGTATTAGAAATATAACTAGAGTTAATGATTATGACGACGACTTAGTAAACAAGTTAATAAATAGACATAAGTTCAGGTTAAATATTCAGAATTCCAACTTTTTTAGACGCGAAGAAAATAAGACCAAGTATGTCTCCATACCACATAATCCGAAATATAGCAGGAGACTCAATAAGGTATTTAATAAGGTAGGCCTCAGCTTAGTCGATAAGTCATCAGACAATCTGAGGAATATCTTAGGAAATCTCAAAGATAAGATTCCTAATTGTGAGAAAAGTGGAATGTACGAAATTAGTTGTATTGATTGCGACAAAAAGTGTGTTGGGCAAAGAAAAAGGCCAATTAAAACACGATTTCAAGAACATTTCGCACATTTAAAATACCGTAGAACAGAAAAGTCTAGTATTGCCGAACATGCCCTTGAAGCTGATTATACTGTAACAATAGATAATTTAAGGTTAATTAAAAATGTATCTGATAGGAGATTATTGAACGCATACGAAATTATAGAAATGATAACATGTAAAAGTAGTTTAAATAAAGACAGAGGGCCTATTCCTTATAATACCCTCTACCGGAACTGATGGCCTCGCTTATGCTATAAGTTCCGTCTAAGTAATTCAGATGTTAGGCTAAGTATAAATAGGGTAGATTTGTAGTTTAGATTTGGTCAGTCATCACTCCTGGTGAAGCTAACATGGTTAGCGAAACGCGCATCGAGCGCAAAAATAAAGTGTGATATATTCTGAGTAGTGTCATTGTACTAAAGATTCAACATTCCCAACATAAATCCATAAACTTTATCTGTCGCTTGCTCTATATATAAAATTATTTTCCAACAAATGATTTATATTCCTTTTAATCATTATTTTCGATTATTTTTCTACAATATCATAGATATTTTGAAAAAAAATTCACATTTGAAACGAAATTGTACACAGTACCTAGTAAATTTAGTATATATAGTCGTGGCCTAAGTTCTGTTTTTAATCCAAAATAATATTTCAATTAAATAAAAGCATCAATATTTATATTACATATTTCACATTTACTAAATAAACAAAAAACAAAAATATTCAAAAAGGTTGCCTTTATAAACTGCATCAACTATCACGCAAGACGAGCAACTTCTATTGGTGTAGATGTAAAAGCTCTCTGGTCTAATTCATATTCAATAATCTAGGTCTAGACTTCCAGGAGGTCAGACGTCAGTCTCGATGAATTTGGATAAGTTGGCCGCCAACCAATCCAATAATGCATTGTCCTTACTGTCCGATTGTCTTTATAAACCAATGCGAAATCTTGACGAAGTACCTAATATTTTCCCGAGAATAAGGCAGGGTTTAAGGATTTCACCATCCTCTCTAACATATTGCACAGCTCTATAGGCTTTTACCCCTAGCACACGTTGAGACACTCCAAACCGAATCATAATTAAAATAAAGTAAAGTAATAACCTCTCTCTACTTTCCGAATCTTTTGTGCCTCTCTCTGATAGCTCCATGGTTAAACTACATCATTTTCCTCTTTAAATTTCTCGTCTGTAAAAATCACTTGCTATACATAATTATAAATAAAATATAAGTAAATATGATATACAATATTGTGTAAAATTTCTGCAATGTAATCTTCTCCTGTGAATCATTATCCTGGATGTGGGAATGGTATAAAAAATTATCCCATTAAATTATTATTCTAGTAAATTCCGAAGTAGTTTCCCGATCAAAACCGATAAAAATTTTAGTCACGTACTTTTAAACTTTGGAAAACTTTTTCTCCGCCATGCAGATAAAGACATTTCCAACGATTTCTAGCAAAATACTCAATAAAAATTGAATACATAAAGTTTTCTAAGCTCGTCGCTATTATATTAACCCGCTCCACGTTTGCGTCGTACCTTGCCCTCCCATACATTGCTTTCGTGAAATAAACCCAGCAAGACTTGTTCAGGGGATAAACTACATAACAAATTTTCCATGATAACCAGTAATCAATGGATAAATACGTAAACAAGCGTTAAACGCAACAATGACAATTGACAAAAATATTTAGATAAAATAAGTACAGGGTGAGTCAACGATAGAGTAAAGCTCATTATCTCATTTGTTTCGGAAATGACGAAAAAATGTTAAATAAGTTATAATCGTCGGGCTGATTATAACGTTTATAAAAAACAAAGTATTTGCTTTTCAAAAACTTTTATTTTTTTCGGTTCTGTTGGAAAACTTTTTAAGACACTTGATACATCAGACATACTCACTCTGCTTTTGTTTGTTACCTATATTTATAAACTTTTTATGCTAATATGCAGAATGGTGCGATTAGATAAAGGAAATCTGAATTGACATATTTTATATGTTTTAAGCATTTTATCAGAGTATAATTCCTCCCGACCGAGTTGAAAATATAACCTGTAGGTTATTTTGTCATAAAGTCTAGTTCAATTTCATCATCGGAATTTGTATGATTTATATTATTATTTTTAATTATTTCCCTTGATTTCCTCAATCTTTTTACAATAATTTTACGAATTATTATAATCAAAATCAATATTATCAATATATATGTAACAATAGTCCATACATTATTGTCGGAGGTTATGTTTTCTAGGTGTCTTCTTTGGTTTTTCAATTCTTCTTTGATCTCATTATTGATTTTCAAATTTACATTGTACAAGTTCAGAGTATGGGGGTTGAAGTAGGGTTGTTGTCCATCTTGGGGGTTCCATTTTAGGTAGAGATATTTCTTCGTACTTCAATCTTGATTCGTCGTAAGATTTTAGAATGATATTATTTATTAAAATTTTAAAATTTATTGGTATTTGGATTAAATAAGAGCCATTTATTAAATTGGTTTTTTCTTATTTTTGACAACTGATTTTAATTAGTTCTTCTTTAGATGTAGTTACTAATCATTTATTATTTGAAATTTGTGTTATTTGATTTTATATAAATTATTATTTTTTTTTTTTTTTTTATGGGTCTAGCACACGTGCTACAGGGAAGTCCCTAAACCGCTACAGGAGCGACACGTGTGCGGAGAAGGCGATTCACGTTGTTCTTGAATCGCTGTAGATTGTACTCGGTGGGAAACACAGTCCTGGGCAAATTATTCCAAAGGGATGATGTTCTCCATATAAAAGACTGCTTGAAAAGTGTTGTACGGGGAGTAACAAGCTGAACCTCATACGGATGTGAAGAATTAGCGCGACGTGTACTTCTAACATGCACCGCTCTGGGGAGGAATTAAGCGGGCCACATCCTTCGAACACTTTCCATGAAAGTACTTGTAGAATAGGCTCAAGTCGCCAACCGTTCTTCGATGTTCCAGCGAATCAAGGCCGACGGTCAGTTCCGGGTCTCCAATCAGACGAACAGCTCTTCTCTGAATAGAATCCAACAAATGCAGTGTATGTTTGGGAGCGGAGCTCCAAACATGGGAGCAGTATTCCATAGTTGGTCGAATTTGAGCTTTGTAAAGAATTAACAGTTGTTGTGAATTGTAAAAGCTGTGCCCCGACATGAGTATGTCAGGTTCAGCAACGTTAACTTTTTTAGAAAAAACTGCCGCCTGGGTTTTTGTAGCGTTAAATTCCACTTGGTTACTGTCACCCCAAGATAGAATTTCTTCCAGGTCTTTGTTAAGTTGAACGACTTCCTGCTGTCTGCGGATATTCGTCTGAGCAGCCGATGTCCGAGCGTTCAAAGTGAATGAAGAGATAAGTGTACTGTCATCTGCAAAGCTGTAGATTGGATTCTCGGTCTTTTCCAGCAGATCGTTAATGTAAATGAGAAAAAGAGTAGGAGACAATATGGAGCCTTGAGGTACACCGGCGTTGATAGTGAAGGTGTTAGAAAGAAATCCGTCGACTGCCACTCGTAAAGAACGCTCTCTGAGGAAACATGAGAGCCACAAACAGAACTTTTCAGACATACCATAAGAACGTAGCTTAGCCAACAGCCCATCGTGCCAAACACGATCGAATGCCTTGGATATGTCCAGAGCAACCGCTCGAGATTCTCCAAAGTGTTCAATTGCATTGTTCCAAACATGTGTTACATAAGTCAGAAGATCTCCTGTTGATCTATTTTTACGAAAGCCATATTGGTGATCGCTAATAATGTTGAATCCTTCAAGATATTTTAGAAGATGCTGATTGATGGCCTTTTCCATCACTTTCGATATTATTGAAAGCAGTGCGATTGGTCGGTAGTTATTTGGCAAGGTCTTCTTGCCTTTTTTAGGTATCGGCTGAACTGTAGCGCACTTCCAGCAGGAAGGAAATATTCCCTTTCTGTAGGATAGGTTGAAAAGTCTACAGAAAACTGGTGTTAGTTCCCTCGCACAGATTTTAAGAACTATGGCAGGTATTCCGTCAGCGCCAGAAGCCTTTTTGGTGTCTAGCTTCATCAGAATACGCTTTATAATACGCTGTCTGAAGACAACATCGGGCATCCTTGACTGCACTATGGGAATAGTAGGTGGTGTTTTTTCTTGGAAATCGACAGTAGAATGTGAAGCAAAGAGTTCAGCCAACAAGTTCGCTTTCTGAACAGGTGTCGATGCAATAGAATTATCTGGCCGTGTGAGTGGTGGTATGGTCGATCTGGTGAAATTCCGACCAACTGCCTTAGCGACCGACCAAAAGGACCTTGAATTGCCGGGACAGGCGAGAAGTTTGCTTCTAATCCGTTGATTGTGTACCTCCTTGGTTTCGTCGATAATTTCTTTGCATCTGTTCCTGGCACGAACAAATGTGTTACGATTTATGGTGTTAGGATTTTCGCGCCATTGTCGGTATGCAAGATGTTTAGAAGCAACAGCTTCTTTGCATTTTCGGTCAAACCAAGGCTTGCCGTTGGAAGGGAATTTCTTCGAAAAAGGGATGTAAGCCTCCATACCGGCCAAAATAACATCGGAAACCTCCCTGGCGCAGTCAGATGGGTCGTCGGATCGAAAACAAACGTCCAACCAAGGGAAAGTTCGAAAATATTCCATGAGATCTTCCCATTTAGCAGACTTGTAGTGCCAAATCTTGCGCGGTTTAGGCGCCTCTCTGTCATTGATTGGTAGAATACTCGATGTCGAAAGTAGTTTATGGTCGGAAGAACCTAACGGCGGATTTACGCTGACTGTGTAAATCTCCGGATTGGTGGTTAAAAAGAGATCAAGAAGACTGGCAAACTCTCCGTCTCGATCAGGGATCCGTGTTGGTTCGTCAATAAGCTGAGTTAAGCCACAACTGATTGAAAATGATTCGGCTTCACGACCTTGTTCATCGGTAGTATTTGAATATTTAAGGCAGTTGATGTTGTGGACATTAAAGTCGCCCAGGATGGCAATTTCGGCATTTGGATAGTTTAATTTGTAAATGATCGATGGTGTCTGCAAGGGAAGCGAAAAGTGTTCTATAGTTAGTATCACTTGGTGGTCGATAGAGGATACAGATGAACCCTGTGGTTGGTTACTTGAAATTACTTGAAAAGGGTGGCATTTTGTATCTTAAAAGTTGTACACTACAGGGTGGTTCTTCATTAGTTGCTTGAGTTCTTTCTTCTTCACAGATATATTCATTTTCTTGAACTTCTTTGCAGCTTGAGTCTTGATATTGGTATTTTTGGGTATTTAAGGCAAGGTAGGGTTTTAAGGGTATATTGATGATGTACGTATTATTGACTGGAATAAGTAAGGGATAAAGATGAAAATATTGATATATTCCATCATCCACTAGCGGTATTCCCAAGAGAAATAGTATTTTATTCTTTTTCGTATAGCTTTTGATTTTTATTATCTTTTCTAAAAGCAAGATATCCTGAAACATTATTATCGAAGGGTAGTTTATCATTTATTAATTGCATTTTTAATTTATTTATTGCCATTATTAATTCGTTAGGGTCTACTATGGAATTATGTAAAATATTTAATTTTGAAAATGTGATAGCGATCTCTATCTTATTAAGAATATCATATATTATTTGAAAGAGTGCAAATAACTGATTTAAACAAGTATTTATTCTATTAATTTGCCGCTCATTTGCTTTATCAAGTGATACTTCCCTTACCGTTTGTTCTACCTGGACAATTCGTGATTTCAAAATTAATTGATTATGTGTTATATTTGATACCATTTCTTGAAAGTTATCCAATATAGAGATTCGATTTATTGCGCCTGTTTTAAGTTCGTTACCCTGTATTTGTAAGGTTTCGATTTTTTTATCTATTATTTCAGCGTCATACTGGTCCATATTACCAGTTATGCTTTTAATAAATGTAATGTGTTAAAAATTCCTCGTTTAGTTTTTTGAATTTTATTATATGGTATTATTTGGGTTAATAAACTTTTTATCCGTTTTTCTATAACATTTACGGTTATTAGAGAATTGTGGTATTCTTTTTGGTATTCGCTCCTATTTTTCAATGTCGTCAATATATATCGTGATTGATCTTGAAGAGATGTAAATTCTTGCACTAATGGCTGTATATCATAGTCTTGTACGAAGGTCCAATGATTTGTTATTATTTTGGCTATTCCTTTTTTGAATGGTAGGATCCCTGGGTAGTTGTTCAGTTCATATATTTTTACGTCATCGGCTTTGATGTAGAGGGTTGTGATGTTGTTAAGGGTTGTGAGGATGTTGATACATAGATAAATGATCTGCAGTTTCATTCTTCTTTGGAAATTCTTTGTTTCTTTGGAAATTCTTCTTGTTTCTTGTTTCTGTGAATTCTTTGAACCTCTTCCAATAGGATGAACTTTGTTCTTCCCTGGATACCAACTATGACTCTCTGAGCGTTGCTTGTCCCGTTGAGCCGAGCCAATAAGAACTTTTGTTACCCTGATTTGAGTCTCTTGATCAATGCTTGTCTCGTCGAAACTTATCAATAGGAACTTTTTGTTACTCTGGCCTGGAGGGCTGAGATCTTGTCTTTTTTTTTCGTTTTCCGTTTTTTCGTTGATCGTTGAAACGAACCAGAGTCTGTTTTGCACGATGCAACACTTTTGACTTTGTCGAAAAACTTCCGCACTGCGCCGTTGACTCTGTCGAAAAACTATCCTACCGACTGCGCCAGTTATAATCGCCGGGCCGATTATAACGTTTTTAAAAAACAAGATGATTGCTTTTCAAAAACTTTTATTTTTTTCGGTTCTGTTGGAAAACTTTTTAAGACACTTGATACATCAGACACACTCACTCTGCTTTTGTTTATATCTATATTTATAAACTTTTTATGCTAATATGCAGAATGGTGCGATTAGATAAAGGAAATGTGAATTAACATATGACAATGTTTTAAGCATTTTATCAGAGTATAATTAATACAATAGTTTTAGGGAATGTTAAGGTGCACAGTTTAAAATTATTTTTGAGTATACAGGGTACTTCAAAAAAGTGCGGCCGATATAACATATATTTTTTTAAATGGAACATCTTATTTTCTATTTTATTTTTAAATTCTGCGTACAATTTTATCACTTTTTTATTAATAATGTTATATACCCAAATATAGTAGTTTTTCTAATGTTTTAATTATTAAAAAAAAATACTAGTTTTCAGTTTTGTAAAAAATTGCCAGTAACGCCATTGTTTCTAAAGGTGGAATACTCATAATTGGTAAGAGCTTTCTATAGAGATAGAGAGAAAAAAAAAAGATATATGTAAAGAAATTTAAGTTAGATGCTACAGAGTGTTCAAAATAAATTTATGCATTTCCACTATTTTAAATTGAAAAATCTCAAATTTTTTAAATGGCAGACCCTGTATATTATTATTTTTTCTGATAGAATTTACAAAACCCTCCCACATTTATTGAGTATGTCATATATATGTATTTCTAATAGTTTTCGATTTATTTTGAATTTTTCAATTTTTACCCTTGTTTTTAATACATTTACGCTATAACATCATAGTTACCAAGACAAAACAAAAATGTAGGCATTGTCAAATTTTGCCATGTCTATTAAGCAAGTAAAAATAGTTTAATTTGTTGTAGTAAATGGTAATAGTTATGGATTTTCCTAAAAATGAGTTAATTGATTTGCCTCCACTATAGCAAATTGAATAAGATTTATGTTTCCATAGGACTAAGAGTGGAAAGACTAAAAATTATCTTTGAATTAAACTGAAACTGTATCGAATTTTGTAAAAATTTCTTTGGAAATGAGATAATTTTGTAAGATGCAAAATTTTGAGTTTTATTTTTACTTTCTTTGAAACCGGCAGGGATATTTATTTAGCAAGATTAACAAATAAATAAATCGATTTGTTTTTGAACAATATAAACCGATCATTAAACCAATAGAACGCAGGCTAAAGGTCATGTAAAAATAAGCTTTAATCGGTACGTCTCCGCTACTTTTACTTAATTAAACCTATAGGAATGTTTCGTTCGATCGAGGCCAAAAATAACAAAATCTAAAATAGATACCAGAAGTGTCTGTGTATTTATAATTAACTGAATTAATATTTTTCAGTATAATAAAAACAACAATTATGATGGAGATGATAAAAATAATAATGATTATTATTAACTAAATTTAATAATGATTGTCCAAGCCCAGACGTTTTATATTAGATATCACACAACATAAGATCTTCCACCAGCTAATAGATTCAAAATGAATTGAAAGCGTGGCATTATTGATAAGCCTTTAAATTACCTGATAGTAAGATGTACCATACAGTACTAACTTCAAACGAATAGGCTTTTAGGTATAATAAAGTAGCTAGTCTTATTTTGAACAAACTTAGGCTCTTAAATTCACGGTGGTTGAAAAATTTAAGAATTCCAAAGGTCTTTTTGCTACTAATTAAGAATTTATTTAAAAAACAACAGATTTTTTAAATTAAAATTTATGTTGGAGATTTTTTCTTCCTTTGTAACTTGAACTAAACTGTTTCAAGCTCCTAAAGTTATCCACATAACATTCAGACAATAAAGTCTGTATTTTTTTTTTATGGGTCTAGCACACGTGCTACAGGGAAGTCCCTAAAGCGCTCCAGGAGCGGCATGCGTGCGGAAAAAAAAAGCGATTCACGTTGTTCTTGAATCGTCGTAAATTGTACTCGGTGGGAAACACAGACCTGGGTAAATTATTCCAAAGGGATGATGTTCTCCATATAAAAGACTGCTTGAAAAGCGTTGTACGCGGAGTAACAAGCTGAACCTCATACGGATGTGAAGTATTGGGGCGACGTGTATTTCTAACATGCACCGCTCTGGGAGGAATTAATTGGGTTACATCCTTCGAACACTTTCCATGAAAATACTTGTAGAACAGACTCAAGTCGCCAATGTTCCAGGGAATCAAGGCCGCCGGTCAGTTTCGGGTCTCCAGCTAGACGAACAGCTCTTCTCTGAACAGAATCCAACAAATGCAGTGTATGTTTGGGAGCCCCAAACATGGGAGCAGTATTCCATAGTTGGTCGAATTTGAGCTTTGTAAAGAATTAACAGTTGTTGTGGAGTGTAAAACTTGTGGTTCGAAATAAAATAAACTTTTGAGAAGCTCTCCTTGCTATACCTGCAACATGTTCATGCCAGGACATATTTGCTCCCAAACTAACGCCCAACAAACTGAGTGACGATGCTAGGGGAATAGAGTGCCCCGATATAACTATGTCGGGTTCAGCAACGTTACATTTTTTAGAAAAAACTGCCGCCTGGGTTTTAATAGCGTTAAATTCCACTTGGTTACTGTCACCCCAAGATAGAATTTCTTCCAGGTCTTTGTTAAGTTGAACGACCTCCTGCCGTCTGCGGATATTCGCCTGAGTAGCCGATGTCCGAGCGTTCAAAGTGAATGAAGAGATAAGCGTATTGACATCTGTAAAGCTGTAGATTGGATTCCCGGTCTTTTTCAGCAGATCGTTAATGTAAATGAGAAAGAGAGTAGGAGACAGTATGGAGCCTTGAGCCACATCGGCGTTGATAGTGAAGGTGTTAAAAAGAAATCCGTTCACCGCCACTCGCAAAGAACGCTCTCTGAGGAAACATGAGAGCCACAAACAGAAGTTTTCAGACATACCATAAGAGCGTAGCTTAGTAAACAGTCCATCATGCCAAACACGGTCGAATGCCTTGAATATATCAAGAGCAACTGCTCGTGATTCTTCAAAGTGTTCAATTGCGTTGTTCCAAACATGTGTTACGTAAGTCAGAAGATCTCCTGTTGATCTATGTTTACAAGAGCCATATTGGTGATCTCTAATAATGTTGAATCCTTCAAGATATTTTAGCTTTTTTTTATATATTATATAGATTTAGATTATTAGATTATTTATTTAGATTAAATAACACGACCGATCTATTTTGATAATACCAGTGGCTGATTATTGTCTAAAAACTCTGTGTCTTATGTTTTTTTTAATACAAAATCTTAAAGGACATCATATAAACAGATTTTTAGCGTAGTAAAAAAGTACAATATGTCAATCTAATATGCTGTTTTACAGTCTGTCAAGTAAGAACGTGTCCGCGATAATTCATTTTCAGTAGATGCGATTCTCGGGATTTAACAAAAAATCGACGCATTTTAGTAAGAATATCTGTCGATTCCAAATCTCGTCAAAATCATGTAAAATCTAAAATTAGTCGAGTCGGTTCGAGGCAGTCTTTCTTTGTACTGATCCAAAGGGACCTAAAATGACATATTCCGCGGCCACTAAACATATTAAAAAGTCGGAATCGTTTGTGAAGAAGTGGGTAAATCATTTTAAAGCGGCGAAAAATATCGACAACTTGTCAAAACGTGTCTTGGTTTTCACGGGACTCAAAATTGACGCTGCGTCAAGGAACGGCAAAATTAAGAAAATCAGGTTTGAGTGTGTACCATGAGACTATTCGAGAACCTCTTCCTGCTCATGATGTCAAATTCCAAAGCATGTGACCTTTGCTGGACGAAAATCACGTTGCGAAGCGGCTCGCTTCGGCACACGATAAGATACTAGAGTCGCCCTCACAATCGCCTGACGCCAACCCTATTGAAAAGATTTAATCCCTTGTAAAGAGAAAGCTCAGAGGAAATACTCTGAGGACTTTGACTCAGATGTCTCGCGAAATTCGAAAAATTTGCAGAGTATGCAGAAAATCTGGTCGACAGCATACCTCGAAGATGCCACACGATTATTAATGCAGGAGGCGATTGGACAACTTACTAAGGTAATTGCCTCGTTGTTGGCACACCAAAGAATACATTGATTGCAAAAAATGTTCTCGTAATACATTTTTTCAAGAATATGAGCGGTTTACGTTCTTACTTGACAGACTGTGTTAATTATAAATATATTATTCTGTTTTCATTGTATTTCTACTAAAAAATTACAGTTCTCAATGTAATGAAAAAAAAATGGTTTCCTAACCTCCAAAAAGAACAAAACTTTTGGTGCTATGCAATGCAGTAATTAGGATTATTTTATCGTACTGCTCATTTAATACAATTCTGGGATCAGGGGTTTCCAGTTAGGCGAATCGCCTTCTTCTGAATAGACTCTACCAAATAGAGCCTATGTTCAGGAGCAGAGCTGAAGCTTTCAGGTAAGAAATAATATTCCCAGCTTTTTAGAAGCCCTCCTTACTATGCATACAACATGTTCATGCTAAGATATATTTGCTCTCACGTTAATGCCCAGCAAGATGAGTGAAGAGGCTAGAGGAATGGAGTTCCTCGACAAAAGTACGTCAGGTTCTGCTACGTTAACTTTATAAAAAGTACTTTATGAGCTTTTGCTAGTTTAAGTTTTGATACTTACTATCACCCTGAAATAAAATTTCTTGCTAGTTTTTGTTACGTTGGATAACTTCCTGCTATCTGAGGGTACTAGTATGCGTACCTATTGTTTAAGCATTTGAGATAAATAAAGAACAAGAAGAGTATTATCGGCTAAAACGGCCCATCGCTCAGTTGCGTAGTACTTGCTTGCGGCGCAGAAGATCTCAGGTTTAATCCCGGCAGGTCAGTATACTTATTTATTTAAGTATATATGGCCTGGCCACGTACATAGGATTTCAGACAACAGATGGTGCACCAATGCAGTTTGTGCTATAAAGATTTGACACTGCGCCACTTTGTTGGGTCAACAAGTGTCAGACGCGCACGAGTGATAAATTGGAAAAGTGTGTGCATATTGTTGTGTTGTTGTGTTCAATATATCGAAATTTATACCGAACAAAGAGCATTCGCGGACAGCATTAATTTTTTGTTTTTCATTTGAAGAAAACTGCTGTTGAATCATACCGATTACTTCGAGAAGCTTATGGTGAACATGCTCCATCGCAAGATATGTGTAAACGATGGTTTCGGCGTTTCAAAAGTGGTGACTTCGATGTTGCAGACAAGGAACGTGGAAAACTGCCAAAATAATACGAAGATGTGGAATTGCAAGCATTGTTGGACAAAGATGATTCGCAAACACAAAAACAACTCGCCGAGCAATTGGGCGTTAGTCAACAAGCTGTTTCCAATCGGCTACGAGAGATGGGAAAGATTCAGAAGTCCGGTAGATGGGGTCGTTTTTACGTCGTATAGTTACAGGGCATGAAAAGTGGATTTATTTTGAGAATTCCAAGCGCAAAAAATGAAGGGTAGACCCAGGTGCACCATCCACATCGGCCGCAAGACCGAATCGCTTTGCAGAAAGACGATGCTCTGTGTTTGGTGGGACCGGAAGAGCGTGGTCTATTATGAGCTGTTAAAACCTGGGGAAATGGTTAGTACTAAACGTTACCACCAACAATTGACCGATTTAAACCATTCGCTGCTTGAAAAAAGGCCAGAATACCGAAAGAGGCAACACAAAGTCATTTTTCTTCATGACCATGCTCCATCACATACGGCAAAACCAGTTCGCCACACGATGGAAGCACTCAGCTGGGAAGTTCTACCCCATGCGGCTTACTCACCAGACTTGGCTCCTTCCGATTACCGCTTGTTTGCTTCGATGGGTCACGCACTTGCTGAGCAGCGCTCTGGTTCGTACGAAGATGTGAAAAAATGGCTCGATGAATGGTTCGCAGCAAAAAGGGAAGATTTTTACTGGCGTGGCATTCACAAATTGCCAGAAAAATGGGAAAAATTTATAAGAAGCGATGGAGCATACTTTGAATAAAGGACTTTTTATTATTCTTCCAAATTTAACATTTTTTTTTTTTTAGAAAAAAAATCCGTGATAAGACTTTATTTGAGAATATACGGGTACACCCCTTTTTACAATGTATTTATAATACTTTACAATATAACCAGAACGGCCGAAAATGTGGAATGAAACACAAGAACGGCTTACACTCCTACCGTGAAAGAATCAACGCCAGCGCATCCCTTCTGAAGGAAGAGGGGGAACCTGAAAAAAAAATCTTCAGCTTCCGGCACTGGTTCATAAATCTCATAGCAGTGGTGAATGACAACCATAATCAGTTCTGTGGAAGTCAGTAAAGAACAATTCAGTTTGCCTTATATGTCTTTGAGGTACATTAAATTTTACGAATGACAATAAAGTAGGACAATCTATCAAAAACCGTTAATTATCTTATACAGAAAATACTGATCACTCACCAAACGTCTATGAGCTAACAGATTCAGTGCAGTACAGGACACTTAATGAGAACAATGATAAATCAGTGAGATTTCTATATATCCTGTGTTTCATACTTGTACACCTGGTATTGGCAGAAATGTAATAACGTCCGAGACAGCACTACCGCGTTGTCTAAAAAGGTGCTGTGAAATACAAAAATATATGTTTCGGCACTTGAACAACGTTGACGAGTATTATGACATCCCCGCCGATATCCTCAGGATATGAAAAAGGATAAAATCCCCAATTTAGGTCGGGAGGCGAACAATAAAAAAAAATAAGGTATAGATTTGATTCCTGTTTTTTCCAACGGATCGTTAATGTAAAGAAGAAATAGTATAGGAAGCAGTATGGATCCTCGCGGCGCACCAGAGTTGGTAGTGAAGGTACTGGAAAGAAATCAATTAACTGCTGCTCGTAGAGACCGCTCTCTGAGAAAACATGAAAGCTAAAAATAAAATCTTATATATGGTCGACAGCTAAGTGGATTTAGTGAACATGTGGGTAACGGCCCTATGAAGCGACCAAAAAGACCTGAAATTATTGGGATAGGCAAAAATCTTTCAACGTGCCACCTGCTTTAATAGCTGAATAAGTTCTAAAACCCTTGCCCTTTCAAACTTCCTTTATATTTTTTTCTTCAATAATAATTCATTCATTGTACTTTAAGTTATAAGAATTTTTTTTTTAAATATGTTTTAAATGTTAACATTGTTTTTTCTCGAGTTAAAGGGACCACTGATGAAAATTATGGCGCCTCCTTGTTTACAGAATAACTTCACAAAAAATAATCCAATCTGCAAAAAGAAAAATTAATCTTGTGAAATAATGTAGTAGCTATAAATTGTCGAATGTTTTTTTTTTCAACAATAAAAACTTTAGGGTGTTTCAAACTTTAGTATGCAATTTTCGATCAAAAAATGTATGCTTCATTAATTACAAAAAATT
>CM032456.1:174957511-175029055 GCA_019049505.1 Pachyrhynchus sulphureomaculatus
AACAAAAATTCGTCTGTAGCGTTAGTGTTCTCAAATTTCTGCTTATACGTGCTATGCCCCGAACTCCCATCACAGCCCCATTTGCTTGCCAACGTATAATATGAACGAGGTAACACACTTCTAATGACTTCCGTCTGAGCTTTAACTAATCGTTCAGCCGTTTTATCCAAAATCGCTTGAAGTTTAATTTCAGCTCGAGATTCGGTCACAGAAATATATTCGTCAGAAGGACAACAAGAAGCTTTGGACTTACCTAAACTATAAAACGATGGATACACTTGATGTCTCGCTTTCATTGACCATTTTCTTGTTTGTTTATATGAGTGAGAAGTCGATTTCGAGTCCACATAAATATGCTAAAGCTTCGTCTGGTGTTAACTGCCGACTTTGTTAAGAACACTTATTCTTTTCTCTAATTTCACTGACCGCGACGTTATGGATCTGTTTAGCAACACTTCGATGCCCCCCTTTTCGAGTAGCTAACTCAGCTGCTGTAATAAGCTTACTTGCACTTCGCGATTCCAAAAGATCTTCTACTCTCCGTCTCTTCGTTTTCGTTGATGAGTCTTCAAATGATTTTTCTGGGTCGCCCTACGGAAAGAGCCGCTGATGATGTTGAAGTGCACGACTGGTTAACACACATCTTTATTTCGATTCCGGATCCCCCTAACCAATCTTTATGTTTTATTAGAAACATTTCTTTGTTACACTTTAAAGAAGTCCACTTTTGATTGAATTTTGCTGAAAGGCTTGATATTTTTCATTTTGAGTCGTTTTAGAGAATCGTCAGAAACATCAGACATATTGAATTTTTTCACTTATATAATAAAAAATGCCACTGTTTCGTTCAGTTTTGTCATGTTTTAGCCTTCAAAAAACTCCATTTTCGTCATAGTCACGACTCGTTTGTGTGGCTGAAAAAAATAAAATAATTTTACTTTCGAGCCTTTTCGGGTCTATAATATATATGAATCTGTGCCTGAATGTTGTAGGTATTACATATAGAAAAATCTAGGTCGATATATGTGGATAAAAAAAGTTGCTACTTTTAAAGTTTACAATTAATGTAAAATTTGCTGGATTTATCTATACATTTACAAATTGATATTACGCCAAAACCTTCAACAGAATATTCCATCACAAAAAACTCGTTTCACTTTGCTACCAATTTTAAAATATGTTATCACAAGTGTGCATAAAATGCAACTGATTTGCAAATGAAAATGACCTCTCTTATAAGGGTTACTTTGACCCCCTGATAAGATACCTTTATGAGGTGATAAATAAATTAATTCTTGGAATTCGTTAAATGGGGGGGGGGGTTGTTTACAAGTCGTTATCAGTGGTTCCTGGAAAATTACGTCATGAATATTGTCCCGCTAGCATGTTCTTGCCGAATCACTGTGCGGTGGTATAAAATGATCAGTGACTTCACAAAACACACCCCAAATGAGTTTTCAACAAAGTTTGTTTCCAATCTTTACTGAAAATTTGATGACTTTGAAATTTTCGTTTTTTTTATATACCAGAAAAATTGTTAAAGGTAAATGCACTCGTAATAATTTTCGTTCAATCTACACCCCCTGGAGAATATTCCAGAATTTTTTCAAAACTTTTTGATCGGTACTTTTCGAGATAAGGCGGGTGGACAGCGTATTTATATTTTTTACTCGTGTTTTCACAAGCTTTCATTTGACACCACACTCGATTACCTAGCAAAAAATTTTTTTTCACTTCCGATCTCACCCCCCGAAACTAAGTCAAAATTTAACTTTCAAAACTACATGGCTCTGATGAGGCCATCAATTCCCATATTATTACCAAATTTGAACTTTCGATGACAAATAGTTTCGGAGAAAATCGGGTGTGACAGACAGATGGACAGACAGACAGACACCGAAATGATCTTATAAGTGTTCGGTACGGAATACTAAAAATTAAAAACACCTCTCGACATTTTGTAAAAAAACAATTATTAAGATCTAAAAAAGTTAAAAAATATTAAAGATTGACTGAGTATTATTGCAGACAGTGCCTGAAGACAAGTAGCGGTCTCAATCCGATGCCAGGTTACATTCAATGCTATAACTTTGTAATGCAAGGGATTTTCTTAAAAATTTTTTCTGAATAATTCTTAGGAGTATAGAAATTAAAAATCCGTAAAAAGAAATCAAATTTTTGAAAATCCAGGTGAATGTAACCCCTTAATAGTGCGATATTTTATTGGAATTATTCCGACAGATCTGGGCACTTTATACTTTTGTCAAGATATAAACCCGCAAAAGAATGAACGTATAGAAATAAACGAAATAATACTGTAAGATCGTAACGTAATTAGTATTGATCCCACTTTTATAATCAAATACGTATATAATACCGTGGTGCCAAGATGCTAACTGTATTCAATAACAGGTAATGGTTTTAAACATTTTCTCTTGACTGATTTGACTACAATTCTATTGTGGCTTTTTAAAAATAATGTTTTAGAAAGTACTACGAGGGTTGTATGATAAGTATCTGGCCTTGACAAGAAAAAAACACTTTTATGTGTAAAATTTATTTTATTTTTCAACATGGTCTCTTTCTAACTCGATACGCTTAGTCCAACGTTTTTCTGTCGTCTGTATCCCATCTAAAAAATACGATTTCTCCAACCCTTCAAAACAGGCGTTTGCTTAACAGTCACCTCATCGTTCCAGCCAAATTTGTTTCCGCCGAGCCATTTTTTTAGTGTTCCGTACGGAACACTTATAAGATCACTTCGGTGTCTGTCTGTCTGTCTGTCTGTCACACCCGATTTTCTCCGCAAACTATTTGACATAGAAAGGTGAAATTTGATAATAATATAGGAATTGATGGCCTCATCAGAGCCATGTAGTTTTGAGAGTTAAATTTTGACTTAAGTGGTTAGTTTTGGGGGGATGAAGTCGGAAGTGAAAAAAAAATTTTTGCTAGGTCATCGAGGATGGTGTCAAATGAAAGCTTGTGAAAACACGAGTAAAAAATGGTATATATAATGTTATACTTGCGCGCACTTTTCTTTGTTATTATTTTAAAATTCGCGATAAATCGCTGTCCCCCCCCACCAGCCTTATCACGAAAAGTACTTATAAAAAATTTCGAAAAAATTCTGGAATAATTCTCCACGGGGTGTAGATTGAACGAAAATTATCACGAGTGTATTACGTTTAATAATCTATCTGGTATATAAAAAAAAACAAAAATTTCAAGGTCATCAGATTTCAGTAAAGATTGGAAACAAACTTTGTTGAAAACTCATTTGGGGTGTATTTTGTGAAATCATCTGTAACAAAATTTTTTATTTTAAAAGCAATCAACGTACGGAACACTAATTGCGCAAGTTCAACTTGCACTTGACCGGTTATTTATATTTGGAAATAGAAAATAATCGCGGGGGACTAAATTTGGCGAGTATGATGAATGTAGAAGCAATTCGTATCGTGATGATACAAGTGTGCACGCGTGCATTGTCTTGATTCTTCTTCGCCAAATGTGGACGTTTTTCTTCCACAGTATGGTTGAAATGATCTAATAAATCGACATAATACTCTCCATTGATCGGTTTTTTTGCCCTTTTCCAGGTAATCAACGTGGATTATTCCACGTGCATCCTAAAACACTGTAGCCATGACTTTGTTGGCCGATAAAAATCACCTTGGCTTTCTTTGGCGCCGGTTCGCTACGAAAAACTCACTGTTTGGAGTGTTCTTTTGGTCTCTGGCGTGCTGTAATGAATCCATGTTTCGTCAACAGTTATGAATCGACGTCAACAATTATTCCGATTGCATTTTAACATCGTCAAACATTATTTTGAAGTTGATACACGTGCATGTTTATTGTCATTTATAAGCAACTTTCCACGCCCATCTTGCGGAAAGGTTTCTCATATCCAAATAACTTGTTAAAATGTTCTGCACCCGTTCAGTTGAGATGCTCACAGTCTTAGCAATCTCACGCACTTTCACTCTCAGATCGTTTTTTTGATGTGGTGATCTTATTTGACGAAAATGGCCTTCTGATAGCTGGCGATCGGCTAAACAACCTGAGATTCGCAGACGACATTGTAATTATATCAAACAATAAGAATGAAGTGATCCAGATGATCACAGATCTCCACCATCAAGCAAGAAAAGTCGGACTTGACATAAATTTCTCCAATACAAAGTACATGAGTAACGAAGAGACCAATGATGAAAATATAGTGATTGAACATTCAACAATAGAAAAAGTAAACACGTACATCTATCTGGGCTAAATAATAACGATATGAAACGAAAAACCAGCTGCTTGAAATAGAAAGAAGGATACGTATGGGATGGGCAGCATATGGAAAATTGAAATATGTACTGAATATGAACATTCCTCAAAATATCAAAAAACCCAAATTTATAATCAATGTATCTTACCAGCTACAACGTATGGAGCCGAGACATGGGTTTTAACTAAAAGAACAATAGAAAAACTACAAGTTCACCAACGAGCAATGGAAAGGAAGATGTTGAGTGTTACTTTGAAGGACAAGAAAACTAATAAATAGATTAGACAACAAACAAAGGTGGATGATATTACCAAACGGATAACATCTCTGAAATGGAGCTGAGCCGGCCATGTAGCGAGAGCGACGTATAAGTAGAGTGGCAAGATCACTAGGTGGAGACCATGGGGTGAAAAGCGAAGCATAGGAAGATCCCAACAGAGATGGAGCGACGATCTGAAGAGAATCGGAGGGCTTAACTGCTATCAACAAGCACAACATAGAGAAAAAATGGAAAGATTTGAGAGAGGTCTATACCCGACAGTGGGTAGAGAGCGGCTGAAGGAAGAAGAAGAAGAGATCTTATTTGGACGACCTGGACGTTTTTCATCAAAAATGCTTGTACGGCCGCGTTTGAATTGAGCTGTCCAATATTTTATAGTCGATAACGAAGATGCAGAGTCCCCATAAACTTCGCTCAGTTCCGCTTTTATCTAATCACTCGTTTTTTTTTTGAAAAACAAATATTTTGTCACTGCTCGATATTAAATTTTTTCCATTGCATTGTTGTAAAATTACAAAAGTTGTTCTATTTAAATGCCGGCGCCTTACAAACTAAATCACATAGTGACTTGAAAATTTGGCAGGATTCTTGTGAAAGGTTATGTTTACGAAAAAATAATTTTTTATATAGTAGGAGCGCCATCTCTGGCAGACGCCAGGTACTTTATCATACAACCCTCGTATATACACTATTTTTGAGGAAGTGATTTATTTTAGTAAGAACCTAACTTTTTAAGACAATACCCCTTCCTGTATACTTGATATTTATGGTTTCTTGAGCACCTCTTCAAAATTCGCAGAGCTTCCCGATTTTAAACTTTCTACCCAAACCATGTAAATAATGCTAAAATATCATCTAACTACTTAAAATATTTAAAGCCTTTGTCATTTTTCTTGGAAAAATATTTTCTCAAACTTAATATTAGATACCATAGCCTGCACTTAAGGGAATCTTGCTGAGACATTCCTCGAACAACTTAACAAAGGATTAAACTTTAACAATCCCCCTTTCGTAACAAATCTTCAAACAAAGTTACGCAGAGAGTAATGCTTCCCTATTAAAAGTTTCGCCAATTACTTTTTAGTTTTGGAGTATATTCTAGTTGTTCAGTTAACTCGTTTTTTTTTGTTATCGAAAACTAATTGAAAGATATTTGTCCTTTTTCAGTGGGAATTAATAAGGTAAGCGATATTCTAATTACCCAAGTATTGGTTTATCTGAATAATGTTTTCGATATGTTCATTTTTTGAATATACAGTAGAATCCCGATTAACCGAGTCACGATTTTCCGAGCTCCGAATTAACCGAGCCAATCTAAGAACCTGATTATCTGAGGTACGCGCGTCTATACTGTACATATTTCCATTTAAAATCAGGGGGGCCTTCGGGGAATTCCCCTGGCCCGTGTGAGGGGTTCCCCTATTTATGTTTTTGGACTCTTTCAGCACGTAAATTTGCGTGAATGCAGTGCGTTATAGCGTTTACTTCGGAGAAGTACGAGTATACTCACATAATTTATTTGGTTGGAGTTCTGGTAGTTAAGTGTAATTAATACGAACTGCTTTGTTTGAATTTTTATTTATCGTATTATAATGGAGCAAAACAAGCTTAAAAGAATCGTCGTTCCTATTGAAGAAAAATTAAAAGCCATCAGGAGAATTGAAGCAGGAGAGACAATTAAAGTTGTTGCACGAGATTATGGAGTAGGTGAGGTAAACAGTTGGAGATTGGAAAAGAAACCGCACAAAAATAGAAGAGTGGTGTATAAATCAAGCCTCCTCGTCCTCAGGAAGAAAATCAATGAAAACCGGCGACTATGAAAAGGTTAACAAAGCTTTATCCATGTGGTTTAACCAACAGAGATCAAAAGATGTGCCTTTGTAGGTCCAATTTTATAACAGAAAGCAATAATGATTAGTAGCCAATTCCCAGAGATAGATCAGTTTACCGCCAGTTCTGGATGGCTTGACCGCTGGAAAATACGGTACGACAACTGACTGTATGTGGTGAAAATCTTGGTCAAAAGTTATTGATTTTGAGGACTATAATGACAGTGAAGATGATACTCCATTAAATGAATTAGTTTTGAAATTGAGAAGCCATGGAGAAATATCCTGATCAAATTTTGACAGCTAGATAGAAGAAAAAGAAAAAAGTTTATTTGAATTAAGGAAAAAATTAAAAGGTTGCAAAAATGTGACAAGAGAAGATGTTGTTGAATGGATTGCAGCAGATGATTTAGAAGAAGAAATGAGTATTGAAGAAATAACGAATGCCTTTCAGGAAACCGAAAAATCAGATGACGATGACGATGAAGAAGTGGCGATGGATGAACAGTCTCCCAATAAGATCTCTCATCAAGAAGGTTTTGCTTCTTTGGAAAAAGCTTAGAGGTATATCGAACAACAACCAGAGGCAATCCCAGCGGATTTGCTTCTTCTTAATAGACGGAGAAACATTGCAGCGAGAAAAAGAAGATGCAATATGAAACAGAAGCGCATATATACCTATTTCACTGTTTTATAATGGATGTACCTATTTATATTGTAACATTCATTTTTTCCTAGATTTTAAGATCATGTAATGTTGCGCGATTGTTACTTTGAACAGGTATTTCTTATGTTCATGCAAGGATTTTTATTTACTTTTTGATGTACTTAACCTTAGTGCTTAATTAAGTTAAGTCTAGTTATAAGATTCTTGTGTACTTGCAAAGATTTTCATTTGGTTTTCATTGTACTTAATATTAGTGCTTAATTAAGTTAAGTCTAGTAGTAAGGTCCGAAGTTTGTACTTTTGTTTTAAGTTCTGACCTCAGTATTAAGTGATAGTGTACCACTTTGTACCTTTTCATAAGTAGCCTAAGTTTAATAGACTAGTGTAGTCTATTTCTTTTTGGAAGGGGGTAAATGTAACATTCATTTTTTCCTCCTAGATTTTAAGACCATGTAATGTTACTGATTTTTCACTTCAAATTGTACTTATTTTCATTTTTGTATCGAACGGTATATTAAACAGAGATTCCAAGACGTTCGGTATATACTGTGCAGTGCGGGTTCCTGACCGAATCTACCGCTACGCCGCGATTGGTGAAATGTGTGTATCCGCAGTTTTGGTTCCGGCGGCGCCATATTACCGGCAGAGTTTGCATGGTTTATTTAAGCGTCCGAGAAACGACGGTCTTGTCTAATTTCCATCCAGCCGCCGAGTGAAGAATTTCCATCCAGCCGCCGAGTAGGCGAGGCTAACTGCATCGGAGCCGCCAAATAGGCTTCCTTCGACTGAGCTAGAAAAAAGGCTCATAACAACCATCATGCGAGCTAAGTAAAGCACCAGTTTTTCTTAACGAAAAGCCGTAGTGGGCTCTCTAAGTGTTTGCTAAAAAAAGTGAAATCGGTCGTATTCCATCAAAAGCAGGAATAAGAACAGTAAGTTACCAAAGCATACTCCAATTGTCCTGTCCCCGAGTAGTGCCTTAACAGTAATTTAAAACTTGAACAAATTAAGTGAAGTGAAAAGCACCATTTTTCGTCTTCGGGGGTTGTCATAGATCAGAATTTAAATGTAATAACTACTAGTTAGGCTAGAATCTTTTTATAGGACTGCAAAGGTTAGAACTTTTTATTTTTATAAAAACTTGAATAAATTTTCTTTTTGTTGATTAAAGCTAGTGTCTCACTGAATACCTATTTTTCTTTTCAGGATAAGAAAAGTCGTACTAATATAATTCTTTTTAGTAATATCTGTAAAACCCTTCAGTATTTTTTCATTTTTTTAACTGAAGTTAGATCCTTTCTATTTTAAAATGAATGGTGCCCAAAATTTGTACGACTGAAGCCTTTTTTTAAAAAATAGAAAATAATTCCAAAAAGACGTACAAAAATTATCTCTTACCCATATCTCTCTACCAAGGAAAACTGAGCTAGTGTTTGTTTAATTTCTTTAGTTCTTTTAAAATCATTAGTCACTCAATTCATTACCAGAAATTAAAGTGGGGCGCAATTAAACACCTTTTCAAAAACGGTACAAAATGACGCCTCAAAAAGCGGGTAAGTTCACACCATACAAAATAGCGCTGTCAACGCGGGGCTTTTGGAATTTTATTTTTTAAAGGGTTCAGTGTACTAGCTTTCGAACAAAGTAAAAGCTCTAACTTTGCAGATATTTTTATTTCATAATATTTATTAAACGAAATTACACTATAGCTATAAGACAAAAGCAGGAAATTTGTAGAATTATTTATTTCAATTTATCCGATGGTGGTTTAGATATTTGAATTTTGTTAATCGACTCTAAGATAAGAGATTCCTTCTTTTTTCTTAACAGCTAGCTTTATAGTTCAGATAAGCAGATGTGCTGGTTTACTTTAATTTTTTGCAGTGTTAGATTTATTTTGCGGTTAACCGAACAAAAAACTGTTCTTTCTTCTCACCGATGTTTTGCATGAATATTAAAAATACTTCGTCGATACGGAACGGTATTTGGAGATTTTTTGTCGAAAATTCTTAACATATTTGGTAAAAGAATTTTAATAGAAGGCAATACTTAGAAATTTTTTTTGAAATTGTCGAAGATTTTTTAAATGTTTGATAAAGAAGTTTACATATTTTAAGTGCCTTTACATATTTTTGTTTTGACTATTGGGAATACAGGAGAAATATTTTTAACGACTTTTTAAACAATTCTTTTAAATTTTATTCATTTATCATGGAAACCTTCAATTTTAAAGTCAATCACCTACTGGAATATGAGTTAGACTATGAACTGAAAAATCCGTCGTACTTTCTCAGAACGTCCGGTCGCGGATAAAAGAAAGATTCTAACGAGGATCTTAAGTAAAGAAATATTCCAATAGATCAGATTGGACTAAATAGTTACAAAAAGTTTCTGATTTTTTTTTAAGTCTAATAAAAATTCTCCGTTCTCAAGTTAAAACTCCTGCTTCTCCAAATGGTCACATGTCTCCTTTATTCATGCATAAATATTTAGATAACAGACCGCATATCAAGATAAATCTATTAGGTGTCCATTTCTCGGCTTTATTTGACTCTGGTGCAAATGCCTCCGTTGTAGGTCAGAATGGTATTAAAATTTTAAGTCGTTTAAGTATAAAAATATGCCATGTCAAAAATAGAAGTGTTACCACTGCAGATGGCAGCCGTCTAAAAGTTTTAGGTACGGTTGAGTTGCCGCTAGTCTGCAATGGTCATTGTTTAGTAATCTCTGCTCTAGTAGTACCTTCTCTATCACATACTTTGGTTTTAGGATGTGATTTTGCACAAAAATTCGGAATTCTAGTAAATTTTAAAAATAATTCGTGGTATCCACAGTCCCTAGAAGTCAATTCTCAAACAAGTTTAAGAGATTGTTATTCAGAAAGTTCTTTAGAAAACCTTTTCTCGCGTCTATGTACCCTAGATGATCTTTCGCGGACGGAACGCGTAAAAGCAGAAAAAATAATGAGCTCTTTCAATGAAATAAGTAGTAAAGATAGGTTAGGCCGAACGAATAAAATCACCATGTCTGTAGATACGGCTGATGCCAGTCCTGTAAAGACAAGGCCCTTCGCCATGTCTCCGTACATGTCAAAAGTATTAAATAAGGAGTTAGACGAAATGTTGAAACTCGGAGTGACATCGTCTATGCTTTGACGGAAGAAAGCTCAACGAGGTCAGCAAATTTGATAACTATCCATTACCGAACATCGACAGAATTTTGTAAGGAGTTAGACGAAATGTTGAAACTCGAAGTGATATCTTCTATGCTTTGACGGTAGAAAGCTCAACGAGGTCAGCAAATTTGATAACTATCCCTTACCGAACATCGACAGAATTTTGACATCACTCAGGAATGCTAAGTATGTATCCTCGATAGACCTTAGAAAGGCATTCTGGCAAATTCCTTTGGACAAATCCTCTAAGGAAAAGACCGCTTTTGCAGTAGCAGGCCGAGGTCTATTTCAGTTCGTCACTATGCCGTTTGGTCTAAAGAACGCTGCTCAAACTCAGCAACGTTTAGTGGACGCTATATTTGGTCCGAAATATGAGCCACATATTTTTACCTATCTCGATGATATCGGAAGACTTCGAATCGCATATTCGCTTACTTAAGGAAGTAAAAGATAAATTGAAAGAGGCCGGACTAACGATAAATTTGAGCAAATGTGATTTTTTCAAAACTTCTCTAAAGTTTTTAGGCTATATTGTAGGCTCAAATTCCTTGCGTACCGATCCGGATAAAGTAGCAAGCATGGTTAATTATGCGAGACCTACTAATACTACGGAAGTTAAGCGCTTCGTAGGAATGTGTTCATGGTACAGACGTTTTATCGAGAATTTTTCTACCCTGTTGTCGCCTATTAATGATCTTTTGAAAGGACGAAAAAAAGGACAATCGATAGATTGGACAAAGGCAGCCGAAGAATCTTTTATAAAGATTAAAGAGCTATTGGTTTCAGCTCCCATTTTATCCCAACCAGACTTTTCCCAACAGTTTTATATTTTCTAGTGATGCTTCTAATACCGGTTTAGGGGGCGTCCTAACACAGAAAATCATTGGTGAGGAAAGAGTGATAGCGTATGCCAGTAGAACTTTATCAAAGGCTGAACGTAACTATTCGGTTGTTGAAAAAGAATGTTTGGCAGTACTCTTTAACATCGAAAAGTTTCGACCTTACATAGAAGGTGTTCCTTTCACGGTCATAACAGATCATTATAGTTTATTGTGGCTTAATTCTATTAAAAACCCTAGTGGCAAACTAGCGCGTTGGGCGGGAGACAACATACATTTAATTTAATTCATAGAAAAGGAGTCCACAATGTTATTCCTGACGCTTTGTCAAGAATCCCAGATCATACAGCGGATGAAAACAGTTTTAATGCAGAGATTGGCATAAGAATTGATACAGTTGACATAGATCGCATTGACCCATGGCACGACAATTTACGGCAGCAAATTAAAGAATTTCCTGAAAATTTTCCGCAGTGGAAAGTGGAAAATGATTTCGTGTACAAGTTTATCCCAAACCAGTTGCCTTTAAAAGTTAATGTACCTGAGTGGAAAATACTAGTTCCTAAACCACAGAGAGAGGAAATTATAGACATGTGTCACACTCCTCCTACTTCTGGTCATTTTGGCTTTTATATAAAACTCTTCACAGGGTTCAGGAACAGTATTATTGGCCAAAAATGCGTTTTGACATCGTAAAGTTTGTGAGGACTTGTGAAGTATGTGGAGCGCAGAAATCTCCAAATGCACTACCTATGGGACTGATGGGAAAAGAGAAAACGGTTAATTACCCCTTTCAAGTCATAGCAGCTGAGCTGGTAGGCCCATTCCCACGTTCAAAAAGGGGAAATAAATGGCTTCTCGTGGTTTCTTGCTGGTTTACAAAGTATACCATGCTATTTCCTTTGAAAAGCTCTAAAGCTGGACATATAGAGAGAATTTTGGAAAATAATGTCTTTCTAATCCACGGTGTTCCATCGCTCTTAATATGCGATAACGGTACTCAGTTTACCTCTAAGAGTTTTAAGAGCTTAAGTGAAACTTATGGTTTTAACATCCGTTTTAAATCCCGTGTACACCGCAAGACACGAAGTAACAGGGTTTACACCGTCTTTCTTAGTTTACGGCAGACATATACCTCTATCCGGATCGTATTATAAAAAATTTAGATTTGGATGTCAATGTTGACAGCGAAATAATTCCGGGTAACAGGGGTGAGTACGCCGAAAATTTAAAGGGTTTAAAAGATATTTTCACCGACGTGCGTAGTAGGATACGTAAGGCTTATGAACGGAACAGTAAGTCTTACAACCTTAGAAAAAGGGATTTTTCCTTTAAGATAGGTGATCACGTTTGGCGAAAAAATAAAATTCTTTCCAGTGCAGCAGATAAATTCACATCTAAGTTGGTACCTAAGTATGTGCATTGCGTGATTAGAGAAAAGATTTCAGATTTAGTTTATGGCTTAGTTAATTTAAATGGGACTAAAATAGGACGATGGCATATTAAAGACTTAAAAACCATTCAACGGACCTAACCCTAATGAAAGTTTGTCAGAAGAAGAATAATTTATATTTACATTATCTTAATTGCTTTACTTAATTTTTTTTGATGTTGCTCTGTAGAGGTGACGACCTCGTTTTTTTGACTGTTATAAAAGTTGAGCAGAGTATAGCTTACTTTTATAGTTTTTTGCTAAGGTTTTGGGTACTGATCATATCCAAACTTAGGTTGATTGTAGTTGATGTTTAGCATCGACTCAGCTGTTGCGAGCTTGCGAAAGAGTCACACTCAGGATATATCATAAGACTGGTATGTCGGTGGTCGCGGGATTTGATTTGCTTATGACCCCAAATAATATCCAGTTCTTGACACTTGGAAGCGAAATTTTGATTAGAGGCAATCCAAGGTGATCTTGAGTTAGGACAAGCGCAAGATGTAGCTCGTGTAGTGTGATGTAGAGTCAAAATTTTTAAGAGCAATTTCAAAGTTCGTTACCCGAGTGGGTGGATTTCTATTACCTTAGTGTTATATGTTGGGTGCAATTAAGAGTAAATTGATTTTGGTTATCCAGTAAGTCTAGGACTTGGATTAATTTGATTTAGATCTTCTTCTGAATTGACAAACTGAGGGTATTTTCTATTTCTTTTCAGGGACGTTTAAACGTTACCTTTGAGTCACAAATTTTTTTAAAAATTTTTTTTTGCATAGACTCATAGGCGTATGTTGAGTTTTTTTCGGTCTACTATCAGATTGATAGAAAATTGAAGTTCTGCAGGAGAACTAAAGGCTGATCATTTACAAGAGATGAGAGCAGAGTAAGACAGTAGTTTCACAAAGAAATGATCAAAATCTGATACCGAGATGAGAACCTTGTCAAGAGAGGCTAAGCGCAGTGAAGGAAGATTCCTAACCGAATTTTTAGATTTCCAAGAGGTAATCTAGGAGTTTGGGCTGACAGAAAACGGTTATGCCTGATACCTGTAGCAGTTTCTTCTAGAGGCTATTGTCTAGGGAGACGATTAACACCATGATCGAATATTTTAGCTGTCAATGATGTTTTCTTCTTGTTTCTGATTAAGCTGGAAAAGCTCTTGTCGTCTTCAAAAGTTTTGTTGTGTTGCCACCGAAAAATGGAGAAATTTTTACTTCAAGTAGCTTTTTAAGCTCATTTTCGTTTTTTTAAAATTTCGTTAGAAGCTTGGTTAAGTCAACCTTGTAGACCTTTTAGGTTGTATCCCATGAGTTATCTGTTTTTACACGCTGTGATGCACCGGGTGCTAACAGATGCCGTTACGACGTTTGGCAGGAAGTTAAAAACATTAATACACCGGTTTAAAGTATTGGTGTTTATTTTTTGAATGAATAAAAAACAAATCCGGATTATCCGACTTTTCAGTTATCCGAGGAGGGTGCTCCCCCACGTTACCTCGGATAACCGGGGTTCTACTGTATATATACGTACTAGCCGGGCCCGTGGCTCCGCTCGCGTGGACTTGATTCACTACTATCGTCACTGCTTATTCCTTATGTTACCCAACGTAGTAAAATATTTCCAATTATTTCTCCTTATCTCCCAATATTTCTCCTTATTTCCCATTATCTCTATATAATTTCCATTATCTAGGCTTATCTCTGCTCATCTCCCATTATTTCTCCTTATCTCCCATTATTTCTCCTTATCTCCCATTATCTCAACTTATTTCCCATTATCTAGGCTTATCTCGACTTATCTCCCATTATTTCTCCTTATCTCCCATTATTTCTCCTTATCTCCCATTATTTCTCCTTATCTCCCATTATCTCACCATAACTCCCATTATTTAGACTTATCTCTCCTTATCTCCCATTATCTCTCCTTATCTCCCATTATTTATACTTATCTCCCATTATCTCACCTTATCTCCCATTATCGAGGCTTATCTCGACTTATCTCCCATTATTTCTCCTTATCTCCAATTATCTCACCTTATCTCCCATTATCTAGGCTTATATCGAATTATATAGAACATATGTATAAATTTATAAAAAACACGTAAATCGGATAAGTGGTTCTCGAGTGATAAGCGCACTAACGGACAGACAGACAGACAGAGAGACGTTGCATTTTATATATATTGTATTCTTTGCTACATGATATTGTTCCATATTTAATGCTTTAGGGAGTGTATTGCAAGAGAACGCGCTAGCGGCAAACTTTTCTCTCGACTTAATTCACTATTATCGTCACTGCTTATTCCTTATGTCACCTAATAAAATGTAGCCTATAATCTGGCCAGAGAACATACGTATGGTTAAAAAAAAGCACGTAAATCGGATAAGTAGTTCTGCAGTGATAAGCACACTAACGGACGGACAGACAGACAGACAGACGGACAGAGAGACATTGCATTTTATATATATTATAGATATTCTCTGCTACATAATATTGTTCCATATTTAATGGTTTGGACTGTGTACTGCAAGAGAACGCGCTAGCGGCAAACTTTGTCCGACTTCATTTACTATTATTGTCACTGCTCATTCCTTATGCTACCTATCGTAATAAAATATAGCCTATAACCTGGCTAAGATATGTATGTTTAAAAAAAAAAAGTACGAAAACCGGATAAGTGATTCTCCAGTGATAAGCGCACTAACGGTCAGACAGACAGACAGAATACGTTGCATTTTATATATATTATAGATATAATAAAATATATATCTATAACCTGGTCAGAGAACATATGTTATGTATGAATTTAAAAAATCACGTAAATCGGATAAGTGGTTCTCGAGGGATAAGCGCATTAACGGACAGACAGACAGACAAACATTGCATTTTATATATATTATAGATATAGATTATTTTTATTATTATATAACCTGGCCAAAGAATATATGCATGAATTTAAAAAAAGACAGGTAAATCTGATAAGTGGTTCCTGCGTGATAAACGCACTAATGGACAGACAGACAGACAGAGAGACATTGCATTTTATATATATTATAGATTATACATATACAGATACATAATATTGTTCCATATTTAATGGTTTAGGCTGTGTATTACGCGCTAACGGCAAACTTATTTGCGACATCATTCACTATTTTACGTCACTGCTCATTCTTTATGCTACCTATCGTAATAAAATATAGCCTTTAACCTGGCCAGAGAACATATGTATGTTTAAAAAAAAAAAGTACGTAAATCGGATAAGTGTTTTTTCAGTGATAGGCGCACTAACGGACAGACAGACAGACAGAGAGACGTTGCATTTTATATATATTATAGATGTAATAAAATATATATCTAAAACCTGGTCAGAGAACATATGTACGAATTTAAACAATCACGTAAATCGGATAAGTGGTTCCCGAGGGATAAACGCACTAACGGACAGACAGAGAGAGGTTGCAATTTGTTTATATTATAGGTATAGATTATTATTATTATATAACCTGGCCAAAGAATATATGTATGAATTTAAAAAAAGACGTAAATCGGATAAGTGGTTCTCGCGTGATAAACGCACCAGTGGGCAGACAGACAGACAGAGAGACATTGCATTTTATATATATTATAGATTATACATATACAGATACATAATATTGTTCCATATTTAATGGTTTAGGCTGTGTATTACGCGCTAACGGCAAACTTATTTGCGACATCATTCACTATTTTACGTCACTGCTCATTCTTTATGCTACCTATCGTAATAAAATATAGCCTTTAACCTGGCCAGAGAACATATGTATGTTTAAAAAAAAAGTACGTAAATCGGATAAGTGGTTTTTTTCAGTGATAGGCGCACTAACGGACAGACAGACAGACAGAGAGACGTTGCATTTTATATATATTATAGATGTAATAAAATATATATCTAAAACCTGGTCAGAGAACATATGTACGAATTTAAACAATCACGTAAATCGGATAAGTGGTTCTCGAGGGATAAACGCACTAACGGACAGACAGAGAGAGGTTGCAATTTGTTTTTATATTATAGGTATAGATTATTATTATTATATAACCTGGCCAAAGAATATATGTATGAATTTAAAAAAAGACGTAAATCGGATAAGTGGTTCTCGCGTGATAAACGCACCAGTGGGCAGACAGACAGACAGAGAGACATTGCATTTTATATATATTATAGATTCTAGATATTCTCTACTACATAATATTGTTCCACATTTAATGGTTTAGACTGTGTATTGCAAGGGAACGCGCTAGCGATAAACTTTTTTCCGACTTCATTCACTATTATCGTCACTGCTCATTCCTTATGCTACCTATCGTAATAAAATATAGCCTATAAACCTGGCCAGAGAACATATGTATGTTTTAAAAAAAAAAAGTACGTAAATCGTATAAGTGGTTCTCCAGTGATAAGGTCACTAACGGACAGACAGACAGAAAGACGTTGCATTTTATATATATTATAGATAGATAGATATATATATATATATATATATATATATATATATATATATATATATATATATATATATATGCATATATATGCATATATATAATATATAAATATATATAAATATACATAAACATACATAAATATATATATATATATATATATATATATATATATATATATATATATATATATATATAAATATACATATATATATATATATATATATATATATATATATATATATATATATATATATATATATATATATATATATATATTTATATATATATATATATATATATATATATATATATATATATATATATATACACATATATACACACTTAACGATTCTACAACACACCTACAAGCCGTTACCAGGGTCCCTACAACATATCTGGAAAAAACCACACAAGGCCAAAATAAAAGGTGCAAACTTGGGAACAGAGGTTGAAAGACTCATAATTTCAAGAGAGAAATCAAGCCGATGTCCAAAGTTGTACGGCCTACCAAAGATACACAGCTCAACGTCCCCCTTAAACCCATTGTTAGCGTGGTGGTCTCATCTACACAGAACTTTGAAAAACATCTGTCAAAGATCACGTAACCAACCACTGAAAGGACTGATTCGTACATCAAAAACTCCGAACACTTCACGAACATAATTAGAGACATTCAACTAGTGAAAAATGATATTCTGGCAAGTCTAGATCTTGTTTCGCTTTATCAGGGGCGTACCAATCGGAAATGGCGTCTAGGGCGAGCATCGAAGTTGCATTCCTTCGTAAATTATCTAATATACAATAAACAGATACACTACATTTCTGTCCAAAAAAGAAACCCAACTTTTCGGATATTGCAGCGTCAACTGTCTTATCTTCTTATTGTCGAAAACGGTAACCTTCTTTATTGGTATGTTAACTGTTTTTTAAAATTTGTTCCGTTAGATAAGGTATGTTCTGACAAATAGTTGAATAATAAGTTCCTCAAATAATGAGTTGCAATTGACGTTTGTGTTCAACTCAGCATCATGTATGCGAGTAGTATAAGAATAACGAAAATTCGGGCTGTCTGAAGTCTGGATTGGGTAAAATTAATTTCCATACGTGACTTTGAAAAGTGTATGGGTTTACTAAAGGAAACCCAAAATTTTCCTTTAGGTTGATTGAAGATGAATTTGAGTTTCCAAAATCAACGCCGTGGAATATTTTAACTAAGAGTTTGTGCCCAAATGATTAGAATTCTAAGCTTGTCATCGATAAGTTACCAGACTATGTGACTCTTCGGTTATTAATTGTGAGACAGTGTTTTAGTAAAATTCAAGTTAATGTTGAAAAACTCACCGAATCCAGCTGCTTTAGCACATTATGACACATTATTGACTTTTTTTTTCTTACTTCATTTAACAATGAAATTAAAGTGAGGCAATAACATTAAAAGTGTTCAAAAGACAGTGATCTAATATAAATGATTGGAACAATAATATTTGGCCAATTTTTAATTTTTTGTTAAAAGTCAGGTTTGTGTTTGGGTGGAGAGTATATATTGAATTTTGTAAGGATAACAGGTTTTCCATGTAAAGGGATAAGATATTAAAATATGAAATTAGATAATAAAAATTTCAGCGGCTTAATATGCATTTTTTCTAAATTGAATTACTACGTTCATCAGCTTAAAACACATACATGTTCGCGAATTAAAAAACCATTCAAATTTTAACTGCCTAATTCATTAAAAATACCTAACTTTCAAAATGACCAGAAAATTAATTTTTATTTGTAATTAATCAGCTCAATAAACATTATTTTAAAAATTTAAAACTTATTAACACTCCTACCTACTGCATTTAAGATTTTCTTCTGAAAACATTTCTTCTATATCTATAATATATAAAAAATGCAACGTCTCTCTGTCTGTCTGTCTGTTTGTCTGCCCGTTAGTGCGCTTATCACTGGAGAACCACTTATCCGATTTACGTACCTTTTTTTTTTTAAAACATACATATGTTCTCTGGGCAGGTTACAGGCTATATTTTATTACGAGAGGTAGTATAGTGCATGAGCAGTGACGACAATACTGAATGAAATCGGAAAAAAGTTTGCCGCTAGCGCGTTCCCTTGCAATACAGAGCCTAAACCATTAAATATGGAACAATATTATGTAGCAGAGAATATCTATAATCTATTATTATAATCTATAATATATATAAAATGCAATGTCTCTCTGTCTGTCTGTCTGTCCATTAGTGCGTTTATCACTCGAGAACCATTTATCCGATTTACGTGCTTTTTTTTAATTCATACATTTGTTCTCTGGCGAGGTTATCTATAATCTTCTCTCTATAATATATATAAAAAGCAACGTCTCTCTGTCTGTCTGTCTGCCTGTCTCTCTGCCTGTCTGTCTGTCTGTCCGTTAGTGCGCTTATCACTGGAGAACCACCTTTCCGCTTTACGTGCTTTTTTTTAAAACATACATATGTTCTCTGGTCAGGTTACAGGATATATTTTATTGCGTTAGGTAACATAAAGAATAAGCAGTGACTGTAATAGTGAATCAAGTCGGAAAAAAGGTTACCGTTGGCGCGTTTCTTTTGCAATAGACTGCCTAAACCATTAAATATGGAACAATATCATGTTGCAAAGAATATAATATATAAAACGGAACGTCTCTCTGTCGGTCTGTCTGTCCGTTAGTGCGCTTATCACTTGAGAACCACTTATCCGATTTACGTATTTTTATAAATTTATACATATGTTCTATATAATTCGATATAAGTCTAGATAATGGGAGATAAGGTGAGATAATGGAAGATAAGTATAAATAATGAGAGATAAGTAGAAATAATGGGAGATAAGCAGAGATAAGTCTAGATAATGGGAGTTATGGTGAGATAATGGGAGATAAGGAGAAATAATGGGAGATAAGGAGAAATATTGCGAGATCAGTCGAGATAAACCTAGGTAATGGGAGATAAGGTGAGATAATGGGAGATAAGGTGAGATAAGGGGAGGTAAGGGGAAATAATGGGAGATAAGGAGAAATAATGGGAAATGAGCAGAGATAAGCCTAGATAAGGGGAAATAATGGCAGATATTTTATTACGTTAGGTAACATAAGGAATAAGCAGTGACGATATTAGTGAATCAAGTCCACGCCAGCGGAGCCGCGGGCACTACTAGTTATTTATATTTACCATATTAAAAGTAACAGTGTCAACAAAATATCGAACTAGATAACTGAAAATTTAAATTCTATGGCAACTAAGAAGGGCTTATGTTATAGATGAGTTTAGGCCTATTGTTAATTTGGCTCTAAGTGTCATAAACTCTATGTAGTTTAATTTAAAATCTTGTTGGCTTATCTTTTGTTATTTTTTATTTGTTTATTTTATATGCTCCGATCCTTCCATCCAATTCAATAACATGGTAGATCTGCAAATTCTAATCAATAAGTTGAATGATATTGGCGAGGAGTATGGTCTATGTATAAATATTGAGAAAATGAAAATGATGGTGATTAGAAGACACCCCTGAGAGGATGCAACTCTCCTTATAAAAGATCAGGGGATTGAGAGGGTTACTAAAATCAGATATCTTGGTTCTGTCATCAACCAAGGATGGGATTGTGATGAGGAGGTTAAACTGCGGATTGACATCGCAAAAGATGTTTAAAAATATGCTGCTTCAAAGATAATTGCCACTCGCCCTGCGCCTACGCTATATCTGGCCGATCTTTTTATATGGTGTCGAAGCTGTCGAGCTGTGGACACTGCGACGTTTGCTATAAATTTCTTGGACAGAACGCCTAATCAATGAAGAAGTGCTTTCAAGGACCGGGGTGGAGGGGCAACTACTTAATATCGTAAAACAAAGAAAAGGTCCTTATTGGGGACTTATACTAAGAGGTGACCGTTACTCGATTCCTAAACTTATTCTTTAGGGCAAAATGGAGGGTCGGCGAGGACTCGGTAGAAAGCAGCACTTGTTGCTCCGAAATATCAGAGAGAGCGTCCATTTTTCGACTAGCATAGAATAATAGCCTCATTATAAAACTGAAGAAATGGTACAGAGACTTATGTGAATACACGGAACAGGAAGAAGAAGAAGAATCCTTAATACCACAATTTTGGTCAAATAAATGTCCCAAGACATTTTTTCTACCTGAGAGTTAACATTATTAGCGATTACCACGTTTGAAACAACGCAATTGAACACTTTGGAGAATCTCAAACGTTTGCTCTTGACATATCCAAGGCATTCGACCATCTTGGCACGATGGGCTGTTGGCTAAGCTACGTTCTTATGGTATGTCTGAAAAGTTCTGTTTGTGGCTCTCATGTTTCCTCAGAGAGCGTTCTTTACGAGTGGCAGTCGAAGGATTTCTTTTTAACACCTTCACTGTCAACGCCGGTGTACCTCAAGGCTCCATACTGTCCCCTATTCTCTTTCTCATTGACATTAACGATCTGCTGGAAAAGACCGAGAATCCAATCTACAGCTTTGCAGATGACAGACGGCAGTTTTTTCTAAAAAAGTTAACCTTGCTGAACCCGACATAGTTATATCGGGGCACTAACATCGTCACTCAATTTGTTGGGCGTTAATTTGGGAGCAAATATGTCCTGGCATGAACATGTTGCAGGGCATAACAAGGAGAGCTTCTCAAAAGTTGGAAATATTATTTCGAACCAGAAAGCTTTACACTCCACAACAACTGTTCGTCTGATTGGGGACCCGAACTGACCGGCGGCCTTGATTCGCTGGAACATCGAAGAACGGTTGGCGACTTGAGTCTGTTCTACAAGTATTTTCATGGAAAGTGTCGGAAGGGTGTGGCCCGCTTAATTCCTCCCAGAGCGGTGCATGTTAGAAGTACACGTCTCGCTAATACTTCACATCCGTATAAGGTTCAGCTTGTTACTCCTCGTATTATATGGAGAACATCATCCCTTTGGAATAATTCGCCCAGGACTGTGTTTCCCACCGAGTACAACTTACAGCGATTCAAGAACAACGTGAATCGCTGTCTTCGCACACCTGTTGCTCCTGTAGCGCTTTATGGATTTCCCTGCAGGACGTGTGCTAGACACATAAAAAAAATAAAAGAAAAAAAAATGCCTAATGATTTATCGTTTTCAATAATACACCTGAAGATAAGGGCAGTCTTAGTTAAGTTACCATTAAGAGACCATAAGCCACGTTTACAGTTTGATGAAAGCAAATTTTAAAATTTAAATTTCTCTTTAATTAAACTCACTTTAAAATGTTTCTATGCACTCTAATACTCACATATCTGGAACCATAGACGATTATTTCTTAAATTCCTTTGCCTGTGCTTTAACTAAATGAAATTTTTAGAAATGGGAAATGGAAAAATTATTATCATCCAGTCCAGTTTAAGAATCTTCCTAAAAATAATTGCAAAACCATCTTGCACTGTTCTTGCTTAACATTACCATTTCAATAGTAAAATGGATTAGCTGAAAGTGTTTCGGCACAGTATCAACAATGATTTTGTATCAATTTGGAAGCATGTTGTATCAATTTTAATATTAAAAATGCAAGCCTTTCTCAAATAAGGTAAAGAAGAGTTGTAATGCCTAACTAATAATATCTTTATAAAAGGTTACGTATTATCTCTATTATAATAATGCAAAAACGAAACTGATTTTATATATTTCCTCAAGACAGTATTGTTTATGACAAAAGAATACCGTCTTAATATTCCAGAATAACTTTTCACATTATTCAATGTTTAATATTGAAATAATACTAACTTGCAGCTAAGTTATTATAATCTCATTTACTTTCGGTTTCTTAAAATATCGAATCACGTCACCACAGTAAACATAAAACACAGTAGCGACAGTCCGACTCTGCACCTTTGATCTCAAGGGATTCGAGTTTGTAATGATCACATGACTTGTCGTCCTATTGTCCTACGATGCTCGCGAGTTTTTGAAATTTTCAAATTCCTTCTTTCAAGAAAAATCGTATTCTGTAGAATAAAAATGATTTTTTTTGATTGAAAGGAAGAAAAAAAACGAGTAAAGTTTTTTTAGAAACTTTTTTATTTTTATTTATCAAGTTCTTAAAACAAATATACAAAAAAACGGGGAAAAAAGGCAAAAAATACAAGGAAAAATACATTTAGCTTCAAGGCTTTTTGCACGTTATTCAATTAAATATCTCATTGTTGAATTTATATTTCTCATCGATTAGAGATATAGTCCGGGGGGGAAAACAAATGGAATAACAGAAACTAATACTTAACAATAATAAAACATCAACCGTTTGACAAATAAAATGTATCTCTAACATGAAAATACGAGGATGGTTTGAAAAGTTTGCGGCCTTACCAAAAATAGTTATAATATTTTTATTATAGCACCCTCAATAAGTTCATACTTTCTTTGGTTGTCACAGTGTAAAATTTTGTTGCTGTAGAATTTGTGGTTTTTAGGTTAGAACGAGTTTAGTCAGGCCAAGTACAGCGTTTTAGGAAATGGAAAAAATTGAACAACGTGCAGTCATCAAGTACCTGTTTAAAAAAAGATTAACACCAAAGGAGATCTACGATGATATGAAAACACCAATAGGATCTGCTCCGTCATATATCACTGTAAAAAAATGGGTTGCAGAATTTAAACGTGGACGAGAGAGCATGGATGATGCCCCTCGCTCCAGACGGCCCACGACGTCTACGATTGAAGAAAACATCGGCAATGTGTGTGATCTCATATTGAAAGACCGTAGATTAACTATCAGGGAGATTGCAGACACCATATGCATCTCGTATGAACGAACACAAAACATCATTGCCAACGAACTCGGATTTTCTAAGTTTCCGCTAGGTGGGTCCTCAGATTGTTTTCAGCTGAACAAAAACTAATTCGACTCACGATTTCTCGCGACTGTTTGGAGATGTTTGAGGCTAATCCGCAAGATTTTCTTTAACAACTTTGTGACAATGGACGAAACCTGGGTTCACCACTAAATCCAGAGTCAAAACAACAATCCAAGCAGTGGAAAAAATCTGGTGAACCGACCCCAAAGAAAGCGAAGGCAATTCTGCCGGCTGGAAAAGTGATGGCGTCAGTTTTTGAGATGCTAAAGGTATTATTATGGTGGACTACCTTCCGAAAGGCGAAACAATAAACTCGACTCACTATTGCACCCTTTTGCGTCGTTTACGTCAAGAAATTAAAGAGAAACGCTCAGGTTTACTGAGAAAGAAAGTGTTGTTCCATCAGGACAACACTCGCGTTCACACGTCTGTTGAGTCTATGACTCAAATTCGTGATTCTAGTTTCGAATTGCTGCCCTATCCAGCTTATTCTCCTAATTTGGGACCTTCGGACTTTCATCTGTTTTTAACCTAAAAAAACACCTCGGTGGCCAGAAACTTTCATCAAAAGAAGAAGTCGAAGCTGCAGTTAACCAGTATTTTTAAGACCTAGAGGAATCTTTTTTTCAAACAGGTGTGGAGGCTTTGGAAAGCAGTAGAAGAAGTGTATAGAGCTAGGTGGAGACTACGTCGAAAAAATAAAAATATTTTTGTACGTATTTTATTTTGTTTTCTTGACTAGGCCGCGAACTTTTCAATCCATCCTCGTACAATTATCATAATCTTTATAATATAATATATTACATAATAGAAATAAAGAATTATGAGTAAATTACCTTTTAGGATCTTTGAGAAATATAAAAAAACTCCTTTGGAGATACCACACATATTTTTACAAGCACTAACCGCACAACAAAAACTTCCTCTTTACATCTTTTTTATAAGTATTTTCAATTATAACGTCAAATGAGTCATTTACTTATTGGAAAATTATTAATAATCAATTTCGGAGCACGTTATAAAAAGATTCTCCTTGAATTCCAGATGTAAACACAACCCGCGACGGCGCTGGCAGCCATGTTGTTGGTATGATAGAGGACATATGCGTGATAAAAAACAGGATCTAAAAATTTTCATGAGCGTCGCTACGGTGTTTTATGTTTACTGTGACGTCACGGTCAGGACGAATGAGCGAGTAGCGGTAAAGATTTTTTACGAATAAAAAATTGATCAGGCAGCAACAATTTGGCGAACGAATAGAAAAAGAATTAATTGACGATTGAAATAGGCAGTTAGGCAGTGGTAACGTTTTTTTTTTTACTATGATTTCATCAGTCTTAAAGTTCAGTCCGTTAATTATTATATAAGATCCAACATTAGTCTGCTTATTTTATTCGTTTATCAGGCCGAAATTTATAAAAAATTAAATAATAATTTGTTTCTCTTAAATTTCGGCCCCAGCTTCAAAACAGAGGGCTAAATGAAAGATTATCGGGATTTTTCTTAATAATTTTCAGTAATAACTTAATTTATTTAATATTGCGGGTCATTTGAATAAATAATCTAATTGCAAAAATGCAAAAATTACAAGGTGTAAAAACACCTAAAATGATTGGAAACAAATAAATAGATAATTTTAGAATTTACTTAAAATTTATAATTAAAGGAGAGTGATGTTAAGGAATTTTTTTAATATACATTAGAAACATGTTTTACGGAGATAATGAAGAACCATGAAATTATAAGGGAAACGTCGAAAAGTCCCCTCAATTTGACATAACACACAAATTTTAAGAACCATGATTTACCAAATATACAATAAGCAAATTGCTCAATAACTTTTTCCTCACAGTCTTAATGTATGCTCTTCTCCTTTTTCACTTCGGTATCCGTCTCTCTGTCTATCAGTCTGCCACACCCGATTTTCTCCGAAACCACTTGACATATAAAGTTAAAATTTGGTATAAATATAGGAATTGATGACCCAATCAGAGCCGTGTAGTTTTGAAAGCTAAATTTTGACTTAAGAAGTTAGTATTGGGGGGTGAAATTGCAAGTAAAAAAATTCTTACCTGGTCATCGAGTGGAGTGTCAAATGAAAGCTTGTGAAAACAC
Source organism: Pachyrhynchus sulphureomaculatus (assembly GCA_019049505.1). NCBI lineage: Eukaryota > Metazoa > Arthropoda > Insecta > Coleoptera > Curculionidae > Pachyrhynchus > Pachyrhynchus sulphureomaculatus. The sequence goes on from CM032456.1 coordinate 174,983,460, forward strand.
AAGTTCAAAAATATATACGATATAATACTTGCGCGCACATTTCTTTATATTATTTTCTAAAAATGGTCAAAAATCTCTGTCTTTGCACCCTATCTCGAAAAATATGGACCAAAAAATTTTGAAAAATTCTGGAATAGTCTTCTTAAAGTGTAGACTGAGAAAAAATTATCACGAGTGCCTTACATCTTTTAATTTATCTTATATAATAAAAGCTTTGTACCTTTATGATTTGGTGTAGGTTTTTTTAATATACTTTTCAGTACATTACTGCTACCGAGTCGAGCGTCACTCCTGTACCGAAACAACATCATTTTTATTTTGTTACCTATAATTAAACAAATATTTAGGTAGTAAATATTTGTTTTACACTTTTGTGACTAGTTTGTAGACTGAGCTAGATTGGTTTATTGGCTATTAAGTAGCTAAAATAGTATAATCATACATTATTAACTAAGAAATAACCGGTCATGTGCAAGATGAACTTGCGCAATTAGTGTTCCGTACATTGATTGCTTTTAAAATAAAAAATTTTGTTACGGAAGTATAAAATGATCAGTGACTTCACAAAACACACTCCAAATGAGTTTTCAACAAAGTTTGTTTCCAATCTAAACTGAAATCTGATGACCTTGAAATTTTTGTTTTTTTTTTATATACCAGATAAATTATTAAAGGTAATGCACTCGTGATAATTTTCGTTCAATCTACACCCCGTGGAGAATATTCCAGAATTTTTTCAAAATTTTTTAATAAGTACTTTTCGAGATAAGGCGGGGGGACAGGGATTTATCGCGATTTTTTAAAAATAATACAAAGAAAAGTGCGTGTAAGTATTACATTATATATATATTTTACTCGTGACAGACAGGCAGACAGACAGGCAGATAGACAGACAGACACCGAAGTCATCTTATATGTTAAGTGTTCCGTACGGAACACTAAAAACACCAAAATACATATTGGATCTTAAGATATATATATGACAGGGACCTAATTAACTTAGTCTAGGTAAGGATTTTATGTCATTTTAAAAGCAATCACTTTACAGAACAGCAATTGCGCAAGTCCGACTTGCCCTTTGCTGTTTTTTTTTTCAATATATATTTATTTTAAATGTTGCATAAGATGGTGGTGAAACATTGTTCTGATTGTAGTTAATGGTTAAGTATTGTTCAAAATTTAATATAATATTAGGTTGTTTAAGCACAAATTGTTTTGAAACAAGTAGTAATGTATTATTTAAAATAACGTTAATATTTAGTCTAGTAACAAGTATTTTATTATTTTTTAACATTTAATAATTCTTATTCCTGGATATAGAAAACCTGGTTATATGTTTCAAAAATTTGTTAGAATTTGAATGAAGAATTATTTTAGTTAAACTAAACTAAAACTAAGCTGTACGTGAATTAAATTAATTATTCTAGGTATTACTATACTACTTTTTCCCGTGTGTCTGGTCAAATACTTCCTTCTCTAACTTATTTAATTTTATCGTAGAAGTACAACACGCGGTGTCATGTCAAAAATATCTTGAGAGAGCAACGATTATTTTTAGGGTTAGCAATAAAGCAAGTCTCTTCGCTTTGACTAAGCTAGTATCTTTTCCAGAGTTAGAACTAGCTTTAGGATTTTATGTCACTATTATGTAAGCTTAGAGACCCTAGAAAGCTTTTTCCGTAAAGCATCTTATTCTGGTTATTGTTAATTATCGACTAGAGTCTTCGCTGACAAAGTAAGGGTAAACATTAAACTTGCGCAATTGGTGTTCCGTACGCCTTTAAAATATCAGGTGTACAAGTATGAAATGTGAATTTCAGACAACAGATGGTGCAGTTTGTGCTGTAAAGATTTGACACTGCGCCATTTTGTTGTGTCATCAACAAGTGTCAGACGCGCACGAATGATAAATTGGAAAAGTGTGTGACTAGTGTTGTGTTGTTGTGTTCAATATGTTGAAATTTATACTGAACAAAGAGCATTCGCCGACAGCATTAATTTTTTGTTTTCATTTGAAGAAAACTGCTGTTGAATCATACCGATTACTTCGAGAAGCTTATGGTGAACATGCTCCATTGCAAAATACTTGCGAACGATGGTTTCGGCGTTTTCAGAAGTGATGACTTCGATGTTGCAGACAAGGAAAGTGGAAAACTGCCAAAAAAATACGAAGATGTGGAATTGCAAGCATTATTGGACGAAGATGATTCGCAAACACAAAAATAACTAACCGAGCAATTGGGCGTTAGTCAACAAGCTGTTGCCAGTCGGCTACAAGAGATGGAAAAGATTCAGAAGACCGGTAGATGGGTACCACATGAGTTGAACGACATGCAAATGGAAAAGTGCAAAAACACGTGTGACATTTTGCTCGCTCAGTACAAAAAGAAGTCATTTTTGCATCGTATAGTTGCAGGGGATGAAAAGTGGATTGATTTTGAGAATCCCAAGCGCGAAAAATCATCGCAAGGCCGAATCGCTTTGGCAGAAAGACGATGCTCTGTGTTTGGTAGGACCGGAGGGACGTGGTATATTATGAGCTGTTAAAACCTGGGGAAACGGTTAATACTAGACGTTACCAACAACAATTGACCGATTTGAACTGTTCGCTGCTTGAAAAAAAAGCCAGAATACCGAAAGAGGCAACACAAAGTCATTTTTTCTTCATGACAGTGCTCCATCACATACGGCAAAACCAGTTCGCGACATGTTGGAAGCACTCAGCTGGGAAGTTCTACCCCATGCGGCTTACTCACCAGACTTGGCTCCTTCCGATTACCACTTGTTTGCATCGATGGGTCACGCAGCGCTTTGGTTTTGGTTCTTACGAAGATGTGAAAAAATGTCTCGATGAATGATTCGCAGCAAAAGGCGAAAATTTTTACTGGCGTGGTATTCACAAATTGCCCGAAAGATGGGAAAAATGTATAACAAGCGAGGGAGCATACTTTGAATAAGGCACTTGTTATCATTCTTCCGAATTTAACATGTTTTTTAGAGAAAAAAAATCCGCATTTCATACTTGTACACCTGGTAATTTGTTTACGGGGGTATAAAATGATCAAATCAATGAACAAAACACACCCAAAATGAGTTTTCGAAAAAGCTTTTTCCGATCTTTACCGAAAACTGATGACCTTGAAATTTTTGTTTTTTTATATACCAGGTAAATTTTTATAATATCATATATCATAATTAAATTATACCGTTTTAAATTATTCGTCATAATTTTTGCTCAATCTACACCTCGTGGAGAATATTCCAGAATCTTGGCCAATTTTTTTGATCAGTACTTCTCGAGATAAGGGGGGGATGGCGATTTTTTGCAATTTTTTAAAAATAATACAAGGAAAAGTGTGCACAAATACATTATATGTATTTATGGACTCGTGTTTTTACAAGCTTTCATTTGACACCCCAATCGATAATCTGGTAAAAAAAAATTTTTTCACTTCCGATTTCACCCCCCAACTCAAAATTTAACTTTCAAAACTACACGGCTCCGATGAGGCCATCACTTTCTATATTAGTGCCAAATTTCAACTTTCTATGTCAAATAGTTTTGGAGAAAATCGGGTGTTACAGACGGACAGACAGATACCGAAGTGATTTTGTAAGTGGAACACTAAAAAAATGTGTAAATATATTATAGATTGTTAGAAAACGAAATTCAAAACTTAAATTAAATAGAACTGTAACAGACGTACTATAATACGTGAAAGTGAAATGGAAAAACTGAGTTGAACATATACTATAGACCAGTGATTCCCAAAGTGGTTCAGGTGGACCCCCAGAGGTCCACGGAAGACTCGACGGGGGTCTACGTTGGCGTGAAAAAAAAATGGGGGTTCACAAGTTGTAAGTGGGGGTCCACGAAAATTTATCTGGTTTCGATAGTAAAGAATAAAAAATGTTGGCTTGGCTTTACCTATCAATGTAGGCAGATAATACACTACTCAAAAAAATTAAGGGAGCAAAAAAAATTCCAAATTTTTCGGTGATTTTTGACAGGCTGTATTTCGGTGAAAAATGGTCGTATTGAGACTTTAAAAAAAAGCATTTTGAAGCTTTAAGATTCTAATTTTCAGATTTTTTGGCTAAAATTTTTTAGGAGCTACGGTTCTTATGCAATCCTAACAGATAGCGCGGAAAAATAATATTGCAAATATTTTGCTTTTTTTTTTGGTCCACGGGCTTGAAAAAAAATTTTTTCAGTTAGGCCGGCATATGGATCAGATAGCCTGTTTATTTAGCATTACTTTCCTTGTTTTAAAACCTCCCTTAATTTTTTTTTGAGTAGTGTATTTTAAGAAGGTCAGCGACTGTTACTTGTAAAAACTTGCATATTCGATATTCAGTACAACGCGCGTCGAGACTTGCAAAGCGCCGCCCGCCCGCCCGCCCGCAACGCAACCCGTTCAGACGTGCAAAGGGATGAAATACGACTTGTGCTGTGCTTGCAATCTTGCATGAACTTGTTTGATTCTTCACCAATATAAATACGAATGCCAAGGACAAACGTTACTCATTTGTTTCCGGAATTTTGAAAAGAAAATTGTGAGTAAATCGATGTCAGTGTTTGCCAGTGCCGGAAAAAGTAAGTACCTGTCTATTTGTTATTCATACTTTTATTTTATATTGTAATAATATTATATTTGTTACGTTTACGTGTAGTAGGTACGTAATAAAAATTAAATTCTGAACAGGGCCATTATTCGATACTTCTATAAAAGAACAGAAAGCCGAGAAAGATTAAACTTTTAGTACTTTTTATTATAAAATTATTTATTTACCCGACTGTGGTGATTCACTAAAGGAGAGATATATGATTGACCTGCATGTTTATACATATTTCAATGCCCTCGTAGTTGCTAATGCTAAATGACTAAAAATATTTTTCATAAATTGTACGTGTCTTTATGTACCACTCGTGAAGTACATCAAAGTAATAAATAAATCATTAAAATCGCGGAGTTTTGATGCCAAATATTCTTTAAAAGTATTTTCTCTCCAATTTACAGAAATGTTGTCAAAATATAATTAATCAAAAAATATTTTATATTACATTAAAATAGGTTCAGCCTTTTTGTGAAAACCTCTATGTGGGTCTTAGCAGTTTATTGCTTTTAATAATTAAAATCAGTTTTGCCGTCGGCATTTTGGTTTTTTTTCATTGCAATAATTAATTAATCCTATTTTATTCTGTTAAAATAGCCATATCCTGTTAAAGTTGCCTTATGATTACTAAAACAAACATTTTTTTCTTTACAGGTAGGTAACTGATACGAAACATGGCTGAATCTAAGAAGAAATGTCGATAGTACAGTGTTGATTATTTGAAATTTGGTTTTCTTCCGACAAAGGCAGACAAACGATTACCCACATGCCTTTTATGCAACAAAGTTTTGAGCAATGACTCTGTGAAACCATTTTCAAACATTGAAGGAAAAATATGAAAAGAGACCCATCGTGCTCAGTATGTTTCGCTTCAACGTCTCAAAGTAACGATGATGGCTTGCGGGCATCTTACAATATCTCATTGCTTATAGCGAAATCTGGAAAACCGCACACCATCGGAGAACAGTTAATTTTACTCGCTGTTGAAGAGGTTTTAAAAACTGTTCTGCACAACTGCAAACCTCCATTTGACGTACTCAAAAGAATTCCTTTGAGTAACAACACTGTACAAAGAAGAAAGCTTCTTGTGTAATTGTCTGCAAACAACTCATTTTTCTATTCAACTGGACGAGTCAACTTTACCTGGTAATTAAGCATTATTATTGACATATGTTCGATTTGTTATGGACGAAGAAATCCATGAAGAGCTGCTATTCGCGAAAACTTTGGAGACGGACACTAAAGGCGAATCAATATTTAATGTCCTGAGTGATTTTTTTTAAGGAAAAATCGATTCCATTTACAAACATTATTTCGGTGGCAGCAGATGGAGCTCCTGCCATCATCGAGCGATATCGTGGGTTTATAAGCCATCTTAAAAGAATTATACCAGGAGTAACTGCAATTCACTGTGTCATCCACCGACAACACCTGGTAGCGAAAAATTTGAGTGATAGATTGCACCAATCGCTTCAATTTGTGATTAAAGCAGTTAACAAAATAAGAAGCAATGCGTTGAATACCCGTTTATTTGCACAATTGTGCGACGAAAATGATGAATACTTTCCAACGATTGCTCTTACATATTGAAGTACGCTGGTTGTCGAAAGGTACATGTTTAACAAGATTTTACTCACTTTTTGAATCAGTTTTAGAGTTTCTGGAAAGTAAAGATCCAGATTTAAAAGAAAACCTGACCAAATTGAAAGCAGACATCGCGTATTTGAGAGATTTGTTCAAAAAATTTAATGATATTAACTTGCAGTTACAAGGGGACAGCCTAAATTTAATAAAAATAAAGGGTGTAATTTCGTTTTTTCTTGGAAAATTGAAATTTATGAAGCAAAATATTAGTCGTCGCGAATTCTCCCAGTTTCCAAACTTGTCACAGGTAGAATGTCTTGATGAGGATATTCAGACATACCTTCAACATTTAAATGCCATGCATAATGACTTCAAAAATAGATTTGAAGATATTCTGACGATGGAAATACCACCATGGTTCATAAATCCATTTGATGAAACGGAAGTGGCGAATGTGGTAATACAAGAGGAGCTACTCGAGCTTTGCACCAATGAGGAGCTGAAGGTGAAATTTAAAAAATGGCTATCAAACATTTTGGCTGAAGGCCGAAATACCCGAAAAATATCCTAGGCTGTGGGAAATTGCGAGAAAACTTTTGATAGCGTTTCCCTCGTCATACCTTGTCGAAAAAAGTTTTAGTGTCGTTACAAACCTATTAACAAAAAAAAGGAGCAAATTGAACATCATAGAACGGGGAGATTTGCGGTTATTCCTTCCAAACCTGAAGCCAAATATTGATAATTTGCTGTCAATCCATCAAGTACATCCCTCTCATTAAAATTATGACTATTTTTTTTAATTGTTGATTTGCATTGTTGAAGTTACGGTACGTTATTAATGTTTAATTTTAATTCTATTAAGTCTGTAATCATATTATTTTAATAAATAGAATACAAGAAAATATATTATTTTTCTTTTTATTTTTTTCACTCCGAATTTAGGGTTGGAACTCAGCCACGACGCAAATTTCCATCGTTAGATCTAATCTTCACATTTTTTGACGAGTTTTGGGAATATGGTAGAAATATAGCAGCAGGGGGTCCACCGAAGCCAGTAAAATTTTGAAAGTGGTCTACGAGAAAAAAAAGTTTGGGAACCTCTGCTATAGACTGACAAGCAGTATAAGTTTAAAGAAGCTATGGAGCAATTGCAGGTGTGAGATTAGTAATGAAAATGATTTTAAGCTGCAAAATACGTCTACTTCAGTACACCTTTTACTAAATCCTTTGGATAGAACAAAATAGTTTATACAACTCACTGACAAAACTAAATTAGGCTAAATATAGAAATCAACTGTCATCTATTTATTTCAAAAATTTAATTACAGATTTAACATTTTGCAATATTTGGGTAACCGTCCCAGAAACCTAACAGGTAGATGTAGAGGGTCCTATCAATTTTCGGTTGTCGCCAGCGATTTTGTTTACCTAAATGAATTAAAGAGGATTCATCTCATGTCTTTTTGTCATATCGTGACGTAATTTGATTGAAATATTAATAATTTTTGAATAAATACAATTTTTTAAGTCATAAGTAGGATTACAAACAATTAAAATTGCATTATCATTGAAATTTAAAAATAAAAATAATCTCAAAAAATATTTTTTCTCGAAGTTATATATTCTCCTCATTAAAATAATTTAATTAATTTAATCTAAATGTTCATTTGCTATCCAAATAATGAGCTTCCCTTTACACTTGATTTTTTTTCTTCATTTATTCATTTTTATTACCTCCTTTTTAATTTTAAAAGCTATAAACTGGAGACTTTGTTGTTTTTTCGTAATGATATTTCCCAGATTATGGAAATTAATTTCCTTCATTATTCAAGATTAGTCAGACATGATCCTTCGAAACTGATTAGTTACGAAAATTTTGACAAGGGACCAGATAGCTTCAAAATGGGAAATTAATTATTTCAGTATAGGCTTTAAAGTGTTATCGGTAGAAACACCAAAATAATCCAAATAGATGTGTTCGCAAAGTTCGTACATAATTTCTTGGCACTAAATTTTGTCGATTCAATCTGTCGGACATTCGTTGTTTTTTCTGATCCATTTTCTGTTCGAGAAATAGTCAAACCTACGTCAAAATATAATATACCCGGCGATATCCGTAGGTCAGGCTATGAAGAAATAGTCGTACATGAATACCGCTACCACAACAACCTTCCAAAATTTCTTATTTGTCATGCAAATTTAGACAAATAAATAATTGTCTTAATGAAATACAAAAAATTGTGTAACTGGCAGATCGTAACAAAAACCAAAAACATTCCAGCGCCGTCTACTAGAGATCAAATAACTACAAGCCTACTAGAATAAGCGCTGGCACCGTAATTGCGATAGCAGGTTTCTTTTTTGCTAGAAATGCCTCTAATATTTGTGACATGTAATTGTTTGGCCTTAGGCTTTTGTCTTATTATTTTTTGTCTCGAATGATCGTGATTTCAAGGTCTTTCATCTAGTTTAAGATGTAGTTCTAAAATGAATAACTGAATTTAACTCAGATAGTAATAAGAAAGTTTAACAAAGATGTATAACATCTATAATATATATAAACTGTCTGTCTGCCCGTTAGTGTGCTTATCACTGGAGAACCACTTACCCGATTTACGTACTTTTTTTTAAAAAACATAAATATGTTCTCTGGCCAGGTTATAGGCTATATTTTATTACGTTAGGTAGCATAAGAAATTAGCAGTGACGATAAGAGGGAATCAAGTCGGAAAAAAGTTTGCTGTTAGCGCGTTCCCTTGCAATACACATCCTAAACCATTAAATATAGAACAATATTATGTAGCAGAGAATATCTATAATCTATAATCTATAATATATATAAAATGCAACGTCTCTCTGTCTATGTGTCTGTCTGTCAGTCGGTTAGTGTGCTTATCACTCGAGAACCATTTATCCGATTTACGTGTTTTTTTTTTAATTTATACATTTGTTTTCTGGCCAGGTTCCTATAATATTCTATAAAATATATAAAATGCAACGTCTCTCTGCCTGTCTGTTTGTCTGTTAGTGTATTTATCACTCGAGAACCACTTATCCTAGTTACGTGTTTCTTTTTTAATTCATTTATTTATTCTCTGGCCAGGTTATCTATAATTTATAATATATATAAAATGCAACGTCTCTCTGTCTGTCTTTCTGTCCGTTAGTGCGCTTATCACTGGAGAACCACTTATCCGATTTACGTGCTATTTTTTTTAAAACATACATATGTTCTCTGGCCAGGCTACAGGCTATATTTTATTACGTTAGCTAACATAAAAAATAAGTAGTGACGATAATAGTGAATTAAGTCGAGAAAAAGTTTGCCGTTGGCGCGTTCTCTTGCAATACACTGCCTAAACCATTAAATATGGAACAATATCATGTAGCAAAGAATATCTATAAAGTATATAAAATGCAACGTCTCTCTGTCTGACTGTATGTCCGTTAGTGTGCTAATCACTCGAGAACCACTTATCCGTTTTACGTGTTTTTTTTTTAATTCATACATTTGTTCTCTGACCAGGTTATCTATAATCTTCTATAATATATATAAAATGCAACGTCTCTCTGTCTGTCTGTCTGTTCGTTAGTGCAGTTATCACTGGAGAACCACTTATCCGATTTACGTGCTTTTTTTTTAAACATGTTTTAAACATTATGTTCTTTAGCCAGGTTATAGGCTATATTTCCTATTATCTAAAACTGCAAGAAACAATGCGAAAAATCCCATCAAGAGAAATTACCTTGCTTGTAGGAGATCTAAATGCGAAAATTGGGGAAACAAGGAATGATGACCATCTAAGACATATTATTGGGCTGTATGGAGTGGGGAAGAGAAATGTTAGAGGTGAGAAATTGATCAACTTTTGTATACAAAATAAACTGGCTATCACCAATACTCTGTTCAAACATCATATCCGCCGTCTTTATACTTGGAAATCTCCAGGAGATCGATACAGAAATCAAATAGATTACATAATGATAAGCCAAAGGTGGAAATCATCTATACTGGACACGAGAACTTACCCAGGAGCAGACTGTAATTCCAACCATCAACTTCTAGTTACAGTTCTTCGTATTAAACTCAAAGCTTCTCAAAAAAATATAAAGGTGCAACGAATGAAGATATATCCTCCAGAAAAAACAACAATTTTACGGAACTAGTAAATAAAAATATCTGAAATATCCAATATAATGAAGATCCTAGAAATAATGAAGAGATGTGGAACAAAGTGAAAACATCGATAAAAGATGCCCACGAAGAAATAGCATCCCGAAGAGTAAAAAAATGTATTAAAAAATCTTGGATGTCTGCAGAAACATGGCAACTTATAGAGCATAGGAAAAACGTAAAGAAAACTGGACTAAACGATGATCAGCAGATAAAAGAGTACCAAGATTTAAACCGACTTATACAGAAGAACTGCAGACAAGATAAAAATACATATCTCAATAACCAATGTAAAGAAGTACAAGCATATGCAGAGAAAAATCAAGTTAAAGATCTCTTTAAAAAAATTAAAGAGATAGATAAGGATTTCAAACCCAAAACTTGGGCAATCGAGGATAAAAATGGAACACTGCTTACAGAGAAAGAAAGAATAATAGACAGATGGAGAGAATATTGTGAAGATCTTTATTATGATGCACAAGAACAAGACATACACCAACAGATCAATACCACGCAGCAAGAACCTGAAATAATGAGGAGTGAAGTAGAGGATGCTGTTAAGAAACTGAAAAGCAATAAGGCACCTGGCTACGATGACATCACGGGAGATATTCTTAAGGAACTAGATCATGACACAGTGGGGATGATCTATAAAATATGTAATAACATCTGGAAAACTGGAATATGGCCGAAAGATTGGACGACGACCTCTATAATAATACCACTACATAAGAAAGGCTCTACCCGTAAATGTAGTAATTATCGTACATTATCTCTATTATCACATCCAAGTAAGGTAATGCTACATATCATAAAATAATCGTTTAAGATATTATGTTGACCAACAAATCTCTAGAGAACAAGCGGGATTCGTTAAAGGACGAGGCACAAGAAATCGGATTGTTAACATAAGACAATTGATAGAGAAATGTAGAGAGTATAATGTATCTATGGTAATGTGCTTCATAGACTATAATAAGGCTTTTGATTTTGTCAACTGGAAAAAGCTTTGGGAGGTACTAGAGCAAATGGGTGTTCCTTGTCATCTGATTAAACTGATTAAAAACCTCTACTTGGACAGCACTGCAGTGGTGAGAATAGACAATACAATATCCGATCAGTTTTCATCCTCGCCGAGGTGTAAGACAGGGCTGTGTTCTGTTTCCTACATTATTTAATGTTTATGGTGAATTTATAATGAGAAATGCGTTGAATGAATGGGATGGTGGAATCCTAATAGGAGGTGAGCGAATAAACAACTTGCGTTACGCTGATGATACCACCATATTTGCAGCGACTGAGGAAGAGATGGCTACACTTTTAAATCGGATAGAGCAAGAAAGTGAGAAACTAGGTCTGACCATAAATAGGGACAAAACGAAGCTGATGATAGTCGATAAGTCTGACCAAATAGTAAGATCCGACTTACTCAATGGCATTGAGAGAGTAACAACCTTTGTATATCTAGGATCATCCGTGAGTAGTATGGGAGGATGCGAGAATGAAATAAAAAGAAGAATATCCCTAGCAAGAAATGCTATGACGAGACTTACTAAGATATGGAAAAGTCCGTACATAACTAAAGGAACGAAATTAAATCTCGTACAGACCTTAGTATTTCCAATATTTTCATATGGTGTAGAATCCTGTACACTTAGAGTAAAGGAACGTAAATCTATTGATTCCTTTGAAATGTGGTGCTATAGGAGGATGTTGAGAATATCCTGGACCGCCAGAAGAACTAATCAATCTATACTGAATGAACTAAATGTAACTGTAAGGTTATCATCACTATGCATGAAAAGAATTCTTCAGTATTTTGGACATGTAGCTAGAAGGTCAGGCAATAATGTAGACCGGCTAATAATAATGGGAGAGGTCCAGGGTAAAAGGAGTAGAGGCCGTTCGCCAACAAGATGGTCAGATCAAATAAAACAAGTTATGGATCAACCACTCCATGTATCGTTGCACTTGGCAGAAGATCGAGAGAAATGGAGAGAAATAGTGAACAGAACAGTGAAGTCATTCCAGAGAGATCATGACCCTCAAGACTGAGGAAACGAATAGAGAGAGAGAGAGGCTATATTTCATTACGTTAGGTAACATAAGAAATAAGTAGTGACAATAATAGGGAATCAGTCGGAAAAAAGTTTGCCACTGGCGCATTCTCTTGCAGTACACTGCCTAAACCATTAAATATGGAACAATGTCATGTAGGGAAGAATATCTATAACGTATATAAAATGAAACGTCTCTCTGTCTGTCTGTCTGTTCCTTAGTGTGCTTATCCCTCGAGAACCACTTATCCGATTTACGTGTTTTTTTTTTTTTTTTAATTCATACATTTGTTCTCTGGCCAGGTTGTCTATAACCTTCTATAAAATATATAAAATGCAACGTCTCTTTGTCTGTTTGTCTGTCCGTTAGTGCGTTTATTACTCGAGAACCACTTATCCTATTTACGTGTTTTTTTTTAATTCATATATTTATTCTCTGGCCAGATTATCTATGATATATATAAAATCCAACGTCTCTCTGTCTGTCTGTCTGTCAGTCCGTTAGTGCGCTTATCACTTGAGAACCACTTATCCTATTTACGTTTTTTTTTAATTCATATATTTATCCTCTAGCCAGGTTATCTCTAATATATATAAAATGCAACGTCTCTCTGTCTGTCTGTCTGTCTGTATTTCTGTCTGTCTGTCCGTTAGTGCGCTTATCACTGGAGAACCACTTATCCGATTTACGTGCTTTTTTAAAAAAAACATACATATGTTCTCTGGCCAGGTTATAGGCTATATTCTATTACGTTAGGTAATAACATAAGAAATAAGTAGTGACGATAATAGTAAATCAAGTCGAGAAAAAGTTTGCCGCTGGCGCATTCTCTTGCAGTACACTGCCTAAACCATTAAATATGGAACAGTATCATGTAGTAAAGAATATCTATAATGTTTATAAAATGCAACGTCTTTCTGTTTGTCTATCTGTCCGTTGGTGTGCTTATCACGCAACAACCACTTATCCGATTTACGTGTTTTTTTTTTTTAAACTTATACATACGTATGTTCTTTGGCCAGGTTATATAACAATAATAATAATGTATATAATACATATAAAGCACAACGTCTATCTGTCTCTCTGTCTGTCCGTTACTGCGCTTATCATTCGAGAGCCACTTATCCGATTTACGTGTTTTTTTCAATTCGTGCATAGGTAACATAAGGAATAAGCAGTGGCGATAATAGTGAATCAACTCCCGCGAGCGGAGCCGCGGGAGTAATATATATAAAGTAACCCTTCCAACCTCCTTCCCCATCGTTTTAACTTCTTACATGTTTAGTTACAAATATATATTGTCGAAATTTGTTCAGTACCTCCACAAGAAAAAATCGATTTACCCAATTTTTACAAACACGTAGTTCCAAAATAAGTACTAAATTTGAGTTTCTTAAGGTCAAGAGTAACTTAATCCAAGCACCACCAGCAGATATTTTTAAGGTATGTACGTTATAGTAAGATATTAATCCAAATAAAAAGTAGGACAAAAGAATTATTTCAGAGATATTTACACCTGAAACCTTCTATTTCTCTTTGCCTACTATTTTTGTTAAAATTGAAAATGGTAAAATAAAACAACAAAATGTTCATATTCCCCGACGCTGAATAAAAGTGTAAAATAATAGGGTAAGATGCCCCAAGTACGCGCGGTTTTAGGAATAAAATGACATAAATCAAATAAAAACGGTTACAATAAAATCACAAAATGTTTTTTATAATAACCAACAAATCAACTTTAATATACTATATGAAAAATCAGCTTAGTCTTATATTCTGTTAAATAACAATCTAACTGCAATAGTGGGTAATTGCGCACTCTTGATATTACAATTCCACAAGAGTACGCTTGATAGTCCCAATGAGTGCGCATGCTAGCTTAACAGTGCGCAAGCTAATTCACACGCATAAATCGCACTTGTAGATTCCAATGCCGATGTAAGATGTGCATTTATCGTGCCATCATTCAGTGCACAAGCTATACTGGATCCAGTCTTCAACAAGAGGCTCCTTATAATTCTCTTGGCAACCAGGGCATCTCCACATTTCTTTCTTATTCTTTGGTGGTTTTTTTGGTTTTGATGGCGATTTCTGCGATGTTTTGCATATTATTCTGGGTATTTTTTTCTTACTAGCTTCTGTTTCTTCGTCTAATTTTCTTTTATAGGGATAGTCTGTAATTATTTCAGATCTTTTACTACGGTTTGATGCTTTTCGGGCAAAAGTTGCTTTTGGGAGTGGAGCAATATCCATAAATGAGCAAGTTGGTTCATCAGTATGTATCTGTTTTTCTCCCAGTGGTGATCTAGATGGACTGTGAAAACTCGCCACTTTTTCTGTCACTGCAGTATTTTGTGTGTGTTCTTCTGGCAAAGGCATACTAGTAGAAGTGTGTGGAATCATCGCTTGACTAGTTGTTGCAACGTTCAGTACACCTTCCGTTGTGTCGTTCTGCTCAGCAATTGAAATATTACTTGAATGTTCTTCCCGCCTCCCAGTTACCATAATAGCAAGAAAATCAACGTCACCCATTAGATCTCTATTGAAAGGACATATTCCTCCAACTTTGAAACCTTCAACGGCGTTAGAGATATTTGCAATCCTCATATAAACAGCGCTGAACAAAGTGGCTATTTGATAGATGGTAATAGGTCTTCCAGGATGATTTATCATCCATTTCTCACACTTGGTGAAAAAAACAACGATCTAGTGGTTGCATCTTATGCGTGCTATGAGGCGGAATAGTAATGACGCGAATGAAATTTTTTCTACAAAAGTTTACTACAGCTAAACTGGTGTGCGTTAAATAATTATCCAAAACCAATAACACCGGATAAGTCTCTGTGGGTTTGGCATAGTATTTAAAATGATTCACCCAGCCTGATTTTATTGACGCACGTATTTCCTTTGACGCACCTTTTTCCTTTGACGCTAACAACTTTTGGCGCTTTATTCGGAACTGTAGAAAAGCCAGTTTCGTCCATATTATATATTTGACAAGGTTGAAACTTGTGTTTCTTCTGTATGTTAGCGCGGGCAATGCTGGTTAAGATCGGTTGGCAAACTGCTACATCCAGGTTTCGGCGCATAAAATCTCTAACCCAATCCTTTCCAGCCATGTTGGTTTCATTGCTAAATTTATGTACAATATTGTTTTTTTTCAGCATATTGATACACAACAAATCTTAACTTCTTTAGCATAATCCCATAAAACATAGCATCTAGTCTTTATAAGAACGACTAGTTTTTTTTTTTCCACACCAAGCGTAAAGGTGGGTCTAAATCTGCCTAAGGATGTAGCAACGTCTTCTCTTTTTAATCTTTTACGTAGGCTGGACTCGGGCATTCCTAAGAGTTCAGCCACTTTTCTTTTGCTTTTTCCCTCTTCAAATACCATTTTCCGTGCAAGATCCAGTATCTCTTTAGAACAATAGATTCGGTTGGTTTTTCTTTGCTTAGAAGCCATCTAGAAAACAAGAAGGTAAAATAAATACAAATGGTTCATAAGAGTACAGAATCCACAAGAGTGCGCATGCGCACTCCTGCTATGGGCACTATTGTGGAAAAGCTTGGGTCCGAACCAAATTGACACATTAGTGCCATCGATTGAAATATGGCGACAACAACTACACAATCTACCGGTTATGACATGTTTTACACGATTTATTATCAAAAAACGCGGTCACTGTTTACATATACATACTACACTAGTTGCAAAAGAGCATTTTATTTTAACAAAACATCGAAATATAAATCTTACCTCTTTCCTCCAAAATGAATTATTTTTATGTGGAGTTTTTTGCAATAGCAACCTAGTACAGAGACGCTCAAAACACAACTGAAGTTGGCACGCTTTGAAATCAATCGTCGCAATACTCTTGGGGACGGCGCACACTTGTGGCACCTTACCCTATATACGTAGCAATTATTCTGACTCCCTCCCTCATCTCATTAACGCCTATATGCTTCACTATATACAGTGTCCCAGTATTCCATGTACATAGAGTTACTGTGGATTTCTGGGATGAAAATATGACCATTTAACTCAACTTGCCTTAGTCCAAAAATTCGTAAATTTTGAGATACAGGGTGTCAAGGTTACACTTTTATTTAAGTTTTTCTTAAGTAGCTTTCTTAATAATTGTACTGTTTGCACAAGATTCGGTGCTAAGGGGTTTTCTGAGATGAGGAATTAAAGTCAGCTTCCAGTTTTGTTGTAAATTGTAGAGGCGCCACTTATTGCACTGTGTATATTTTAAACTGTCATAACTTTTTTATACCACTCTGTATGATATTTTTAATTAAATATTCGTATCCCCCGCCTTCTCCTGTCTAAAAAAACTCTCTTGGTAAATGTTGCTCCGAGTAACAGTTTCTGAGATAGTGGGATGTTTGTTTCCATTTTTTAATTCCATTGTCAAATTCGCATATGTTCTATGACATAATTGGCTTGTAGTAATACTGACAGAAAGTAATTTTTGACAGATATCAAACGAGTTTTACTAGTATTAACGAGAATTAATCCCTTCTCAAGCTTCACAGTGTTTTAAATCTAAATTATTATGGGATACTTTTTTGGTGAGCAAACTGATATGATTTTAGTGTTGGTTTTTGTAACAGCAATGGTCGCAAAAGTACTCGCGTATATAATGAAAGATTTCCGCATCGTCGGACAATTTAAGCCGATCAGGAATAATGCTAGGCGGCCTTCACAGGCTAGAGAACCCGATATTGAAGAGGAAATCATTGAAATTGTACACGATAATCCTGAAATCAGCACTCGTTTAATTAAATGTCAAATGGAAATATCAAAAAGTACAACTAATCGGATCATTAGACAACAAATTATTCATCCCTTTCCCACCCCCTTACACTTCGTCCAGGAACTCTTACCTCTAGATCTTGGATCCTGTTTGCATTTTTCACAAATTATTCGAGCCCTCATAGCGGCTGTTCCGGCTTTTCACGCTAAAATCCTGTTTAGAGACAAGCTTCACTTGACGTAATATAACAAATATGCATAAGAATCATGTTTACGCTGAAGAAAACCCACATCCTGTGCAGCAAAAAGCAGTTTCAACGCGAATTTAGTATTAATGTCTGGATAGGATTTGTCGCGAACTATTTGATCGGGCTATCTAGATTACCAGATCGACTTAATGGTGACATTGAATTATTGGAAAACTTACCCATTAATTTACGTCGCAATATATTTTTCAGCACGATGGTACACCACCTATTTTGCGTGTAATGTGAATATTTTTATCAATTTGTGGGTAATCTTTTATGCCCTTAGCCAGTTGGTTTTTACATTATTACTGTTATTGGCCCGTTGGTCTTTAATTATTATTGCTGTTAGTCTGTTGGCCTTTAAGCATGATCCAAATTTCAAAGACTATTCTTTTTGTCCTGTCGTAAGCCTGAATAAAGTGTGAAGGAAGGAATTTGCGAATTTGACAATGGAGTTGAAAAATGGAAACAAACATTTAATTATCTCAGAAACTGTTGCTCGGAGCAACATTTACCAGATCTTTTTTAGACAGAGGGAGGCGGAAAATACGAATATTTAATTAAAAATATCATAGAGAGTGGTATAAAAAAGTTATGACAATTTAAAAGTATACACAGTGCAATAAGTGACGCTCCCTACAATTTACAACAACACTGTGAGCTGATTTCGATTTCCCATCTCAGAAAACCCCTAAGCACCGAATCGTGTGCAAATAATACAATTATTAAGAAAGCTACTTTAGAAAAACTAAAATAAAAGTATAACTTTTAGCTCAACTATGAAAAAATAACACCACTTCTACTGAAACTCTATAATATTTTTTCACCCCATTCCCGAATAAAAATTCAAAGTAATAAAGAAATAACCTAATTTTTCGAATTACTGGACTCCAAAAAGCCTAAAAAGGACATAAAACACGATATTCGCCGTTTTCACTCCTTACAACTTTTACTATAAATATTTGTGCATGAAATTATTTTATCATTTCAATAAAGAACAAGGAAAAATTACCCAATTTACACTAAATTTATCGAGTTGCACTCTTTTCACCCTCGTCTTTTGTTCGCAGTTGTGTTAAATGGATACTTATATTAACAGAAAATGCACCATCGAAATAAAAAAGATGATGAATAATAACTGCCAAAATTGCACAAAGCCCGCATTTCAGCAGTTATTTATATATACGTGTGTTGACCTACCCCTAGGGACGGCGCTGCTTGGCGGTTATTTTTAATAAACTGTGACTGTCCATGCCAAGAATTTCTCTGCCCCCATCTGTAGCTTGGACGCTCCCGGGAAGAGGGCAGGTATGCTTTCAATATTGGACTCAGATCCGCCAAAGATACTAATTGTTGTATATTACCAATGTAGTGCGGCGATAAGTACTTTGTGTTCTGTTCTGTCTGTCTGAAGCGATAGAGTTCAGAAACTATAGGTTTCATGCCGTGGTAACGTATTATACATATACCAAGTTTGAAATAGATATCTCCTTTCGTTCGGAAGTTACCTTGCCGAAAGACTGACTGATTTTTTACAGCCTATTCTTCTTCAGCGCTGCTGTGAGCAGGGGCTTCTTTGCGACATGGCGACTTGATAGACCCAGGTCCTTCTGCAGGCGGTAACGAACTGTCCTAGTTGTGACGTTCTGGAGGAGCGTAGGGTACTGGTTTTTGAGTTCAATGGAGGTTATAGAAGAATTAAAAATCCTTGATGAAGTCTTCTTCGGTGCGCCAGAGCCTGATTTTCTATGAGGTACCGTCCCAGGAGGCAATGGCACCGATGACCGCTTCAGTTGATAAATTGTCTCTCTCGACACGCCCAGATCTCTGGCTACAGCAATCACTGAACCCCACAGCCAGACCGACAGATAGACGGACAGACCTATGAAATAATGTTGTTTGTGATCTAAAATCCCTAAAACCTAAAGGGAAGCAAATATCTCGGTGGGTGATTTTCTACGAATACAATATTTTACTTTGGCAAGGTAAGTAAAAAGGAAAAATTCTCATAATATTAATGGAACTATATACAGTTTATTAACTCTCTCTCTCACTTCACGCCCTTCTCCTAAAGCGATATTGCTCAGAAGCCAGATATTCCTTTTCTGCTTCAAATATTATACCATATGTGCACAAAATTTTAAAACGATATTTTAGTACAACCGACACACCAACGAGAATTTGAAACTATGTTTCTTATAATCTAGAAACCTTAAAAGCTTAAGAAACGCAATAGGAGGAATATTTTTGCTAAATACATTAACCAAGGAAATAAAAATAGAGGCTACATCAGGAAACCTATTGCTTAGAAATTAGAAACTGCTTTTATTCACCCTAAAATTAATCAAAATTCAAATGGTAAATACGTTGAAACTTAATAATTATTTTAAATCTTAAAGCTCTAAATTATGACTACAAAAGAATATACCGCATTCTTTCTAATAAAACATTTGAAAATTAGCGGATACTCTAAGTAACACTTTTATGCCCATTATTTTGACATTTATGAACTCATAATCCTCTTTTTGTTTAAGCATTGTTAACCAAAAACTTTAAAGGGGCCATTAGTGAAATGAAGTGTTAATTTACACGGGAAACTTAACGTTATTTAGCCCAAAATAACCTCTTTCTTGAAGCAGCCATGTGCGAACCTTTAAAGCTCACTTCACACTTGTTAACTCGTCACTTTTACGTCAAATCCTGTCAACCGTGAGCACATGTGCGATATGTGGGAGAAAATTAGAATTATAAAGTAGACGAGTATATAAAAATATAAATATTGATGCTTTAAAATAAATGCGTAAGTGGTGATAATAATTATTAGAGTATGAAAATTAACGGATGGTCAACGAGAATGTTGAGTAGCGTAAAATTGTTTGAAAAAAGTAAACACATCTATCTAGACGATAATTGACTGGTTAATGACTAGTTAAAAACGATTCTAAAGTAATTAATTTTTTAATTTAACGCTAAAACACTTTCCTATGAGATATAATCATGTTGTCCTAAAAGTTAGTCAGACCTGACAGGTTCACCACGAGACCGAGTGTTGCCAAAAAGAATCCCTTGCGCCGTTTTAGAGTAGATACCGACCGTAATAAGACATTCCAGGAATACCGTGATAATCGAAAAAGAATGTCTTGCGTCATTAGAAAAGATACAAACCGAGATAAGGTATTCTGGTCTATATGTTAGCCCTACCTATCGCCAACGACTCACGTCCCTGTCCGCCATCATTAACGGTATCGTTTGCCGCAATTTCAATGACATCACTATATGCACCATTATCCATTGTACGCATTCTACTCGATTGCGAGTCATGTTCTCGCGCATGTGCGCATACTGCCACCCTCCTAACACACCGTCTTCACCTAATTGCACTTTTCTTAAAGCAGTCGTTTTATTTCTTTCTTCTGTCCTTTCTACTTTTCATGGCGTAGCTATAATAGGCCACCATCACACATGCGGATTGACCCTAAAGTCTAGTGGGCCCTTTACCATGTAAGTACAAAGGGTGGCGCCCAAGATTTAATCGTCGGATAACCGAACAGAAAGTCTACCGAACAGTTTATGTATGTTCGGTGTTTAAAGCATATGTGCATAGAGGTTTCTTTTTTTTGACCACATAGTCTGCATGTCATGGGGCCATTGTGTATACTCATTTTCCAAAAATGTTTCCTCAGGTGACAGGGGCTGGCGATTAGTCTGGGCCCTTGTTAAACAAAGGACATCAGTTATTTAAGGACCAATTACGTTCCTAGAATGTCTTTGGCCAGATGTTACGAACCACCGATGTAGATGTTGCTGATATGACCATCCACGTTGATTGTCGTTTTTACCACCTCTTTTTCTATAATAAACCGCTGATTCTGAACCCCTATGTTCGTATGGTGTTGAAACTTCAAATCTTGCTAATTCGCCCATTTTTTTCATTACTTTTATCTCCGAATATCCTGAAACCCAGAGTAGTTCAACCTTAATATGACAGTTCTAATATGTCACGTTTACAGTCCCTCACGATCTTGAAGTTGACCTGATAAGCATCTAAAGAGTGTCTGAGAGAATATATCTTTCTTGGTTGCGGTAGTCCCGTCCAACATTCTCGTGTAAAAATGTTTATATTGCGTAAATTTCTGCCTGCAATATTGTTGCAATTGTTCCTAGTAGAATGTTAAAGCTCTATTTAAGCTTCTTTGCATATATACCAGCGCTTACTCCGCTCTAACTTTTCCATCTGTGTAATAGACAAGACCCGCTGCTTTCGTCGGAGCCTCCACTACCATTTATAGATTTTGATAATCAGATTGCATTTCCAAGAGTCTGTCATCGATTAGATCCGTAACGAAATGGTACTGGTTGTTGTTTCCGTTCGCTCATTGGATAACCGCTATTAATAACCTCACATTTTATGTATATATCTAGAGGTGTTAGTCTAAGACTTAATTCCATAGTTGTGGTGGCGGTGCTACTCATACCCCCGGTGGATCATAAGCAAGCTACTATCTGCAACCTATTTACCTTCATGGTTGTCGTTCTCTGCTTTGTTTTCGTCGACCATACTTCATACTTTGGTTTACTGCCCAGATTTTCCGAAACATGCTCCTGCATATTATAGACCACATTTTTGATTTATTAAGATTTTTTGTAATTTGTTTGTTCCACGTTCAGTATCAAGCTCTGATATTTGCACGAATTAACGGTTTTTTTTCTTTCTTCGAAGATACTCAAGTTGTTGCAATTGCCTTGGATTTTTCTTTTTGTGAACGGTATACCAGCAGTCTTGGCAACGCCTTTCAGGATTACTTCCTCACACTAGCGCTGTACATTGTTTAGTGCTCTTTGCATATGCCCTGCCACAGTGGCGATATGCTTCTCTTAGATGAGTATAACTATATCGTCAGCATATACCTGGGCATACAAACCTTGTGAGTTTAGCCGCGTCAGCAGCTCACCCACCATTAAATTCCAAAGGAGTGGCGATGTGGCTTTTCCGTGTGAGCATCCTTGAGCCATCTCTACTTCTAAGGTGTTTTCATAAAGCTTGGCTTTTATTTGCCGATATAAAAGCATGTTGTTTATCCACCTGATTGTGGTGTCGTAGATACCATGTGGTTTTAAGGCTGTAATCACTGAGGCGAAGAATATATTATCAAATGCGCCCTGTATGTTAAAGAAAGCACCCAGGATAACCTCCTTGTGGTGCAATGCGTATTGATGTTTATGTAGAAGATTTTATAGCAGTGCCGCTTTCTTATATGCCTATCCATCAATTGTTCCAGCGTTTCTAGCCGAAAAGATGAAAGGCTGATTGATCGATATGCCTTTGCTTCTGTGTATGTGTCACGTCTAGACTGTGATGTGAAGACTCAGCTCCATATACGAGTGGTACGATTTTCTATCCCCCGTTGCAGAAGTCATGGACAGAGTCCATTTGCCCTCAGTTTGATAGTAGCAAAGTCCCTAGAATAGAAGTTTACCAAGGGCATGCATTCCACGGCCTTACTTATGAAGATACATGTTCTAGCAATACCAAATGACTTATTATACATCAACTTACGACTCGAAGTCCTTTCACTTCGGAATCTACGATCCATGGTTCTTGGATTAGGGCAATTGTTATATACTCGTTGATTATTCTGTGACAGAGGGCTGCGAAGCCAGTCCTACTATGCGGCAGGTTTACTTGCAGCAGCTTTATGTTTCTCAAGCCATCACTTCTTTAGTTCTCAGGATTTTCGGGAGAATCTTTATCATTTTTAGAGTATTTAGAAGGTCATTTGCCATCCCCACTTTAAGCTGTGCACCCTCCCAGAGCGAGAAATTATAAACCTCGATTTGCACCCAAGTTCTGGTATCCTTTCCTCTGCATGACAGGATGACTGCTTCATTTTTAAAGTAGTAGTTATCGAAGGCTATCCCACTATCTTCCGGTCTTGGTTTTATTGTCTGCCATAACGCTATCTGGACGGTCTCGGATTGGTCCTCTGAGAGGCGCGTCTGTTGGAAATCCTACAGAATACTGGCCAGTTCGATGCCAGTTAGGGTTTCACTAAAGACCATTGCGCCGCCATGCTCCTCTTTTCTCTTCTTGTTTCCCGACAGACCCACGTCAGGATTAATGCAATCAGATCTCAAGCGTTTGTCATCAGCAGTCCCCGAAGGAACATGAGGGCTCCCTACGCGAGAAATGTTTGCAGCAAAAATTCCACTGGAGTAGTGCAAGCCCCGTCGATGGTTAGAGGCTTTTGTTCCGTTTTTTTTTTCATATGGTGGATTGGTTTGTCGGACTCTTTTGTAGGTTGAATGACGATATTCCGTCTCTGGGATTGGAGAGGTTGCTTCAAGCTGAGTTTATCAACGTTTAGATTTAGTATAGGGTTGATTCCCTGCAAATCACTTTCCTTAATTTCAGGTGTCAAAATTATGTCGTTTTTATGCACATTTACTGGCACCGAAGATTGACTTAAGGTGTCTTTATTAAAGTTCACCCTGTCTAATTTGTAGATTTCTATGTCATTTTTTTTTAGTGTTCCGTACGGAACACTTATAAGATGACTTCGGTGTCTGTCTGTCCGTCTGTCTGTCTATCTGCCACACCCGATTTTCTCCGAAACTATTTGCCATAGAAGGTTGAAATTTGATAATACTATAGGAATTGATGGTCTCATCAAAGCCGTGTAGTTTTGAAAGTAAAATTTTAATATAAGGGGTTAGTTTTGGGGGGCGAAATTAGAAGTGAAAAAAAAAATTTTATTAGGTCATCGAGTGTGATGTCAAATGAAAGCTTGTGAAAATACGAGTAAAAAATATATATATAATGTAATACTTGCGCACACTTTCCTTTGTATTATTTTTAAAAAATCTCGAAAAGTACTGATCAAAAAAATTTTGAAAAAATTCTGGATATTATCCACGGGGTGTAGATTGAATGAAAGTTATCATGAGGGCATTACCTTTAATAATTTATCTGGTATATAAAAAAAAACAAAAATTTCAAAGTCATCAGTTTTCAGTAAAGATTGGAAACAAACTTTGTTGAAAACTCATTTGGGGTATTTTTTGTGAAGTCACTGATCATTTTATACCACCGTAACAACATTTTTTTATTTTAAAAGCAAGCAACGTACGGAACACTAATTGTGCAAGTTCAACTTGCTCTTGACCGGTTTTTGTTTGATCAATAAAATTTCCACGAGTAGAGAGAAAGTAAGAAGTCAACATCTGCAGTGCCTCCTGTAGGGATGAAAGGTAGGTCGCCTGTTATCCCAAATGCACCGTTCTTGATGACTGATACGTTCAGCATCATTGATCCCCTCAGCACGGTAGCGTAACACTTTAGGATTAACCTTGTGTAAAAGGTGGTGTAATGTTGTGCTCCTGTTATTGTAGGAGCGTGTAAGTGCATGTACGAGTATTTGTGGAGTATGTGTGTTGTGCTTGTGAAAGTGTAATATTTGGTTCTCGCTTGGGGAAAAATCCAGGCCCGTGAGGGTGGGCACAGGCAAGCGTGTGGCTCACCTCTACTTCAAGTAGGCGTATGTATATCTACTCGTATATTAGTCTGACCTCTCATCCTGGAACGACCACGGAATTAGCCACGTTTCCCAGCGTCAAAACAGAGAAACGACAAGGTGCCATTACTGTACGAATGAGGTCGACCTAATTGTTGGGATTACTTGTTCTTATTCCTATACGTTTTAGGATAAATTATTATAGGTATTGTCTTTTCCTGCCGAAAATTCCACAAAAATATTTATATTTTACCGAAACCATTAACGCGAAAAAAAAACGAAACAGGTTCTCTTTTACAGGTACAGTTTCAACATGTAGAAGTCTTTCATTCAAACGTGGACGATCGTTTAATTTTACTAGTACTATTGATAGTTGAAGGTGGTAGAGTCTCAAAGTATTTATGTACAGGGTGGTACAAATTGGACAGTTTTAAAGGGAAACCCCTTTATTTAAAGGAGATAGACGAAAACTGATGTCAGTGTCTGAGGCTCAATTTTTATGATAAATTCAATGGTGAAAACCTCATATCGATATCTAGTACCGTTTCAGATATACAGGGTGTTTTTCAAAAATCTGCATTTTGGAAAAATGTTTGTAATTCTTTTCCTATTGAAAATTTTTGATTTCTGTAAAAATATTCTCAAAGAACTTTTTTACTTGGATTTCAACAGTGTGTGTGGTCATATGGTTTAATTCAATTGTTTACTCGTAGTTGTCAAATTTTACTTCAGGATCAGTTATTGAATTGTCAAATAAATCGCAATGAAGTTTGAAAATTACGAAAAATATCATATGATAGTGTGTTTCATACAAACCGGAGAAAATTCGGAGCGGCAAGTGATTTGTACCACGAACGGTATCCGGAGAGGCGTCAACCCTTCAAGGATATATTCGCTCGATTGCACATAACCTAGTTAATAGTGGCCCGTTTGAAAAGGAACGACCCAAAAATTATGCATCAAACAGGGATAAGGAGTT
Source organism: Pachyrhynchus sulphureomaculatus (assembly GCA_019049505.1). Classification (NCBI taxonomy): domain Eukaryota; kingdom Metazoa; phylum Arthropoda; class Insecta; order Coleoptera; family Curculionidae; genus Pachyrhynchus; species Pachyrhynchus sulphureomaculatus. The sequence continues at coordinate 175,009,393 of CM032456.1, forward strand.
AGAAGAAATAGTAGTTTTAGGAACTATCGGAAAGAATCCACTGGACTACCAAGAACTAACGTAAGTACAGGGTATACCATTTAAAAAATATATTTTTGCGCTAATAACTAATAAAATTTTAGTTGTAAAAAAATGTAACTTACACTGTTGAAATCCACGTGAAAAAGTGCTTTGAGAATGGTTTTACAGAAATCAAAAATTTTCAATAGGAAAAGAATTACAAACATTTTTCCAAAATGTAGATTTTTGAAAAACACCCTGTATATCTGAAACAGTACTATATATCTATATGCGGTTTTTACCATTGAGTTTATCATAAAAATTGGGTCTCAGACACCGACATCAGTTTTCGTCTATCTCCTTTAGATTAAAGGGTTTACCTTTAAAAGTGTCCAATGTTGACCACCCTGTACACACATATTTACAACTTAAGAAGGTAAATCTTTTTTATTTGGTACCAGTTATATTTAATTCACATTATTATCTGTACTTGGTGTCGTTATATCCACCAAATTTTTGTCTTAGTTGTTAATGTTAATACAGAACTTCACCGTTATTTCTGTATTGTTTTAATTTTTCCCATTCGTTTGTTACTGACATACATATTTGAAATGTAAATATTCATATGCAAAATAAAACTTTACATAAATATATGAATTTTGTTACATAAATTTGTGTAGTGTATTCTATATATCTTTATAAGCTTGTTCGTTTATATAATACTAGCAGTGCCCGCGGCTCCGCTCGCGTGGACTTGATTCACTACTATCGTCACTGCTTATTCCTTATGTTACCTAACATAATAAAATATCTACCATTATTTCCCCTTATCTCCCATTATTTCTCCCGTTATATCTACATAATTTCAATTATCTAGGCTTATCTCTGCTCATCTCCCATTATTTCTCCTTATCTCCCATTATTTCCCCTTATCTCCCATTATCTCACCTTATCTCCCATTATCTAGGCTTATCTCGACTTATCTCGCAATATTTCTCCTTATCTCCCATTATTTCTCCTTATCTCCCATTATCTCACCATAACCCCCATTATCTAGACTTATCTTTGCTTATCTCCCATTATTTCTCCTTATCTCCCATTATTTATACTTATCTTCCATTATCTCACCTTATCTCCCATTATCTAGGCTTATATCGAATTATGTAGAACATATGTATAAATTTATAAAAACACGTAAATCGGATAAGTGGTTCTCAAGTGATAAGCGCACTAACGGACAGACAGACAGACAGAGAGACGTTGCATTTTATATATATGATATTCTTTGCAACATGATATTGTTCCATATTTAATGGTTTAGGCGGCGTATTGCAAGAGAACGCGCTAACGGTAACCTTTTTTCCGACTTGATTCACTATTATCGTCATTGCTTATTCTTTATGTTATCTAACGTAATAAAATATATCCTATAATCTGGCCAGAGAACATATGTATGTTTTAAAAAAAAAAAAAACACGTAACGCACTAACGGACAGACAGACAGACAGACAGACAGACATACAGATAGACAGAGAGACGTTGCATTTTATATATATTATAGATAGATAACCTGGCCAGAGAACATATGTATGTTTTAAAAAAAGCACGTAAATCGGATAAGTGGTTCTCCAGTGATAAGCGCACTAATGAACAAACAGACAGACAGGCAGAGAGACAGGCAGACAGACAGACAGAGAGACGTTGCATTTTATATATATTATAGATAGAAGATTATAGATAACCTGGCCAGAGAACAAATGTATGAATTAAAAAAAAAACACACGTAAATCGGATAAGTGGTTCTCGCGTGATAAACGCACTAATGGACAGACAGAGAGACATTGCATTTTATATATATTATAGATTATAGATTTTTGTCTGCTACATAATATTGTTCCATATTTAATGGTTTAGGCTGTGTATTGCAAGGGAACGCGCTAGCGGCAAACTTTTTTGCGACTTCATTCACTATTATCGTCACTGCTCTTTCGTTATGCTACCTATCGTAATAAAATATAGCCTATAACCTGGCCAGAGAACATATGTATGTTTAAAAAAAAAAGTACGTAAATCGGATAAAGTGGTTCTCTAGTGATAAGCGCACTAACGGACAGACAGAGAGAGAGACGTTGCATTTTATATATATTATAGATTATGGAAATTTGCCTACCATTTAGAAGATTACAGAAAATTGTGTTTAATTACATAAATAATCGATTATTATAATAGTTCCAGGATTATCCATGTACATTTACAACTTTGAGTAAGTACAATTTTACACTTAAGAAGATACGTACGCGAATAGTTGGATCGTGTTGCATTATTGCAAGACCATTAGTATCCAAAAACCTTTAAGTTCGTGATCAAGCGTGCAGATAACAAAAAATTTTGTAGGTGATATCACATTTTAATTGATTTTTTTGTGTGGCATACAAAGCAAAGAAAGTACAGGTAACTAAATGTATCAGTGGTTATATTCAATAATATTATACAGAAACTTTTGTTGCGAATAACATTATTAACTTTTATACTTATTATAAATATGAAATCGGAATCCTTAACTCAAACATAAAAAAGAAAACAATAGACTGACAACTAACAAGTTCCAACATTTCTTAAATTAATTCTCCTACACCTTTATTATTTTAAAGCGAATGTCAGAATAAAAAGGGCTCACAAAATCGCACGTCGCGTGGGCCGCAGGAAAAAGAAGAATGAGTTAGATCGGAAAAGTCGAGGGTTAGTTTCATTCATCAGATTCACCTGACTTTAAGACACACTGAAGAGGGTAGAGGGTGGAACGAACAGACACCCCTCCTGCAACAGGCAGTATAAATTCACGCGAGGTGAAATTCAATTTTTTCGCGGTACGGGATAAAATATAAATGACGGGAATGGAGTTTAATTAAAAGGTGTTAAAAATCATAGAAAAATGGAAATTATTGTTTTTAAAAAACTGCTATTGGATGGAGAAATAGACGAGAGAGAAGACTGGATATCTTGAGGGTAACTTTAACTCTATTCTTTGACTTCTACACTAAATCTCTTTGAAGATCTGCCGGTCTTTCATAGTATTTTAAATAGAATCCCTGAAACTTTGTGATGGCACAGATCCTGAATAAGTTCGCACAGACAAAGAAATTAATAACCGGTCAAGTGCAACTTGAACTTGCGCAATTAGTGTTCCGCACGTTGATTGCTTTTGAAATAAAAAAATCTGTTACGGAGGTATAAAAATGATCAGTGACTTCACAAAACACACCCCAAATGAGTTTTCAACAAAGTTTGTTTCGAATCTTTACTCAAAACTGATGACCTTGAAATTTTTGTTTTCTTTTTATATACCAGATAAATTATTAAAGGTAATTCACTCGTGATAATTTTCGTTCAATCTACACCCTGTGGAGAATATTCCAGAATTTTTTCAAAATTTTTTGATAAGTACTTTTCTAGATAAGGCGGGTGGGACAGCGATTTTTCGCGATTTTTTAAAAATAACACAAAGAAAAGTGCGCGCAAGTATTACATTATATATATATTTTTTACTCGTGTTTTCACAAGCTTTCATTTGACACCACACTCGATGACCTAATAAATTTTTTTTTTTTTCACTCCCGATTTCACCCCCCAAAACTAACCCTTAAGTCAAAATTTAGCTTTCAAAACTACATGGCTCTGATGAGGCCATCAATTCCTATATTATTACCAAATTTTAACTTTCTATGACAAATAGTTTAGGAGAAAATCGGGTCTGACAGACAGACAGACACCGAAGTCATCTTATAAGTGTTCCGTACGGAACACTAAAAATGTCATAGGTATATTATATGAATCATTAATTTAAATTTATGACTTGAGAATAAGATATTTTTAAATATTGAAAAGCGTCAAACATTTAATCAACGAAGTTGTATCTTTGTGCATTATCTGTTGCACAGAAAATATAGTTAATGCTACAGAAAGGCAAAAACGAAACAGGATAGCTACCGAAGGATGTGCTCGTCAAATTTCTTAGAGATGCCATCCATATTTTTTCTATTTTATGTTTGTTAGTATAACTTGGGCGGCATCTCTGAGAAACTCGACAAGGCACATTTTGACGATCCGGCGGTAGCCAGCCAGCTTTGTTTTAATGCAACATGTGGCCCGCCTGTTTGTTTTCTGTGGCGGTGGCTATGAAAGTTGGCTTTAATTCTTGGGCCGGCTGTACCTTGTAAGAGTGAAGACATAATTGTTTACCAAGAATGCATTGTGACGAACTCCTGGGCACATTTACTGCACTGACTCCATTTCTGAATTGCTCCTTGAGATTCTCGTTCACCCTGTCCGAGGTTTATTTAAAGTTTAAGTGTTTAGTTGATCTAAAAAAAGTATTCAATGGGGTACTGTTGAGGGACGTGTTACAAATTTTACGAGATCATGACTTCAACAACGACTACATTAAAATGATAGAGCAGCTCAATAAAAACAATAGGACACGTATAAAGACACAGCAAGAACTAACTGAAAAAAAAAAAAAAAACTACCAATATCACCTGGAGTTCGACAAGGTGAAAGCATGAGTCCAATAGAGTTTTATTTTATTAATGGACAAAATAGTAAATAGTGTCAATGAGGTCAATAGCGGATAAAAAATGGGACAAAAAACTCTAAAAATCTGGTGCTTTGCTGATGCTGCAATATTAACAGCAAAAAATGAAGATGGCTTACAGCGACTAATACACCGTTTCCAAACTATAGCAGAAACTTACAACATGAGAATATCAGTGGAAAAAAACAGAATCAATGGTTATAGCTAAAGACCTCACTAGATATAAATTAGCCGTCTACAACAAAACAGTAGCATAGAATATGCACTGCACATATCTGGGAGTACAGCTATCGAACTCATATCAAGAAGTACTCAATCAGGCAAATAAAGCATCGAGAATATCTGGTCATTTGAGGAACTTAATATGGAACAATGCCTACATGTCTACAGAAAGCAAAGTGCGTATATATAGAACCCTGGTAAGATCGGTACTAACGTATGCAGCAGAAACAAGAGCAGAAACATCTAAAACAAAAAGCCTCATGAGAGCTACAGAAATGAAAACACTGCGCACTATAAAAGGAGACCAGTAGGAGAAGAACTCAAGATTTAAGACGTCGATATTGGAGGGATCACGTATGTAAGTAGGTTGCCAACTAATAGCTGATCAAGATGGGTAAAAGATGAAAAACCAGAAACAAGAAGACTTTCCGGTCGACCACAAAAAGATGGCACGAAAGCTAGGTATTTACGTCACAAGATGCTTAAAAACAGAAGAATCAACACCTTCTCTTATAAGAAGAAGAAGAATTAGAAGATGTTTTTATCTTTATTGAACAAAAAAATTATCTCCGAGTATTTTTGTGGTGGTTACTAGTACTTGGGAATCCCTGTATATTTTTCACAAGGACTTTACCTAATATATTTGGAGAAAATTTACCAGTAGTAATAGAATTTTCTTTCCTTAATTCTCCTCTAATGTCTAAAACCAGTTACACACGATCAAGTAAGTTAGTTCAGTTTGCTCTGCAAGTTGGTCGAATAAGTTTAACGTTACAAGTTGAGCCTAAACGTTCAAGTAAAATGGACAGACGGACAAACTTCTCATCAGTGTGCTCTGGTTGCCATTGAAGTGTAGACTACGCCGAGAGATTTATTGTTATGTTATTATTTGTTGTTTTTTTATTGCATTTCTATGAGGGATATAAACCACTTATCATATTTGTATGGACTGCTAGTCAAAGAGAAGAAGATTAAAAGGAAATCAAACAGATCAAAGTGGAGCAAAGAGTGGTTATTTAAAAGAGTACATTATTGCCACATTAATTTATTGAACGAATTGAGGTGTGAGCTTCAAAATTGGTATAACTACATGAGGATGGACGAGGATGCTCTCACTTGTTTCGCCAAAAATAATAAAAAAAAAACATGACATAGCGAGAACTACAAGTTGGTGAGTTGGGTGGTTTAAAGACTGGATAACGTCCTACACAATCAAATTTACTTGTCAAGCCGTCAGCCTTCCAACAACTTTGAGCCATAAGAAGTTGAACATTTCTTTTTATTTTACCATACATTAAGAAATATCTTAAAATAAGTACTCAAACCTAGAATGTAACTTTGTCCAGTGGTATACATCTTTGTTAACTGCGATAGTAGATTAAGCTTATCATATATTTGTAAGGAAAACTTTGTTAAGTACAACTCTGTTAGGAACAACTTAACAAGGCTCTAATTCAGTTTAACCTTTAATAGAACCATACATTAAAAAATAAACTGTGCAAGTCATAAACCAAGTTAGTTACCGGATTCTTAAATGGCGGATATATGTACAGTAAAATATCGTCTAAATTTTGGTGTCGTACGGGAACAACGACCAATTACCGTTCATTTTATGTTCGCAATATAAAGGAGCAACATTAAACCAGTGATTAAACCTAAGTTAATCGAGTCGTCACAGTTTAATTAAGACGTCGTTGTTGGAATGCGTTTGTAATAAATGTTTACTATTCCAGTAAATTTCGTTTTGATTTTACGAAATTTATTCAATATTGCTTCTAATTAGAGCAAATTTATTATGAAAGTAGTCTGTATCAGCTGATTGGACACAGCTGTAGGTACCTGGTATACAATGTCTACCCAAAAAGTTTTCGAACTGATTTTATACTGATAATACAAGTGGTGCTATGTTACCAAGAGAAACAAAATTAAATCTTTTCGACTTGTTTTACGTCCCTGAAGAAATCGAGATAATTTGGCGTCACAGATCGCAATTAGTTTTTGTTTTTTGCTCAGTAAAATGCCACAGAAACTTTACAAATGTTGTGCTGGCATATGGAGAGTCCACCAGATACCGTACACAATTATTTGAATGGTCTTTCGAGATCCAAAGATAATCAATTTAAAAAAAAAGGAGACAATGCTGATCGTTGACTCTTATGGCATTATCTGTCAAGAATTTTTACGCCCATTACCCCAGTCTATGATCTAGCTAGGATATACGGAATTGGCCATCTGATCTCTGCCACCCGACAATGAGCCGGCTTACATTCTACTTTGTGTTGCCAACTTTTTAGCTGGAATATCCACCATTGTAACTATTCATCCGCCTTATTCGGCAAACCTTGCTTTAACTGACTCTTCTCCGCTTCCACGTGTGAAAATAGACACGATAGTGGCGCATTTTGAGGATGTGGTGACCATTCGACTAAGTGACAGGGATTCTGAGCGGCATTTCAATGGACAACTTTAAGGGATCTTTCCCGTCGGTTCACCAAAGATCTAATCACAGTCTGGAGAGGAGAGGGGACTATCTTGAATTTTAGTTAAAAAAATTACATGTAAATGCCTATATTTATTTTTGTTCAAGAATTTTTTAATTGAATGTGTATTATTGTGCACAAAATTGAGCATATTTTTTGGCCCTATAAATGCATTATTTTTAGCTCACATTTACGTGAATATCTTTCCTTGTTGATCATACAAACACCACTTATAAAAAAAAACAGATATTATTAATCAAATTTATCTCCTTCAAAGTACATTGCTTAGATAGCTACATAGCTGTAGAGGATTTATTCTCATTGTACGTCATTGGAAGTATCTTGCTCAAAAGCTGTAAAAAATTTTTTTTACAGCTTTTGCACCAAATATTAAAAATCAATAAATTCGTAGGACTAGGAAAACTAATTTCTATTCAACTGTGGCTTATCTAGTTGACGCCTTCACTGTTCAAATCATGTATCCCTTATTTATCTAATGTGGATATATAAGGAAGTAGCGTGATACGAATGACTCTCTGGCATTACTGTACTTTAACTTTATGACGTTGACCTTTTTAATATACCACTTGCGCTAAAAAGGACTCGGCGTCTTTTATTTCTCTTTTTGTTAGTGCATTGCTCACTTGTAAAAAATAAAAAGAAAGGTGAAATAGGAGTTAAAATTACTGTACCGTTTCACAATGTTGCCAAACATAAATAAAATCCAAATATTTATAAATAATTTCAATTCAAAGATTTGACATACAGTCCCTGGCCAAATTATTAGACGCACTGCAAGATTTCATGTAAAATATTAATTACCGAGTGATATTGTACCGTTTTATTATTTTAAATTGATTTGTTTTTTATTTTTATATTATCCAATCAATTACCTATTTATTTGACATAAATAAAACAGCATTAATTTAGAAAAGCATAAGTTTATTAAGTTTTAAAGAAAAGTGAAATTAATGTTAGTAAAAGTCAATATTTAGTTGAGCCACCTTTAGCCGCTATCAAAGCTTTAATTCTGCACGGCATGCTATCAATGCAAGATTGTACTGTCTCCTGCATTTGAGGATGATGATTCCACACATGAATAATCTTTTCTAGGAGCTGGGTTTTGTTGGTAATCACATCTTTAGCCACTTCTCTTTTCATCAGCTCCCACACATTTTCAATGGGGTTCATATCAGGGCCAATTCAACAGAGGGATATTTTTTTCTGCCAAAAAAGCTTTAACAGACCGAGCAGTGTGGCAGGGAGCTCCATCTTGCATGAAAGTGAATGGTTCCCCATTTGGAAACCATTCTCTGAGCTGCGGAATCAACCGATTTTGTAATACTTCTTTGTACTGATCTTGCCTCATTATTCCTTTGACGACGTACAGACGTCCAGTGCCCTTGCCGCTGATGACTGGCCAAATCCTCACATTGGTGGGATGTTTAACCGTCGGGACGACACAATCAGGATGAAACTTTTCACCATGACGACGACGCACATACTGAGCTTTATTCTGCAAAATTTCGAATGTGCTTTCGTCACTGAAGCAGACCTGTCAAAAATAGGAAAAAATATATAAACTTCCATGTTTATTTGCTTTATTTAACTGAAAATGATAATAATGTATCAATTATTGATTAAATTGCTGTATCTTACCGATCTCCAGAAGTCCACATCTTTGTCTTGCCATTGTTTGGCCCACTTCAGGCGCTTTGCTTTCATTGCAGCTGTTAACTTGGGCTTCCTGGCGGGGCGACAGGCCTTAAAATCTAATTCTTTCAATTTTCTTCGAACAGTGCGCTCAGAAGCATTTACGCTAGCATCCTGGAGTTGTGATTTTATTACCTTTGTGGTAGCAAATCTGTTTTCTACACAAATTTTCTTCAAACATCTCTCTGACCGTGGAGTGAAAATTGGTTTTCTACAGCATCTTTTCTTTCTTTTCGGGCTTAATTCCTTCCCTGACTCAATTTTCTTTTTTATGCGTCGTACACTAGCTTCAGAAACCTCCAATCTTCGTGATATTTCTCGGTTTGTAAATGTTTTCGCAATCACAAGGGCCTTCACTTCAGCTTTTTTACGTGGTGAAAGATCGCCTTTTCTACCCATAATGAAAATAGTCCAATTACTTTTTTAAAACACTGCATACAAAATAAACTAATAACTGAGTAGTATAAAACTGTTAAATAAACAATCACAGTCCATAAAGCCACAGAAACACGTCCGTACCTGACTCGATTCCGATCGCGACTGATACAGGTTTGTACTTATTTACGTTCATGTATCACTTTGTCAACACAGTGTTGCCATATGTTAAAAATAAATACAAATATGTAGTCTACAACAATTCTTTTAAATAAAAATCAATAATATTGTAGTTTAAATATACCATTATTGCATAAAAACTCTTAAGGAACATAAAATTACTAAAAAAAAATACAGTCTAATAATTTGGCCAGGGACTGTATATGCGTATCAGATGGTATACAGACTGTCATTCATAGATGTTACTAGCATAGTTTCCCCAGAGAGATATATTGCATCAGTTATAAACTGAGCGTTCGTGAAAATTTTATAGCAAAAAATATATTAGCTTATCAAAGGACCGTGAGTAAGCATTTTAAGCATGGAAGGTCAAACTTGCCAAACTGCCGAATGAGCTAAATGAAGTGTCTAAAGGCGTAGGTCTCACCATGAGCCTGTCAAAGACTAAACTGATGGGTCCTGCCGGTACACAAATAATAGCCGGCCGAAAAACTATAGAAAATGTTTCAGAAAATATATCTATATATATATATATATATATATATATATATATATATATATATATATATATATATATATATAGTAGAACCCCAGTTATCCGAGGTAACGTGGGGGGCACCCTCCTCGGATTACTGAAAACTCGGATAATCCGGATTTGTTTTTTATTCATTCAAAAAATAAAAACCAATACTTTAAACCGATGTATTAACTTTTTAACATATAAATAGGTACATGCATTATAAAACAGTGAAATAGGTATCTATGCGCTTCTGTTTCATATTGCATCTTCTTTTTCTCGCTGCAATGTTTCTCCATCTATTAAGAAGAAGCAAATCCGCTGGGGTTGCCTCTGGTTGTTGTTTGATATACCACAAAGCTTTTTCCAAAGAAGCAAAACCTTCTTGATGAGAGGTCTTAGTGTTCACCCACCGCCGCTTCGTCATCGTTATCTGATTTTTCGGTTTCCTGAAAGGCATTCGTTATTTCTTCAATACTCATTTTTTCTTCTAAATCATTTGCTGTAATCCATTCAACAACATCTTTTCTTGTCACATTTTCGCAACCCTTTAATTTTTGCATTAATTCAAATAAACTTTTTTCTTTTTCTTCTATTTCGCTGTCAAAATTTGAACAGGACAGTTCTCCATGGCTTCTCAATTTCAAAGCTAATTCATTTAATTGACTCTCATCTTCACTGTCATTATAGTCCTCAAAATCAATAACTTTTGACCAAGATTTTTGAATAGTGGTAGTACGCACAGAATCCCAAGCTTGACTTACCCAGTAAATAACATTTTTCAGTGTAACCTTTCTCATCCCATTGATAATATCCTCCTTTTCTGTGTATTCTAACAGATGTTCAAGATATAAACGTCTATAATTTTTTTTTAAATGTTTTCGAGGCTGCCTTGATCTATTGGTTGCATTATGCTGGTTACATTTGGAGGAAAAAATTTTACAACAATTTCGCCCACATGAGGTCCTTCTCCAGGGTGAGAGGGGGCATTATCCATTAACAAAGTTGCTTTAATAGGAAGACGGTTTCTGTTCAAAAATTTAGTCACAGATGGCACGAACTCTTCTTCAAACCAATTAGTAAATAAGGTCGCATCCATCCATGCGCTCTTCTGACTTTTGTAATAGACTGGTAGAGCTTTGGGTGAGATGTCTTTTAAAGCTCTTGGACGTGCAGACTTGCCAATCACCATCAGTGGGATTTTGTGCTTGCCAGATGCATTGGAACATACCATTATAGTTAATCTTTCCTTATATCGTTTGTGCCCAGGAGCTGATTTTTCTTGTCGAGATGCCAATGGTTTTTGATGGAAGCATTTTACAATTCAGACCAGTTTCATCACAGTTGTAAATTTGATCACATGTGTATCCACAATCTTCGATTTACTTTTTAAAGTTCTGCTTAAACTTCTCAATTGATGACACATCAGCAGAAAGTTTTTCACCACATACAGTCAGTTGTACACCGTACCGTTTTTTTTCCAGCGGTCAAGCCATCTAGAACTTTGGGTAAACTGATCTATCTCTGGGAATTGCCTACTACACTAACCACATGAATAAAGCTTCGTTAACCTTTTATAGTCGCCGGTTTTCATTGATTTTCTTCCTGAGAACGAGGAGGCTTGATTTATACACCACTCTTCTATTTTTGTGCGGTTTCTTTTCCAATCTCCAACTGTTACCTCACCTACTCCACCTACTCCATAATCTCGAGCAACAACTTTAACTGTCTCTCCTGCTTCAATTCTTCTGATGGCTTTTAATTTTTCTTCAATAGGAACGACGATTCTTTTACGCTTGTTTTGCTCCATTATAATACGACAAACAAAAATTCAAACAAAGCAGTTCGTATTAATTACACTTAACTACCAGAACTCCAACCAAATAAATTATGTGAGTATACTCGTACTTCTCCGTAGTAAACGCTATAACGCACTACATTGACATAAATTGAAATGCTGAAAGAGTCCAAAAACATAAATAGGGGAACCCCTTATACGGGCCAGGGGGATTCTCGGAAGGCCTCGACGATTTTAAATTGAAATATATACATTCATATCTTAAAAGCTCGGTTAATACGCAGCATAGACGCGCGACCTCGAATAATCAGGTTCTTAGATTGGCTCGGTTAATCCGGAGCTCGAATAATCGCGACTCGGTTAATCGGGGTTCTACTGTATATATATATATATATATATATATATATATATATATATATATATATATATATATATATATATATATATAAATCAAACAAATATTGATCCAGTTAATGAAAAATGGTCTCATCAATTACAATAAGTGGTAACTCCAACTGAAACGGCAAAAGGCAAAGCAAATGGACAATGGTAAATGGTGACGACAACAGAGAACGATTAAAGGTAACGTTAACTGATGAGAGTAAACGGTCAATACCGATTACACGGGGGGTACGAAGCACGTAGCTTAGGGTGTAGTGGGACTCTTGGCTGGAGCGGATTTCCTGTTGGTCGACTCTGGATAGTTAAAGTTATGTTTATTTTATTAAAAGGAATTAATTGAGACTGAAAGTAGTAGAAAAATTTATAAATGAAAGCGATAACTAAGCTCAGGAATTAACGTTTACGGAAGACATTAAACTTTTGTGGCTTATTTATTTTTGTTTGTTCCATTCATATTTTTCCAATTCCGTAACTGGCGTTGCGAAAACTACAAGACAATATCCACGACACTCCGTCTTGGCAGAACAAAACGACGGCGTGCATGAAGATAGACGTTCGTCCTTGTAGTCTTTTCGACAAGACTAATGTTTTTTTCCGCCTGTGCTTTGTTGTCCAGATTTGTATCCCTAATTGTTTATGTAAGCAATTGAAATTAACTATAAAAATGTTTTGGTGTATAACCTATTATGTAATATAGTTTTTTTATGAAACTTGTTAAAAAAATAAATAAATAATCCTAAAAATAATAATCATAATATGCTGCATACTAGCAAGAAGAGAATATCTCGATAGGCATAATGCGATGGTTTCCACCTTGAATTATAGTTATTATGGATGGTATCGGCATATGCAAGAACAATTCATCGACACACCAGAAGTCGTGATACTGTGGGGCTCACGGCTCCAGATCGATCGGCAAATCGACGCAAATAAGCAAGACATAAATATTAAATATAAAAGAAATAAATGCCTTCCCATAGATGTTGCTATTCTATGTAATACCAACCTAATTTAAAAAGAAACGGAAAAAAATATATGAAATACATGGACCTGTAATTAGAGATGCAGTGCATGTGGAATATGATGACAAAGATAATTCCCATTATTATCAAGTAACGGAACTATTACTTAAAACAACTTGGTGCCATACTACCTACAGAAATTAGTGCTACTAAAAACGGCTACGCTACTCGAAAAGTCACCTAAATGGTTTAAAGACAGTCACCTTAATAATCCAGTTTATTTTCGGAGAATATCATTCAGATATACCATCAAGAAAATGATGTCAAATGGGCCAAAAAATAATAATACGCGGGTGGATTGATAAGTGTAGTAAATTTTGACGAAATGGCGGGACATTTTCTTAAAAGATATGATTGTTGGTAAGCATGATTCTTATAATGGTTATGTTTAAAGTTTCAAACAGATGCATCGAGCAATTGTTTATTAGCAGCTATTGTAAATAATCGGTGTTACACGTAGAAATGGATAAAGCCGAGTATCGTGCAGTGATAACATTTTTATTTAAAAAGTGGACTGCGGCACAGTCGGATGAAGTACTACTAACTTGGACAAAATTCATTCTGCTCTTTAATTTTCATAATTTTGTAATAATTTTAATGCTTGCAATGGATGGTACTTTAAAATATACTTGCAAGTTTTTTGATTTTTTTATTTATTAGTGTTGCGTATGGAATGCTTATAAGATCACTTCGTTGTCCGTCTGTCTGTCTGTCACACCCGATTTTCTTCGAAGCTATTTGACATAAAAAATTGAAATTTGGCACTAATATAGGAATTGATGGCCTCATCAGAGCCGTGTAGTTTTGAAAGTTAAATCTTGACTTAAGGGATTAGTTTTAGGGAGTGAAATCGAAATTAAAAAAAAAATTACCAAATCGTCGAGTGGGGTGTCAAATTGAAGCTTGCAAAAAGAGTAGTTCAAAAATATATACAATGTAATACTGCATACACTTCTCTTTATAATATTTTTAAGAAAGTGCGAATAATCGCTGTCGCCCCCTTATCTCGAAAAGTACTGATCAAAAAATTTTGAAAAAATTCTGGAATACAGAGTGTAGATTGAAGGCAAATTATCACGAATGCATTACCTTTAATAATTTTTCAGTTTTCAGTAAAGATCGGAAAAAAACTTTGTTAAAAAAAAACTCATTTGGGATGTCTTTTGTGAAGTTACTAATCATTTTATACTTCCATAACAAAACTTTTTATTTTAAAAGCAATCAACGTACGGAACACTAATTGCGCAAGTCCAACTTGTACTTGACCGGTTATTTAATATAAATCGATTTCCGTAAAATAGATATTTGGATAGTTACGAATTCTGTACATTTGCGTGGGTATGAAATTTTCCCAACGTTTAATGGGTTTTTGGGGTCACAGATTATGGGTAAGATTGAAAATCTTACACATAAAAAAAAATAGCCATTTTTTTAAATGTGTAAGATTTTCAAATATTTACCAATTTTGGCCATTTTTCGCCCTTTTCGGGATGGTTTAGTGAATATGAAAATAAACATTACATTTGAGATATTTGACAGTTATTTAGAGTTTAAAAATCACCAGCTCTACCATAAACCTAAATTCAAAATGCTCGGACCTGAAAAAATTGACCAAATTTTTACATTTGTCAACATTTTTCGAGTTTTTCTAGTGAATATATGAAATTACTCTACTTTTTAGCTATTACTATATCATCTCAAGAATGTAAACCAAAAAACGTAACAAGAATGTTGACCTGAAATAGTCTAATCTGAAAAACTACCTTTTTCTACTGCTATGTTCTAGTCAATCCACGCAAATTTTGCATTATTTTGTGATATTGGAAAATTATTTAAATTTAATGGATGAACTAATTTCAATTACCTCCAACCTAACATAACTTAATGAAGGAACTTTGTACCACGAACCCAAATCTAATGTCAAAAATTCTGTATTATTTAATATAAATTTGAAGATTACTTATCTTTAACACCAGTTTAATGAAAAAGAACAAAACAGAAACTTAATTATATAAATACTGCACCCACGTAAAATTGGCTGAAAAAGGGCAGCATGCAAAATTATCCAAATTTTCTCAGAAAACTACAATTTCTACTATCACGTATCTCAAAAATACATATGGATGGAAAAGTCCCTAAAACTTTAATGAAACTAATAATAACAAATTTAAAAGACTTTCAACGAATGTTGATTTTTGATCTTTAAAGAAGTGTATATAATGAATTGGAATTCTTAGTGTAAAGTTCTTAGTGCTAGGTTATGTTAGGTTTAGAGTTCTTGAAGTAACGTTCTTAGGATTAGGTTATTGTGCAAAGTTCCTCCATTAGGTTATGTTGGGTTGGCGGTAATTCAAATGATAATCTTAATTTTAAATAATTTTCCAATATCACAAAAGTAATGCGAAATTTGCATGCATTGACTAGAGCAGTAGATAAGGTGAGAAATGGCGGAAATTGGCCTGATTTTTCAGATTATACCATTTGGGTCAACGTTCTTTTTACATTTTTCGTTTACATTCTTGAGATGATATGGAAAGAGCTAAAAAGTAGAGTAAATTTATATATTCACTAGAAAAACTCGAAAAATGTTGACAAATGTCCAGTTTTAGTCAATTTTTTTTTCGGGTCCGACCATTTTGAGTGTAGGTTTATGGTAGAGGTGGTGAATTTAAACTCAAACATCTCAAATGTAATCTTCATTCTCATATTCACTAGACAGTCTTGAAAAAGGCGTTACGTCATCGTAATCTACGACCCCAAAAACTTAATATGACGTTGGGAAATTTCAAATCCAAGTAAATGTACAGGATTCGTAACTATCCAAATATCTATTATAAGGAAAATTTATAATTTTTTAATAAAAATCGGTTTATATTAAGAGATAAATAAAAAAATTAAAAAAACCTGCAAGTACATTTTAAAGTACCATTCATTATGAGCATTTAAAAAAAAATATATTGCAAAACGATGAAAATTACAGGGTAGAGTGAATTTTGTCCAAGTTAGTAGTACCTTAGCCGACTGCGTACGGCCCAGACAGAAACTGAAGGAAGGTACTCAATACTATTTATCACTGGATAAATGGCTTTAAACGGAGCCGTACGAGCATTGCAAATGCTGCAAGTTCAAGACGCCCGATTGAGATTTCTTCTGAAATAATGGTTAAAAAAGGTCATGGCATCGTGATGAAAGATCCTCGCTTTAAGCTTCGTAAGATTGTAGAGATGGGAGGTATTTTATATAAACGGGTACAAATATCCTGTATGAAGTCCTAAAAATGAATAAGCTGACTGCGCGGAGAGTACCGTGTTTGTTGACTCCAGATCAAAAACGCACGAGGAAGGATATTTCAAACTCGTGTGTGGAAAATTTGCAAAGAAATCCAAAGGATTTCTAGAGTCGTTTGGCTAAGGTGAAAGTGCACTGAAAAAAGCGAAAATAGTTTTATCGGTGGGAAAAATGGTGGTAACTGTTTTTTGGAACTCATGGGGTATCATTATATTTGACTATTTAGAAAAGAGTAAAACAGTAACAGGCTCTTATTATACAGTGTTATTGGACCGTTTGCATAGAGAGTTGAAACAGATTCGATCAAAATTAGGACACAAAAAAGTGCTCCTTCACCAGGACAATACATACATCGGCCGTTAAAAGGGCAAAAGTGCGCAAGCTGGGCTTCGAGATAGTTCGCCACCCACCCTATCCCCAGATTTGGCGGGTTGAGCTTAATGGAGATTATGTTGCGAAATTAATTTTTTTTTGCAAAAAACTGTTTATTTACCATACAAGACTTTTCAATCCACACTAGTAAATGTTCAAATGACAATATCGGAAATATTTGGCTATTTTCGTATGTTTATTCAGAAATAACTTCCAAATGACAACGAAATTTGACATGAAACTATAGTAGATGCAAAATTAAAATAACATACTACTTTTTTGTGTATAAAAGGTACTTCAAGAAAGGTTCGTTCAGGTTTTGTTGATATTACAATCAAAGAATATGAATTATAGACCCAGTTCAAGCATTACGGTGTTCTATTTTTTATTTTTGATAAATTACTTCCATCAGAAAGCTGAAACTTCTTCTCAAGACAATATCTTTGTAGACGTACACATTTTTCACAACAGAGACATTATGCCGCTCAGAACGAATCTGTAGCCTGCTTTGCCTAGTAGAAAATTGCTGATGCAAGAGCGGCTCGATTAGAAAATGAGAGGCCACAAAAGCGGTCACTCATCCCTGGAAAAATTCTAAACTTTCTAGGAGCAAGGACAGGTAAGTACGAAGCATGAGACATCATCTGTAGGATGCAGTTGTTACCTTAGCGCCCTTCTAAATTTGATAAATGATAAATTCATTTTCTCTACACCGGCGAAAACTCGAAATATTTTCAGTGTAAAAGAAAAATCCTCCTCAATAATGTTTCATTCAAAATAAGTATTAGGTTCAGAAAGAATAGTTTGTATATTTACTCTATATTTATCACTTGCAGAGCTCTCATCAAAACAACTTTCTAAGAAACGAAGATAATAGATTTGCGTCTCTCTGGACGTCTCAGAAAATTTATCTAAGCCTAACCCTAAAAAATAAAAGAGTTATGGCTCAATTAATTATTATTAATTGAGCAATAGTAAATGACAATATTGTTTTTAGGACAATATTTATATATATATATATATATATATATATATATATATATATATATATATATATATATATATATACGAGGCTGGTTTGAAAAGTCCGTGCAAAGTCTGAGAGATGGCACCACCGGCGCGTATCGAGGTCATGTTTAGTTAGTAGCATCTCTTGAATGAACGCACACCAAGTTTCAGCCATATTGGTCTATTTCTTTGTGTTTGGCATTCGTGTGAATCAAGGAAGTCGAGTGATTTTCAAGAAATGGACGAAAAAGAATTTCGTGTGGTGATTAAACATTACTTTATGAAAGGCAAAACGCCTCAGGAGACTAAAGAGAAGCTTGATAAACATTATGGTGACTCTGCACCTTCGATTAGAACAGTTTATAAGTGGTTTCAAAATTTTCGGACTGGCCATATGGGCACAAGTGACGCTGAACGTTCTGGACGGCCTGTGGAGGTTACGACTCCAGAAATCATTGATCAAATCCATGATATGGTGATGGATGACAGAAGAGTTAAGGTGCGTGAGATTGCTAGTGCTGTGGGCATCTCGACTGAACGGGTACATAATATTTTGCATAAACATTTGGACATGAGAAAGCTATCGGCAAGATGGGGGCCGCGATTGCTCACGCTTGACCAAAAACGGAATCGTGTGAAGTGTTGCAAGGATGGTTTGCAGCTGTTCCAGAAGAATCCGGAGGACTTTAAGCGTCGTTTCGTCACTGTGAATGAAATATGGATACATTACTATACTCCTGAGACCAAACAACAATCTAAACAATGGGTTACCAAGGGGGAATCTGCACCAAAAAAGGCGAAGACCGTTCCTTCGGCCAGAAAGGTTATGGCGACTGTCTTTTGGGATTCGCAAGGGATAATCCTCATCGACTATCTGGAAAAGGGTAAAACTATTACAGGTGAATATTATTCATCGTTACTGGACCGTTTGAAAACCAAGCTGCAAGAAAAACGCCCGCGATTGGCCCACAAGAAAGTCCTTTTCCATCACGACAACGCACCAGCACACACCCCAGCAGTTGTGGTCGCAAAATTAATGGAAATAGGATTCCAACTCGTTTCACATCCCCCCTATTCTCCAGACTTGGCTCCCTCGGACTACTATTTGTTCCCTAATTTGAAGAAATGGCTGGCGGGACAAAGATTTTATTCAAACGAGGAGGTGATTGCAGACACTAATGGATATTTTGCAGACTTGGACAAATCCTATTATTCGGAAGGGATCAACAAACTAGAACATCGTTGGACGAAGTCTATAAGCCTAGAAGGAGACTATGTCGAAAAATAAAAAAAGGTTTACCCCAAACACATAAGTAGTTTTTTATTTTTGCACGGACTTTTCAAACCAGCCTCGTATATATAAAGAACAATTTACAACAAGGCTCAAATGATAGTAGTTAGTAAAACAAATCTTACCTATCAAACACGGACTAAGACAAGAAGATTTCATGAGCCCAAAACTATTCATAGCAGCATTAGAAGAACTTTTCTAGGAACTCGAATGGGAAAAAAAAGAGATCAGTATAAATGGATAAAAGTAAAATCATCTGCGTTATACTGATGATGTAGTGCTAGTATCAGATAATTTTGATGACATACTGGAAATGATTACTTAACTACAAAATAAATCAGAGAAGGTGGAACAACTGCTGAATAGATATAAGACAAAGGCTATGACAAACGAAGACAGTCTAC
>CM032456.1:175029155-175174155 GCA_019049505.1 Pachyrhynchus sulphureomaculatus
TAGTATTAACCGCTTCCCCAGGTTTTAACAGCTCATAATAGACCACGCCTCTCTGGTCCCACCAAACACAGAGCATCGTCTTTCTGCCAAAGGGATCCGGTCTTCCGGTCGATGTGGATGGTGCGCCTAGGTCTACCCATGATTTTTTGCGATTGAGATTCTCAAAATAAATCCACTTTTCATCCGCTGTAACTATACGATGCAAAACGACTTCCTTTTGTACCGAGCGAGCGAAATGTCACACGTGTTTTGGTGCTTTTCCATTTGCCTGTCGTTCAACTCATGTGGTACCCATCTACCAGTCTTCTGAATCTTTCCCGTCTCTCGTAGTCGATTGGAAACAGCTTGTTGACTAACGCCCAATTGCTCGGTGAGTTGTTTTTGTGTTTGCGAATCATCTTCGTTCAACAACGTATTTTTTGGCGGTTTTCCACGTTTCTTGTCTGCAACATCGAAGTCACCACTTTTGAAACGCCGAAACCATCGTTCACACGTATCTTGCGGTGGAGCATGTTCACCATAAGCTTCTCGAAATAATCGGTATGATTAAACAGCAGTTTTCTTCAAATGAAAACAAAAAAATTAATGCTCTCCGCGGTTCGGTATAAATTTCGACATATTGAACACAACAACACACACTTTTTCCAATTTATCACTCATGCGCGTTTGACACTTGTTGATGACACAACAAAATGGCGCAGTGTCAAATCTTTATAGCACAAACTGCATTGGTGCACCATCTGTTGTCTGAAATCCGCATTTCATACTTGCACTCCTGGTAAATGCGTATGATGTGTAAAACACCCTAGTTCTTACTTGTGAAGGACATCACCAAAGAATTATCGATTATTTTTTATTGCCTATAAACTCTAAAACATGAAGATGTACTCAAATTCCAGGTTGTTCGCTGTCTTTCTTGCATATGTACAAATAACCGAGAGAGATAATAGAGCGAATGTCGTAAATAACTTCAGATGACAGAAGACCTACGTTTTTTTAAGTTTAAGTATACTTAACATGTTGACAAGAAGAATAATATAGATGGATGTTTACACTATATTCAGACATTTATGACGTGCATGCAAAGAATCATTGATCGGACTACATCTGTGATTGGCCAAGTGTTTAAGGCAGTAATGTACTGAAAAGTATTTGAGTATATTACTGATTGCAGGGAATTGATATTTCGTAGCTATTAGTCCTGGTTAAATTCACAACTTTCCACGAAAAAAATTCCCACCATATTGTCAAGTCAGTTTTTTTTATACCAGATAAACTATCAAACGTAATACAATCGTGATAATTTTCGCTCAATTTAGACTTTAAGGAGAATATTCCAGAATTTTTTCGAAATTTCCTGATCAATACTCTTGGAGATAGGGTGGGGAGACGGCGATTTTTTATCCATTTTTTAAAATAATACGAAGAAAAGTGTGCACAAGTACTGCATCATATATATTTTTGCACCAGTGTTTTCACAAGCTTTGACACTCCACTCGAGGACCTTGTAATTTTTTGTTTTCACTTCCGATTTTACCACCCAAAACTAGCTTAAGCAGCTAGTTTTAAAACTAGCTTAAGCAGCTAGTTTTAAAACTAGACGGCTCTGACTGGGCCATTAATTCCTATTTTTGTGCGAAATTTCAGCTTTCTAGTTATATATATCGGGTGTGACAGGCGGATACCGAAATGATCATATGTGTTCCGTACGGAACACTAAAAATACTTTACATGAGATAAAGCGACAATAACCCAAATTGACAACGACATTTGTTTATTTTAAGAATTTTGATCCTAGTAAGTTACATTTGTTTACTTTAAGAATTTTGATAGTAGTAAGTTAAAACTAAACTATTTTCTTTACACCAATAAAGTCATTGTCGACTTACGTTATTGTCAAACGTACATAAATAGTCAACAAGTTAAAAAAGCGTCTTTCTTTCTTATTTTACACAATAGAAATATAACAACCGGTCAAGTGCAAGTCGGACAAGCGCAGTTAGTGTTCCGTACGGTGATTGCTTTTAAAATAAAATAAATTAAAATTGTGACCTAGCCTAGTTAATTAGGTCCCTGATATGTATTTTCACGTTTTTTTTTTAGTTAATAATGTATAATAGTTATAGCGCCTTAACTACCTAATAGCCAATAAATGAATCTAGCTCAATCTACAATCTATTAGTAAAAGTTTAAAACAAATATTTACTACCTAAATATTTGTTTTAAAATTATAAACGAATAAAATAAAATTATTCTGTCTCAGTACCTATCCAGTAATTACCAGTTATCATGGAAATTTATTTTTTTATCTGTGATTGGCTAAATGCAGTAATGTACTGAACCGTATATGTATTAATATTTCGTAGCTCTTAGAGCCGTTTAAATTTACATATATTCATAAAAAACCTTCACCATATTGTCAAGACACACAGTTTTTTTTAATACCACATAAATTGTCAAACATAATGCATTCATGAGAATTTTCGCTCAATGTACACTTTATCGAAAATATTCCAGAATTTTTTTCAGTATTTCTTGATCAATACTTTACGAGATCGGGAGGGAAGTGACTTTTGGCAGTTTGCGGGAGTATTATATCATATATATTTTTGAACTTGTATTTTCGCAAGCTTTCATTTGACACACTACTCGATGACCTTAGAACCAAGTTTTTCATCCCCTTACATGCTAGTCCCTTAAGTCAAAATTTAACTTTCAAAACTCTGATTGGGCCATCAATTCCTATATGCCTCAACTTTTTATGTCATATCATTTCGAAGAAAATCGGGTGTGACACCCAGACGAATACTGAAGTGATCCCAAAGTGTTCCGTGTGGAACACTAATATTAACATTTCTAGAATTAAGAGTTCTACAAAATTCGAAAATAATATTCAGGTGTTTTATGTGAAAAACATACAGTTTGTGTCACATGTCAAAAATATAATGCGAGATTGTTTATGTTTTAATTTCGTAAAAATTTCTTTAAAAAGCTACATTTTCTATATCTAACATTTTTGCCTAATTCTTCAACTAAGCGAGTTAGAAGGGTAATATATGATCAATAACTATACTGAAGAAATTTGTAGTTGCACTATAGTGTATGGTATATTGTCTATCTTTTTGAAATTGCTGATGGTACCAAAATAATCAGATTAATAAAAAGAGAAATAGATCGCAGTTGGTGATGGTTAAGACTTTAGGATGGAAGTAATTCACAACAAAATGTGACTTTACACAAGCAGACTGAAAATAAAAGAATGTAAAGCTAGACCGAGGCATTTTCGCTTTTATTCCCCTATATTTTCTAACATGTGGTATTAAAGCTAGCTGATCAATCAATTTTCCTTGCTTTATATTTTCTTAGAAATTATTTAAAAACACTTGATTAAAAAGTAAGATAAAATAGCTAATTAGTACTTTTTTAATTAAAAATTAAAAGTTGTCTTGGTTTCAGACTTCACATCAAATACAAACAGTAAATTAACGGCTACATATTCTATATTATCAAACATTAAGGCATACTGAACACATAAGAATAATAAGAGTCTATTATTAAACTGTTGTTCAACGAGATTACTGTGCCTTAGATGTTTGTTTCTGTTACAAGGTTTATCAGCAACTGAATTACGGTTTTCAATTTCAGATTCATAGTAACGCTGACAAAGCGCTATAAGAATATCAGCTGAATATCAGTAACAGGCAGACAAGCAAAGTAGGCTTTATAATTTGTGTGTAAGGTATTGATTATGCTCGTTTACCGTTAAGCTACTTTTGTGGATTTTTATCTTGTTTTACTTAAATGAACTTGTGTGTATCTAGCAGCTGCATTTGGCTTGACTTAATGTAAGCATTTGTACCTAATATAATGAAATCTTTTCTATTTTCACAAATTGTTTATTTAATCATGACAATGTATCGATGACAAACATAACTGAATATTTTATTTAGAACACAAAGATTTATAAAAGTAAATTATATAGAAAGAACAAAGTAGGTATTGTTTAATATTTTCAGCAGAAGAGATTATCAAGTTGTTATACAGTCTAGTAAGAACGCGAAAGTTGACCGCTCATATTCTTGAAAAAATGGGTTTGGAGAACATTTGTTGCCTTCAATGTATTTTTTGGAGTGCTAACAACGGCGCAATTACCTTAGTAAGTTGTCCAATCGCCTCCTATATCAATAATAGCCTGGCATCTTCGAGGAATGCTATCGTCGAGATTTTCTGTATACTCTACAAATTTTTCGAATCTCGTCTTTCATCTGAGCTTTCTCTTTACAAAGGATCGAACGTTTTCAATAGGGTTAGGGTCCGGCGATTGTGAGGGCCACTCTAGTATCTTATTGTGAGTACAAGCGAGCCGCTTCGCGACGTGATTTTCGCCCAGCAAAGATTTCTTTAACGTGTTTCGGAATTTGATATCATGAGCACGAAAAGGTTGTCGAATGGTCTCATGGAACACATTCAAACCTGATTTTCTTAATTTTGCTGCTACTTGAAGCAGCGTCAATTTCGGGTCTCGTTAAAATAAAGACACGATTCGTTTTTTTTTTTTTCCACTTTCGGAGTGAGATTGCCTACCGAGTCACGTTTTGGCAAGTCGTCGACATTTTCCGTCTCGTTAAAACCATTTACCCACTTCTTCACAAACGACACCGACCTTTTAAAATTATTTAGCGGCCGCGAAATGTGTCATTTTAGGCCTTTGGATGAGAACCGACGCGCAAACAAGTTACTCATTTTGGATTTTACGTAATTTCGACGAAAGTTCGGAATCGACTGATATTTTTACTAAAATGCGTCGTAGACAAAGGTTACCTCTACCGATTGTTTGTTGAATCGCTAGAGTCGCATCTACCAAAAATGAAATATCGCGGATACGTTCTTACTTGACAGACTGTCCCTTAATATCTGCTATTTAGCTCTCAGGCTTAAAAATGACGATTGAAAATTATTTCTTTTTCCTCCGACTTATAGCTAGGCACTATTGCCTGTTTTCTTTGTTCCCTGCTCTATAGATCGTCCATCTCTTTCTTGGACGTCCCATTCGGTGACTTGTCTCTTGCTATCCGTACTATCCTGTTGTTTCCACTGTTTCTATGTGTTGATCCCATTCGACTTTTCTTCCTCTTACCCACTGGTTGATATTTTCTATATTACATGAGCGTCTTATATCTTCACTTCTTTCTCTATCCCTCAGTGTCTTATTTGTACATCTCCTAAGTATTCCCATTTCGGTTGATTCCAGCATCCTCTGTGTTATACTTGTATCGGGTCTTGTTTCAGATGTGTAACTCATTACTGGTCGTATTACGCTCTTGTATATTCTTGTTGTTTTGATCTCCACGGAGAGAAATTTATTTCTAAATATGGTATCATTGAGGCATCCCGCTATCCTATGAGCCTTGTTAACTTGATGTTTTACTTTTTTTTCCTCGATTTTTCCGATACTAGATATTTTGATGCCCAGGTAATCGATCTCCATCACCTGTTCTGTTGGTTTGTCTTCCACCACCACTTGCACCTAATCGGCTCTTTTGCTATTACTATTGTCTTGGTTTTTTTCAGTTGAGATTGACATATTATATTGTTTTGCTGCTATGTAGAATTCGTATAGCAACCTTTGCAGATCGTTCTCAGTCTCAGCCATTATTACCGCGTCATCTGCGTAACATATCATTTTAAGTTCTCTATTATCCATTCTATATCCCTTCTTTCTTTTGACATTCTTTATAATTTCATCCGTGACAATATTAAATAGAAAAGGACTTAAAGAGCCTCCCTGCCCAATTCCAGATTCATAGTTGATTGGTTCTGTTATTCCTTCTACTAATCTTACGACTACTTTACTGTCTTTATATATATTCTCGATGGTTTTAATTAGGTCTAATGGGATGTTTCTGTTATATAATAGATTAATAACATCTTCTATTTGCACATTGTCGAAAGTTATCAGGCACAAGTATTCTGGAATGTTGTATTCTATGGATTTTTCTTTTACCTGTCTCACAATGAATATTGCATCGGTGCATGAGCGTCCATTTCTGAATCCTTGCTGTTCTTCCAGTTGTATTCTCGCGTTTTTTTTGTTGTAATAATCTTTATTGTTAATTTCAGTGTACAGTTTAGTAGATTTATGCCTCTATGGTTATTTGGATCTTCTTTTTCTCTCTTCTTGTGCATTAATATAACTGTCGCTGTTCTCCATTCATCTGGGATTCTATTCGATCTTATAATCCTCTGTAAAAGTGAGTTGCTTAACCAGAGAGTGTCCCCCATATTTTAGTAGTTCATTCGCTATTTGGTCTTCGCCGGGAGATTTGCCGGTTTTTTAATTTTTTCCAGTGCTTCTATTACGTCTTCTTCCGTTATATATGCTTCTTCGTTTATCGTTATCTCTGGTATTTGTGGCAGTGTGATAATCTGTTCTCTTTTATATAATTATAAAAGATATGTTACCCACGTTCCTTTTTTCACGTGTATATACTCTATTAGTTCTTCCATCTCAGTTCTCTGCTGTCTTATGAGTCTCCAAATTTGTTTTTGTTGACCATAATTTTCTTGTATATCTCTCCAGGTATTCCGTTTTTGTTCTTCTTACTAATTTCTGTTCGTATTCTTTTATATCTTTGGTAGGCTTCATCTGTCCTGATCGACCTGTACTTTAGATAGCTTTCTTTCTTTTCACGGCATTTCTCTTTGATTTCTGCACTGAACCATGGTGTTTTTTGTTCTCCTTTTTTATTTTTATCGATAGTTTTTAGTATCTAATGTTTCATATGCAGCTTCTAATATATTTGTTTTAATTTTTAACCAACCATCATTTATGTTATCATGGTCATTTATTTGATTTATTCTGATTTTTTTCTTTCAGTCTTTTCTAGTACAGGCTTCTCGTTGATTCTTCTTGTAAATATTTTCTATTCTTATGAGAATTACAATAGTATTAACCTATTTTTCAATACACTGTAAAAAATGTATGTAAATAACCGGCCAAGTGCAAGTCGGACTTGCGCAATTACTGTTCCGAGTTTCCAACAAAGTTTGTTTCCGATCTTTGTTGAAAACCTCGAAATTTTTTTATATACCAGATAAATTATTAAAGGTACACTCGTGATAATTTTCGTTCAATCTAGACCCTGTATACTAAATATTCTATAATTTGTTCAAAATTTTTCGATAAGTACTTTTCAAGATAAGGGGGGGACAACGATTTTTGGCAATTTGTTAAAAATAATACAAAGAAAAGGGTGCGCAAGTATTACATTCATATATTTTTCAACTCGTGTTTTCATTCGACACCCCACTCGACGACCTAGTAAAAAAAAAAATCACTTCGGATTTCGCCCCCCCCCCCCCTCAAACTAATCCTTTATGTCAAAATTTAACTTTCAAAATTACACGATTCCGATGGGGCCATCAATTCCCTATATTAGTGCCAAAGTTCAACTTTCTATGTCAAATAGTTCCGGAGAAAATTGGGTGTGACAGACGGACAGACAGACAGACGGACAAACACCGAAATGATCTTATAAGTGTTCCGTACGGAACACTAAAAAAAAAACATATAATAAAAGACTGGATTTACGATGAAAAATTACAAATGTCTATGTATTATCACTTTAATTAAATTAATAGCAGCTAAATTTATGATATTTTAATGCTTCTTGTATAACTTTTCAGAATAACGTGTAATCTGTGTGTAAATGTGTAAAAATAATGTGTAATCTGGATATTATAAACTGTATAAGTCAGTCGATAATGCAGTTCATTTTGTATTCATGTCTGCGCGGTGCCTTCCTTTTGATGCTATTTAAAGCTGTCAATGATCTTTTAGTCTTGCGTGTGCTGTTGGGAGTTGAAGAACGGTGGCGTCTCAAAATATTTATTTCCACACACATATTTCCACCATAGAAAGACAAGTTTTTTTGTTATTTCTTACTAAATATTATTTAATTTAAATTATTAGTTGTACCTTATGTAGTTATGTCTGAAATACAAACGATGGGACTATACTTTAATGAAAATATTACCAAAGATATTGTTCAAATTAAGATTAGTTTCCACATTTTTATCCTATCTTAGAAAGAGCAAACTGAAAATTTAAACTATTTGGTCGAGCATCTTGTAATTTTGAAAACGGTAACTTTTACATAAGTCTGTGTATGTCGAAATTTATGTTAATAAAGAACTTCAATGTTATTTCTGGTTTATTTTATTTTCCCACACCCTTGTTAGGTCACATAAACGTTTATATATTTTAGATGTAAAAACTACTGTGATTAATGGAAGTTTACATAGATATATTGATTTCATTACATACATTTGTGTAGTATATTCTACATATCTATGTAATCTTGTTTTCATAATTTTATGGAAATTTACATAAATGTTTTAAAAGTAACATAAATTTGTGTATAATTACATGAAGTTTTAAAGATAAGTAACTAATAAATAAATCCAGTATTATAAATGTAATTATTTCTAAGGAGATAATCGTTACGATACTGGCAGTAGGCTTAAAACTTGGATCCAGTTTTGTTAACTGCCTTAACATTCCAAATAATCATATAGAGGTTTGTATTGTTTTCGTTCTGGCGGGACCCGATTTGAAACCTTTAAGAAAAAGTAAATGTAAACAAAAGTCCGAGAAATCATTTAGGCGAATGAGATCAAAGGCGGTGACCGAGGACTATTGGAAATAGTTGATAGATAATTTGTTATATGTATTTGTCAAAGTTTGTTTTTTGTCAGTGACCGCTTCTCTGCCGCCACCTGTGATCTCACCTACCTAAATGATTTTTAGAGGAACAGTGTTAAGTTGTTATTTTTTCTGACGTGGCAGATATGTTGTGCGACTATTCTAATTAACTGCATTCTGGTTTTGAACTGCACTTGAATAATATAATTCGGAATCCTATTTAACTGGAACCCACACAAAGCCGAAAACTATGTACACGGAATAAACTGATAATTAATTTTACTATATTGTCAACATGTTTGCTGTAATTTGTGGGTTGTATAGTGACAACTAGCAATTGCTTAAAAAAAGTACTCTAAATTGCGTAATTATTATCTATTTATTAATTGAGTTCAAAATTGTTTAAATATTTATGTATGTTAGTCTATATGCGGTTCTAAATTGATATACCAGATCTCGCGTATGTATGTGTCCATGTTTGTTCCCAAATAACTATAACACTGCTTCGGTTTTAATGAAATTTTTTGTGTTCAATCAGATATCTTTTATCTTAGATCACAGTGAAAGATATGTAAGTAATATGTAATTAATACTTAATACAAATACAAAAAAATATGTAAACACACAAAACTGAGCAAAATTTTGAATTCAACGAAAGTCTTGCACCTAAGAAGAAAGACATTATTGGTTTATTTCCGTCATTTCGCATCTTGAGGCGTAAAAAGTGCAAATGTAAAATTTGTCATGTAAACAGTAACAGTAAGTCTAATTCTGTTTTAAGATGCTTATAGTTTCTTACGCATAAAAACCTACCCTAATATGAACCTAGTGTCGAAAAACTATCCAGTTTCTCTCTTTAAATTTTAAGAACCAAGAAGGGTGGGGAGCGCGTGCAGCATTGTATTATCGGATTTTTGCTTCTCGACCTCCCGTCAGTAAAAGTCGTGCGTTAAAAAGCGAGCGCAAGTGCATTTACGTATTACATTTCGCGTATTAACTACTAATTTTATATTGCTTACATTTTTTACCTACCGATAAAATTAACCGATGCAGACAACAAATCCTTTGTCGGTTTTTCAACATTTGGAACCTACCTTAACAATTTCTTTATTGTTCAGTCGTTTTTTACAATAAAGCAAATAAAATTTTAGTGAATTACATGTGTTAAAATTTTTTACTTATTATAATAAAATATTGAAATATAATAATTGTGTAATTACTTTCTTGGTGTCTTGGAAGTAGTTATTTTAAAAGATAACAATTTTTATAATACTTTTTTCTTTAAATTTTTTTAGGAAGAGTCAAATCTAAGCAACGCTGTAGACCTTACGTTCTGGTTAACGATCGGTGATACTGTGAAGTTGTATGGTTCACCAATGGCGGCGCGAAAAAAAATACTCAGGCTATCATTTCTTTAAGGTCAATTTTTACATTTACGTATTACATTTTGCGTATTAAGTACGAATTATATATTGCTTACATTTTTTACGTTTTTCGTTTAAGGTGACAACAACGAAAATTGCTTTGCTAATTATATTTCTCTTTATAAGCAAGTAGGTGCTAACTTTTTAATATTAAGAGAAGATATTCTTTTGCACTGTTTTATTTTCTACTTTTTATTACTTTTTAAGGTCGATTTAATCTCTTTTTAATTTTAGTTTTTTATAAACTAAATTACTGCTCACAATTATTTTCCTCTGGATAGGTAACTACTGCATACTTGTAAATTGTTTTTCTACAATATAGCAGACTTTTTATGTTACTGAGGCCTAATTTACAAAACTGAAGTAATATTTGCAATATTAAGCAAAATTTTACACAACAAATCGTAAATTTTTTATCACTCATCTCGGCCGTTGTAGTCAGCTGTCTATGTGCCTCAAGAACTGGAATTTAACATACTTTATCTCGTCGCATACTGCGACACATAATATGATATTTTCAATTACTGCGGAGCACGTACGATTGCAAAATGATAGCATATAGTAGGTCACAAGAAGCTTTTACAATAGTCGGTATACGAGGCTGGTTTGAAAAGTCCGTGCAAAGTCCGAGAGATGGCACCACCGGCGCGTATCGAGGTTATGATTAGTTAGTAGCATCTCTTGAATGAACGCACAGCAAGTTTCAGCCATATTGGTCTATTTCTTTGTGTTTGGCATTCGTGTGAATCAAGGAAGTCGAGTGATTTTCAAGAAATGGACGAAAAAGAATTTCGTGTGGTGATTAAACATTACTTTATGAAAAGCAAAACGCCTCAGGAGACCAAAGAGAAGCTTGATAAACATTATGGTGATTCTGCACCTTCGATTAGAACAGTTTATAAGTGGTTTCAAAATTCTCGGACTGGCCATATGGGCACAAGTGACGCCGAACGTTCTGGACGGCCTGTGGAAGTTACGACTCCAGAAATCATTGATCAAATCCATGATATGGTGATGGATGACAGAAGAGTTAAGGTGCGTGAGATTGCTAGTGCTGTGGGCATCTCGACTGAACGGGTACATAATATTTTGCATAAACATTTGGACATGAGAAAGCTATCCGCAAGATGGGTGCCGCAATTGCTCCTGCTTGACTTAAAACGGAATCGTGTGAAGTGTTGCAAGGATGGTTTGCAGCTGTTCCAGAAGAATCCAGAGGACTTTAAGCGTCGTTTCGTCACTGTGGATGAAACATGGATACATTACTATACTCCTGAGACCAAACAACAATCTAAACAATGGGTTACCAAGGGAGAATCTACACCAAAAAAGGCGAAGACCGTTCCTTCGGCCGGAAAGGTTATGGCGACTGTCTTTTGGGATTCGCAAGGGATAATCCTCATCGACTATCTGGAAAAGGGTAAAACTATTACAGGTGAATATTATTCATCGTTATTGGACCGTTTGAAAACCGAGCTGCAAGAAAAACGCCCGCGATTGGCCCACAAGAAATTCCTTTTCCATCACGACAACGCACCAGCACACACCTCAGCAGTTGTGGTCGCAAAATTAATGGAAATAGGATTCCAACTCGTTTCACATCCCCCCTATTCTCCAGACTTGGCTCCCTCGGACTACTATTTGTCCCCCAATTTGAAGAAATGGCTGGCGGGACAAAGATTTTATTCAAACGAGGAGGTGATTGCAGACACTAATGGATATTTTGCAGACTTGGACAAATCCTATTATTCGGAAGGGATTAACAAACTAGAACATCGTTGGACGAAGTGTATAAGCCTAAAAGGAGACTATGTCAAAAAAATAAAAAAGGTTTACCCAAACACATAAGTAGTTTTTATTTTTGCACGGACTTTTCAAACCAGCCTCGTACATGTGTTAAAGTTTTTTACTTATTATAATAAAATATTGAAATATAATAATTGTGTAATTACTTTCTTGGTGTTTTGGAAGTAATTATTTTAAAAGATAACAATTTTTATAATATTTTTTTCTTTAATTTTTTTTGGGTAAAGTCAAATCTAAGCAACACTGTAGACCTTACGTTCTGGTTAACGATCGGTGATATTGTGGAGTTGTATGGTTCACCAATGGCGGCGCGAAAAAAAATAGTCAGGCTATCATTTCTTTAAGGTCAATTTTTAGATTTACGTATTACATTTTGCGTATTAAGTACGAATTATATATTGCTTACATTTTTTACGTTTTTCGTTTAAGGTGACAACAACGAAAATTGCTTTGCTAATTATATTTCTCTTTATAAGCAAGTAGGTGCTAACTTTTTAATATTAAGAGAAGATATTCTTTTGCACTGTTTTATTTTCTACTTTTTATTACTTTTTAAGGTCGATTTAATCTCTTTTTAATTTTAGTTTCTTATAAACTAAATTACTGCTCACAATTATTTTCCTCTTGATAGATAACTACTGCATACTTGTAAATTGTTTTTCTACAATATAGCAGACTTTTTATGTTACTGAGGCCTAGTTTACAAAACTGAAGTAATATTTGCAATATTAAGCAAAATTTTACACAACAAATCGTAAATTTTTTATCACTCATCTCGGCCGTTGTAGTCAGCTGTTTATGTGCCTCAAAAACTGGAATTTAACATACTTTATCTCGTCGCATACTGCGACACATAATATGATATTTTCAATTACTGCGGAGCACGTACGATTGCAAAATGATAGCATATAGTAGGTCACAAGAAGCTTTTACAATAGTCGGTATACGAGGCTGGTTTGAAAAGTCCGTGCAAAGTCCGAGAGATGGCACCACCGGCGCGTATCGAGGTTATGATTAGTTAGTAGCATCTCTTGAATGAACGCACACCAAGTTTCAGCCATATTGGTCTATTTCTTTGTGTTTGGCATTCGTGTGAATCAAGGAAGTCGAGTGATTTTCAAGAAATGGACGAAAAAGAATTTCGTGTGGTGATTAAACATTACTTTATGAAAGGCAAAATGCCTGAGGAGACTAAAGAGAAGCTTGATAAACATTATGGTGACTCTGCACCTTCGATTAGAACAGTTTATAAGTGGTTTCAAAATTTTCGGATTGGCCATATGGGCACAAGTGACGCTGAACGTTCTGGGCGGCTTGTGGAGGTTACGACTCCAGAAATCATTGATCAAATCCATGATATGGTGATGGATGACAGAAGAGTTAAGGTGCGTGAGATTGCTAGTGCTGTGGGCATCTCGACTGAACGGTACATAATATTTTGCATAAACATTTGGACATGAGAAAGCTATCCGCAAGATGGGTGCCGCGATTGCTCACGCTTGACCAAAAACGGAATCGTGTGAAGTGTTGCAAGGATGGTTTGCAGCTGTTCCAGAAGAATCCGGAGGACTTTAAGCGTCGTTTCGTCACTGTGGATGAAACATGGATACATTACTATACTCCTGAGACCAAACAACAATCTAAACAATGGGTTACCAAGGAGGAATCTGCACCAAAAAAGGCGAAGACCGTTCCTTCGGCCGGAAAGGTTATGGCGACTGTCTTTTGGGATTCGCAAGGGATAATCCTCATCGACTATCTGGAAAAGGGTAAAACTATTACAGGTGACTATTATTCATCGTTATTGGACCGTTTGAAAACCGAGCTGCAAGAAAAACGCCCGCGATTGGCCCACAAGAAAGTCCTTTTCCATCACGACAAGGCACCAGCACACACCTCAGCAGTTGTGGTCGCAAAATTAATGGAAATAGGATTCCAACTCGTTTCACATCCCCCTATGCTCCAGACTTGGCTCCCTCGGACTACTATTTGTTCCCCAATTTGAAGAAATGGCTGGCGGGACAAAGATTTTATTCAAACGAGGAGGTGATTGTAGACACTAATGGATATTGTGCAGACTTGGATAAATCCTATTATTCGGAAGGGATCAACAAACTAGAACATCGTTGGACGAAGTGTATAAGCCTAAAAGGAGACTATGTCGAAAAATAAAAAAGGTTTACCCCAAACACATAAGTAGTTTTTATTTTTGCACGGACTTTTCAAACCAGCCTCGTATATCATCACTACCCTAAACATTTTATTTTTGCCCCTAAATGCGCGTTTCTCTCACCATGTTAGCTTCATCAGGGATGATGATTAACTAGTCAATCATCGCTCCTGATAATGCTAACATGGTTAGAGAAACGCGCGCCGGGTGTAAAAATAAAGTGTTTAGTGTTGTGATCCAAATTCTCAACAAAGCTTTTCCACACATGAATAAACTATCGTGCGATCTAAAGAAAAATTGTTGTCACTGTTGTGAATAATATGACGATAATACTGGCCTACACACATTTTGGTGCCTAGGATTTTAGACCTGATTTTAAGTATGTCTGATAAGGTGATGTCAAAAATGTTACTGGTTTTTTTTTGTAACAGCTCTAGTTAATGAGCTTTATTTTAACATTCCACATGAAGAAATTGTTTTTTAAGTGATTTTTTAGAGTGAAATTGTCTTGGGCAATCTCGCATAAGTCCCCAGCAATCATATGAACGTCCCATCTGCCTTAATACCTGTTCTCCATTATTTTTATATTTTGGTGGAAACGTTCTCCTTGTTCTTCGCACAAAAATTTCCTAGGTGATGTTGAAAATGATCTATCTATATGACTATTAAGGCAGTGTATTTTTACGCTCATATGACTTCCCACATTTTTAAAGTGATGAAGCATTTCATCAACTAACTGTACATAGTTTTGAGCCTTGTAAATTCCGAAGAAATGTTGTACAATCGCTACAAAAGATTTTCACGCAAGTCGTTCAACTTCAGTCACAGATGTCTTAATATCAGTGGAGTATTTGGACGTACTTGGGGCCCATCAAAAATGCCTGCTTTTAGTTTTTCAGTACTTAATTCAGGAAATTTTTGAGAAATAGAATGGAAACATTGACCATTTTTGTCTAGAGCTTTGACATACTGCTTCATTAGCCTTAATTTTATGTGTGAGGGTGGAAGAATGATTTTTTCTCGAGGACCCAAAGGCTCATTTATCACATTTCTGTCACAAACGAACAAAGCATCTCTCACAGGCCAATTTTTTTGTCTCCAGCGTCTAGATTTGGCTTGACTGTCCCACAAACAAATAAGACATGGATATTTTGTATAGCCATTTTGTTGTTCTAACAAAAAATTAACCATCTTCAAGTCGACACATATCACCGATTTATGTTCAACACATTTTATTTTCTGTAAAAGTACTGAAATCACTTGATATTCTTCTTTCATACAAGTAGAGTGGGCAACCAGAATAGAAGCATGTTTATTGCCATTGCTGTCAATAAAGAGACGCCAATCACTTGCCTGATAGGTCTCCAAGCCCATGAAAGTGAGAGTAATCCGCTCACATCACTACAATATACTAAATTTTCATCAGAAGAAAAAAACTGCAATAAATTTTTATATCAGAGGTTAGGCAATTTTTTTCTTTTAATCTTGATGCTAGCATTCGACACGCTCTTTTGAAAGATCTAAGTCTCTGATGAGATCATTAACCTCTTTTTGTGAAAATAAATTAGGATTCGATGTTTCTGCATAATATTCACTTCCTTGAGAAGCACTGGGTTCTTCAATTTCTTCATCCTGAAATTGTGGTAGCTGATGAAAAACTCGTACTGTAACATTTTCTGAATAGGGTATTGGTCTTCTTGCTGAAGAAATATTGGGATATTTCCATTTATGACGATTGGCTTTATTGATGCCCACTATATTTGTCATACAGAAGTAACAGTCGTCGTAATGATTTTTTTGTTCTTTCCAAATCAAGGGTACTCCAAATGTCGGAGATGTTCAATGCACATTTTACATACACATGAGGTACCCACGCTTTATCTTGATTGCGAATTTCTACTGAAGTAAGCAAAATACAAACGGGTCACAGTATCTGTTACCAATTTTCGCTGATCTTTCAAAATATATTCACCACAAATGCAACAAAACTTATCAGGATCGTTAACACAACGTCTTAACTTACTAGCCATTATGAAATAATAAGATTAATTTTATCAGTGTTATTGTAAAACTTGCTGTTTTCGAATACGACGGTTAAGTAGTGAACTAGAGCTGACAGGGTAAAATAAATTTTGTTGATGTATAGTATATTACCTTCCTTATCAACCATAGATAAAAACAGAGCTGCACCAACACAACATATTTTTTTTTTGTAGACTTGTAATAGAAGAAGATATTTCCATCTCGTATTATAAGCATGCGACAACGATTTATAGTAGGAGACAAATTGTGTCTCTAAATCATATTTTCACGACTAATCATGTATTGCCTTTTTTGGATTGTTTAGGATTAAAAGCATTAACACAGGATTTATTGCACGCAGTGAATCGCAATCGCAACAGCAAACTGGTTTTCACACAATGCATAATCTAAAAATATTTTCTGTCATCGTGACATTGGTATCACAACAATCCAATAACACAAAATATTTTAAGGTCATATTATCGTTGCATGTGAAAGTCGCTTGTGGTTGTAATGGTGCGATTTACCTCGTGTGGTAAATTGTGTAGCAAACAAATGAGGCGTGTAGGATCAAAACCTGCAATCTCCACCCTGTACTGTTTTTGGTAAATCGCAAAAAAACTAGTACTTAATTTCTATTTGCCGCCTAAGCTTACCTGAACGATCAGTAAATAGCAAAAGAATATAATGCATTACACAAGTGCATAATACTTTTTTTGTAATTTAATATTAAATGATGAAGATTGCATGTTTTGATCCTGACTATTGGATTTTGAAGCTTTTGATCCTAACTATTTTGGAGGTTGCAGATTTTTGCCACGACTTTGACCTTTACCATTCCCAGACTGTTAAGAGGCTAATAATTACAAAAATTTATTATGCTTTAGTGAAATTACCAAATAAAAAAAATTAAAATTTTAAAATATAAACTTTATACAGTTACATTAGGTTCTTCTTCTAATGGGACCCAGGCTTCTGTATTTTCATCTTCCTCAAGACCAACAGAATTGTCGTTGGAAAGCAATCCACAATAATATTGCAAATCGTGGTCGTTTATCCAATGATCTCCATAATGTTTTAATAATAGGTTTTTTACTTCTTTAATTTGTCGGACGTGATAGCGCATCCTTCTGGAACTTGTTCAGAGTTAATTATGTCAAAAGTGTGATTTTTTTTTGTGACACTCTTGTATGAATCAAGGAAAGTTTTGTAATGACCTTC
Source organism: Pachyrhynchus sulphureomaculatus (assembly GCA_019049505.1). NCBI lineage: Eukaryota > Metazoa > Arthropoda > Insecta > Coleoptera > Curculionidae > Pachyrhynchus > Pachyrhynchus sulphureomaculatus. The sequence continues at coordinate 175,046,503 of CM032456.1, forward strand.
CCCTCTAATTAATACGTTACTTTTTTTTGAGTTTTTTAATGGAAAACCTCTTCACCTTTGCAAAGGGAAAGTGCCAAGAACCAGGGAGTTTGAAGAATTGTGCCGCCTTTTTTTTTTTTAATCAAATACTGTACACTCTCCACCTACTTTTGTAACAGTTGCTGATAGTTTAAGAATATCAACATACACATCTGGATTGACTATTAATTCTTACTTACTTCGCTTTTCAATGTTTGCAAACATAGGCGGCAAAAAACTATGGCCAACTACAGGAAAAACCAATTCTATTTCTTCAATATGTAAAGGTGCTTTTTTTTTTAATCAACCATGCAGAGCACATGCATATTAAGATAGAATTTTTATTTTTGGCCGCTCAACCGTCTGCAACTAGCCGTACGATTTTAAAATTTTCGTTAAAGCTAGTGTTTACTAGACGGTGGTATACAGCACTGGCTACTAAATTTGAATCTATAGGAAACTTATCTTTAGTCCAAGTGTAGGTAAACACGTTGTTTGTAGTGAGAGGCTGTTTTGAGTTTCCTTGTATTATAATAAAGTTGTACATGTACTGTACTGCTGTAATACAAGAACTGATCAGGCAATTTTGGAAGGGTTTGATTTTTTTGGCAATCAAACGAAAAAGTAACGATAGCTTCTTTTTTTCTCTTTTAGAAGTGAATAGAAAGCATGTGCTTTTAGTTTGTGGATTCGCTGTTTCTACCATTATATCCTGCTTGTGAACAGGTTTAGCTTTTTTTTAGTGTTTCTTTTAGCTCACAACATCTAGTTACGTCAGTTTGGGGCGTTTTAAAACTCAAAATAAATTTCCTATTAAAAACATAACGAAACATCCACTTTTTAATGGACTGATTTCCATTTATTCTATAGAGCTTATTGATGTAAATCCTAAGGGAAGATACATTCTAGTAGATACCTTACTTCGGCAGTAGTGCGATTAATAACATTGTAAAGATCTTATAAAAGAAATGATGGTATCAAATTTTGGAGAATTTTTTAGTCTTACGGTCACAGCCGCGCCGTTCTTTTGGTGAAGCCTGTGTCTCATAAAATTGCTTTGCGATGTTGTGTATTCTTGTTCTAGTAATATTTAGAACGTTTTCAAAACTCTTTTGGCACACAGGGACAAGTCGCTTGTTAACAAAAAGAACAAAACACTTTACCTGGAACTGTTTGGTATTTTTAACACCAGTTTTTGGTCGGCGCTTCTGGATAGGAACAGCTTGTGTGTATTTTATTATTAAAGAATCTTGGTTTGTTTTAACGTTTGATGAATAAAAGCCAGAATGAAAATGTTGTATATCTTTCAATGTTAAACTTCCGCATTGGAAAGCTCCTTTATGATGATTGCATCTGGGATAAACAGGCATTTGTTTTGCTGTGTATCTGCAACATTTCGAAAAAACAGGTCGATTATTAATGAACATAAATAAACACATTAGAATTTATTCAAATACAAAACATAAAAAAAAAAAACCGGTCAAGTGCAAGTTGAACTTGCACAATTAGTGTTCCGTACGTTGATTGTTTTTAAAATAAAAATTTTTGTTAGGGTGGTATAAAATGATCAGTGACTTCACAAAACACACTCCAAATGAGTTTTCAACAAAGTTTGTTTCCAGTCTTTACTAAAAACTGGTGACTTTGAAATTTTTTATTTTATTTTATATATCAAATAAATTATTAAAGGTAATGCACTCGTGATAATTTTCGTTCAATCTATACCCCGTGAAGAATATTCCAGACTTTTTTTCAAACTTTTTTGATCAGTACTTTTCGAGATAAGGTAGGGGACAGCGATTTTTTAAAAGTAATACGAAGAAAAGTGTGGGCAAGGATTACATTATATATATATTTTTTACTGGTGTTTTCACAAGCTTTCATTTGACACCACACTCGATGACCTAGTAAAAAAAAAATTTTTTCACTTCCGATTTCAACCCTCATAACAAACCCCTTAAGTCAAAATTTATGTTACGGTGGTATAAAATGATCAGTGACTTCACAAAACACACCCCCCAAATGAGTTTTCAACAAAGTTTACTTCCAATCTTAACTGAAATCTGATGACCTTGAAATTTTTGTTTTTTTTATATACCATATAAATTATTAAAGATAATGCACTCGTGATAATTTTCGTTCAATCTACACTCCGTGGAGAATATTCCAGAATTTTTTCGAAATTTTTTGATAAGTACTTTTCGAGATAAGGCCCGGGACAGCGATTTTTCGCGAATTTTTAAAAATAATACAAAGAAAAGTGCGCGCAAGTATAATATTATATATATATATTTTTTACTCGTGTTTTCACAAGCTTTCATTTGACACCACACTCGATGACCTAGTAAAAATTTTTTTTTTCACTTCCGACTTCACCCCCCCAAAACTAACCCCTTAAGTCAAAATTTAATTCTCAAAACTACATGGCTCTGATGAGGCCATCAATTCCTATATTATTACCAAATTTCACCTTTCTATGTGAAATAGTTTCGGAGAAAATCGGGTGTGACAGACAGACAGACAGACACCGAAGTGATCTTATAAGTGTTCCGTACGGAACACTAACAAAAAAAAATTAATAAATAATGTTTTTTAAATAGAAAATTAACATACCTATTTGTTTTCAAAATATTCCGTTTCCATTTACTAAGTTGAGAAATTCTTTTTCTTGCTTTAGTTGGTGTCACTACCACAGGGCTAGAATCCATGACTGCTATTAAAATAAAACTTATTTCTTATGTCTAAATTTTAATTAATGAACTTCCAAATTAATAATTAAAAACACTTATTTAATGAACAAAGTAAAAAAAAAAGTACATGTTTTGATTATGATCATAAAACCACTAAAAAGGTTTCAATATTGAAGGTTAGGTCAGCACTCTGACTGGCTGCCTGGAGATTTCATCTTTTGACACGGAACCACTACTGAGATTGCATATTCTCAAGGATTTTGCAGGATTTAATACAAACTTTATAAACGGAAATAAAGGTGTGTTTTACGACAATCTAACTCTCAACCCAATTTACCCAAAAAATATAGATTGCAGGTTTTGATCCTAGACGCCTCGAATAGTCTACCAAGCCAAGGCTTTTAAACGTTTACGCGATTTTGTTGTGTTTTTGAATAAAATTGAAGTAATTGGGAAATAATTACCGGAATTAATACCTAAACTGTTTCTATAGCACCAGTAACAAATTATTTAAAAAACTGGCTCATAATCATTAAGGAAACTAGAATAAAACAAATTTTAACATTAATCGTTGTGTTAAAAATTTATTTGTACTATTGACAACTATGCTCCGTTTGACTCGGCTGATGACCTTAAGTAATAAGTTCTTGAGTAAGCAGGGAACGTGCGTCTCTTGCAATCAGTTACAACTAAGTACTTTTACTTTTTCTGAAGAGTTGCGCTTAGAATAATATAAGAGACTCAATATTATTTGTATGAATGAACAGAGTCAATTAATATAGAAGTATAAATAGAAAATTTTTAGATTCTTTATTTTAAATCACTACGCCAGCGACATTATATGCAAATATATATACTTATTTTATGTATTATTGTCCTTGAAAATTTAGGGTACCTCGTAAATACCTTAGCACCGTTTTATGATATATAAATACCATTTATACCTAGAACATATGCTTCGAACATTAAATTAGTTTAAAGAGCTTCGTCCCTTAACATCATTGGTATTTACCGCGTTTGTTCTCGGTTACAATGTGGTATATAGTGCGAAGCATCGATCGCATTATCCCGGTAATGGGATATAATGGGCTATAATTAACTGAGACGGGGATGCAGCCCGTTGGAAATGCCACATGCTACACAACCCGGTTACATGAAAGCCGCTTTGGGCTACTTTAGGGCGAAAGGCTTTTTCAATGAGAGATTCTGAAAAATGTTGGCAGTCCTAATTTTTTTAAGGGTGTATTATATTTGTCCATTAGAGTGTATAAAAAAATATAAAATTTTTAGAAAATAGCTTTAAACCCTGCCCCCTTAGTTTGTACTTAGTTCGGCACAGGGAAGGTTTTGAAAAATATCTTCTCTTAATGTACGTAGTTAACTTTTAGGCGTTGCCATAGCTGTAGTTTTCGAAAGAAATTTTATGAAAAAAGAAATGTAACAACTTTAAACAGGAAACATTACAACAGTACCGAGAACATTAGAGTAGTTGAGAGAGTACTTGTTAATAATATATATATATATATATATATATATATATATATATATATATATATATATATATATATATATATATATATATATATACATATGTATATATATACATATGTACATATATATATATATATATATATATATATATATATATATATATATATATATATATATATACATATACACAGTCGACACTGTTTATAGAGAAACTCTATATGGTGAAAAAACTCTTTATAGTGCAATTTTTTTCAAGACCTAGAATATCTTACATACATAGCAATATATACGGATTTTTTTCTTTATATAGTGAAAAACTCTCTATAGTGAAATTTCGGTCAACATTTTGGGCTTTCACTATATAGAGTGTCGACTATATATATATATATATATATATATATATATATATATATATATATATATATATATATATATATATATATATTATATTTTTTTTTTTATTGGTCTAGCACACGTGCTGCAGGGAAGTCCCTAAAGCGCTCCAGGAGCGGCACGAGTGCGGAAAAAAGCGATTCACGTTGTTCTTGAATCGCTGTAAATTGTACTCGGTGGGAAACACAGCGCTGGGCAAATTATTCCAAAGGGATGACGTTCTCCATATAAAAGATTGCTTGAAAAGCGTTGTACGCGGAGTAACAAGCTGAACCTCATACGGATGCGAAGCACCAGCGCGACGTGTATTTCTAACATGCACCGCTTTGGGAGGAATTAAGCGGGCTACATCCTTCGAACACTTTCCATGAAAATACTTGTAGAACAGACTCAAGTCGCCAACCGTTCTTCGATGTTCCAGCGAATCAAGGCCGCCGGTCAATTCCGGGTCCCCAATCAGACGGACCGCTCTTCTCTGAACAGAATCCAACAAATGCAGTGTATGTTTGGAAGCGGAGCCCCAAACGTGGGAGCAGTATTCCATAGTTGGTCGAATTTGGGCTTTGTAAAGAATTAACAGTTGTTGTGGGGTGTAAAGCTTTCTGGTTCTAAATAATATTCCCAACTTTTGAGAAGCTCTCCTTGCTATGCCTGCAACATGTTCATGCCAAGACATATTTGCTCCCAAACTAACGCCCAACAAATTGAGCGACGATGCTAGGGGAATGGAGTGCCCAGACATAACCATGTCGGGTTCAGCAACGTTAACTTTTTTAGAAAAAACTGCCGCTTGGGTTTTTGTAGCGTTAAATTCCACTTGGTTACTGTCACCCCAAGATAGAATTTCTTCCAGGTCTTTGTTGAGTTGAACGACCTCCTGCTGTCTGCGGATATTCGCCTGAGCAGCCGATGTCTGAGCGTTCAAGGTGAATGAAGAGACAAGCGTACTGTCATCTGCAAAGCTATAGATTGGATTCCCGGTCTTTTCCAGCAGATCGTTAATGTAAATGAGAAAGAGAGTAGGAGACAGTATGGAGCCCTGGGGCACACCGGCGTTGATAGTGAGGGTGTTAGAAAGAAATCCGTCGACCGCCACTCGTAAAGAACGCTCTCTGAGGAAACATGAGAGCCACAAACAGAACCTTTCAGACATACCATAAGAGCGCAACTTAGCCAACAGTCCATCGTGCCAAACACGGTCGAATGCCTTGGATATGTCAAGAGCAACCGCTCGAGATTCTCCAAAGTGTTCAATTGCGTTGTTCCAAACATGTGTTACATAAGTCAGAAGATCTCCTGTTGATCTATGTTTACGAAAACCATATTGGTGATCGCTAATAATATTGAATCGTTCAAGATATTTTAGAAGATGCTCATTGATAACCTTTTCCATGACTTTCGATATTATTGAAAGCAGTGCAACTGGTCGGTAGTTATTTGGCAAGGTCTTCTTACCTTTTTTTAGGTATCGGCTGAACCGTGGCACATTTCCAGCAGGACGGAAATATTCCCTTTCTGTAGGATAGGTTAAAAAGTCTACAGAAAACTGGTGTTAGTTCCCTTGCACAGTTTTTGAGAACTATGGCAGGTATTCCGTCAGCGCCAGAAGCCTTCTTGGTGTCTAGCTTCATTAAAATACGCTTTATGATGCGCTGTCTGAAGACAACATCGGGCATCCTTGACTGCAATATGGGAATAGTAGGTGGTGTTTTTCCTTGGAAATCGACAGTAGAATGTGAAGCAAAGAGTTCAGCCAACAAGTTCGCTCTCTCAACAGATGTGGTTGCAATGGAATTATCTGGCCGTGTGAGTGGTGGTAAGGTGGATTTGGTAAAATTTTGACTAACTGCCTTAGCGACTGCCCAAAAGGACCTGGAATTGTTGGGACAAGCGAGAAGTTTGTTTCTAATTCGTTGATTGTGTGCCTCCTTGGTTTCGTCGATAATTCCCTTGCATCTGTTCCGGGCATGAACAAAGATGTTTCGATTTACGGTGTTAGGATTTTCACGCCATTGTCGGTAGGCAATATGTTTAGAAGCAACAGCCTCCTTGCATTTTCGGTCGAACCAAGGCTTTCCGTTCGAGGTGCATTTCTTCGAAAAAAGGATGTAAGCTTCCATACCGGCCAAAATAACATCGGAGACCTCCCTGGCGCAGTCAGATGGGTTATCGAATCGAAAACAAACGTCCATCCAAGGGAAAGTTCGAAAGTATTCCATGAGATCTTCTATATATATATATATATATATATATATATATATATATATATATATATATATATATATATATATATATATGTATATATAGGGTGTTAAAGAATTCACGGCATATATTAGAACTAGTGCCTTCTTGTAGCTAGATCTACTGCAGAAAATTCACCTTAAATAGCGAATCTCAATAATAAAGGAAAAATTGACCCTCAAGAAATGATTACGTGAATATTGCTGCCATTGATAAACCATACACCTACACAATAGGGTCGATCGTTAACCAAAAGGTCAGGTCTAGAGTAATGCGAGATTTGACTAGGCTTTTCCCAACACATTTATATATATATATATATATATATATATATATATATATTATATATATATATATATATATATATATATATATATATATATATATATTTACCGCATTTGTTCTCGGTTACATACATATATATATATATATATATATATATTATATATATATATATATATATATATATATATATATATATATAAAGTTACCTTTTAAAATATTTACTTCTTGACATCAACAAGTTAATTACACAGGTTTTTTTATATTATAATTAAAAATTTTAACATATGTAATTCAATAAAATTGTATTTACTTCATTGTAAAAATGACGGTATAATAAAGATATTGCTAAGATAGGTTGTAAAGATTCTAAAACCGACAAAGAATTCTTTGTTGACGTCCAACGCCGACAAAAAAGGATTTCTTGTCGGCGTCTCTACCGACTTTATCGGTAGTGTAGTGGCTTTTTACTCTGCTTGGCGCTGGCCAAGCGACAACGCCTTCTACTAAACCGTCAAAATCACGTTAAGTTTACTTATTTACAGGAAACATTTACAAATTTTGCAATATGTCGTTGGTAAAGTAATGGAATCATACCGGCTATTTAATAAATAATAAAAATAATATAGCAGGGGACTCAATAAGGTACTTAATAAGGTAGGCCTCACCTTAGTCTATAAGTCATCAGACAATCTGAGGAATATATTAGGAAATCCCAAAGTTAAGATTCCTAATTTTGAGAAAAGTGAAATTTATGAAACTAAAAGGTCAATTAAAACACGATTTAAAGAACATTTAGCACACTTAAAATACAGTAGAACAGAACAGTCTAGCATTGTGAAACATGCCCTTGAAGCTGATCATATTGTAACATTAGATAATTTAAGATTAATTAAAAATGAATCTGATAGGAGATTGTTGAACGCATACGAAAGTATGGAAATTATAAAATATAAAAAGTAGTTTAAATAAAGACAGAGGGAGTATTCCTTATAGTCCCCTCTACTGGTTACTTGACCCGAACTGAGGGCCTCGCTCATGCAATTAGTTCCGCCTGAGTAATTCAAGGGTTAGGCTAAGTATAAATAGGGTAGATTTGTAGATAAGCTTTAGTCAATCATCGCTCCTGATGAAGCTAACATGTTAGCGAAACGCGCGTCGAGTGCAAAAATAAAGTGTTTGGTGTAGTGGTGATATATACTGAGTAATGTTTAATCTACTAAGACAAGATTTTTTTTTTTTAAATTTGGAAAATACTTTATACAGTTGATGTTTCCACTTTTGTTTTCACTTAATATATTTAAAGTTATCCTCTCTGATTCCCTCTTTCCTCACCCATGTATGTTTCGTTATAAATAAATAGTCTTACAATTTGTTTCTTCTCTCAAAAAACCAAGAAAATTCATATAATACTATTCATACTTCTCCTAAATCGGTCTCGTAGGTTTCTTGCTTACTTCATGTACGATATGCATACCAAATTTGAAAACGATATCTAACTTTGTTCGAGAGTTATCGCACCAAACCGACAAAATTGGAAATTATGTTTCTAGGAACCTTCGTGAATAAATGTAAAAAAATTGGAAAGTAATTTTTTTATGAATACAAATGTCTAGAACTTATGGGCAGTAAGGAACTAATCACTTCTTCTATTACAGTAACTTTTTTTTGATGATATGGAATTAAACATTTTTTAATCGTTAAATTAGTTAAACTTTTTTCTGTAATTAGTGTTTCGTACGGAACACTTATGGGATTACTTCGGTGTACGTTTGTCTATCTGTCACACCCGATTTTCTCCGAAGTTATTTGCAATAGAAAGTTAGAATTTGACACAAATATAGAAATTGATGGCCCAGCCAAAGCCGTGTAGTGTTGAAAATTAAACTTTGACTTAAGGGGTTAGTTTTAGAAAAGCTTGTGAAAATACGAGTTCAAAAACATATATGACTAGCTGTGCCCGCGGCTCCGCTCGCGTGGACTTGATTCACTATTATCGTCACTGCATATTCCTTATGTTACCTAACGTAATAAAATATATCCTATAACCTGGCCAGAGAATATATGTACAAATTCGTAAAAAAAAAAAACACGTAAATCGGATAAGTGGTTCTTGAGTGCTAAGCGCACTAATGGACAGACAAAGAGACATTGCATTTTATATATATTATATTCTTTGCTACATGATATTGTTCCATAATTAATTTCCCCAAAGTTGTTTATCACCCTTCTTAAACACATATTTAAAACTCTGAATTGGAGCAACATGGGTATACATATAAATGGAGAAACGCTGAATAACTTAACAATTCGCCGATGACATAGTCCTGTTAACAGATCGCGCAGATCATGCGAATGTCATGCTTAACACCCTAAAAGAACAGTCCTATAAAACTGGCCTAAAGATAAATTTTTCGAAGACTCAGTTTATGACAAATCTAGTTTTTACCAAGCCATTACCAGTAAACGGGGTAAACATCGCGCAAATCATGACATATGAATATTTGGGACATAAAATGAAGTTAAGCAAAGGTAATCAGACTTATGAACTACAACGGAGGGTCACTCTAGCTTGGGCCGCATTTGGCAAACTACGAGAAATGCTGAAATCAGGCATACCTATTTGCCTTAAACGAAAGATCTTTAACCAATGCGTGTTATCTGTGCTTATTTATGGAGCAGAAACTCAAACGTTGGCAAAGAAGATAATAAATAAGGGTAACTTAAGCGGCAATAGAGTGGTCAATGTTGGGTTTGTCTCTTCGAGATAAAGTCTCAAATAAAGAAATTAGGAACCGAACCAGAGTGGTAGATGCAGTTGAGAAAGTTCTATCTTTGAAATGGAATTGGGCCGGTCATCTAGCCAGAACGCAAGATAATAGATGGACTAGGAAGGTGTTGGAATGGCAACCTAGACAAGAAGCGTGTAGGAATAGAGGAAGACCTCTTATCAGATGGACAAATAATCTGAAAAGAGTAGCGGGAAACTGGATCCAAAAAGCCCAAGACCGGTTTAACTGGAAAAAATTAAGGGAGGCCTATGTCCAGCAGTGGACGCTAAGAGCTGATATATGATGATGATGAGGTAGTTAAGAACCTATAATTATTATACACTGAATAAGAAAAAACGTGAAACTATATATTAGGTCTTAACATATATACAAATCAGGGATCTAATTAACTTACCCTAGGTAAGCAGTCACCGTATGGAACACTAATTGCGCAAGCCCGACTTGCCCCCGGCCTTTTTTTTTACTAATACGTTTCACAAGGAGAATATGAAAAAAAAAATAATGCTGTGGATGAATTTTCTGAACTAATTCAAAAACTCATTTCTTCATGCCACTAACTTGTTAATCATTTAGAATTGAGTTCTAAAGGTCATTTCCCTTCGAGTTCTTCTAGATCTTCGCTGTACTATATCATCTGCGAATTGCAAGTGATTTTAATACATGCCATCGATTTTTGAATGAAACCTGAACCAACCTAACCTAATTCAAAAACTCATTTTCTTCATGCCACTAACTTGTTAATTATTTAGAATTGAGTTCTAAAGGTCATTTCCCTTCGAAGTCTGTATCATTTTCATTTATGCATATAGGCGCTAATTGTTGTATAATCAAAAAATATAATTATGTTAGGTATATTCAATTTCATAAAACAATTTTAGTTAGCATTTCTTTATCACAGCACATGCACGTATCTCGTTGCATACGATTACAACCGGTTGTAAACATGACTACAGGTTCAAGGCTTGCATTTTCGCAGCCGAACCTTCTTTTAGTCACGAGATTTTATTCATATGAAGTTATTTAAGTTTCTGTTTATTAACCGTAAGTAGGAGAAGTCAGTCGTTATAGGTATATAATGTAGAGACCTGAAATCTAGTTAAGAACGAAAATTTCGTTTGTTCATATAGTTTGTACATCATATTTTACAGGTGTCATTTTTAGAACACTGTAATTATTCGAAGCATCTTCTTCTTCTTTTTCAGCCCGGGTTCATCCAATGTTGGACATAGGCCTCTTCTAGTTCCTTCCATGATTGTCGGTCTCCAGCCTTTCTTGTCCACTGCCTGCCTGCTATCGTCTTCACGTCGTCAATCCATCGTCTTTGGGGACGTCCCACACTTCTTTTTGTCCCTCTTGGTCTCCAATACATAACTCTATGCGTCCATCTTTCCGCATCCTGTCTCGCCACGTGCCCAATCCACTGCCATTTAAGAGCCGCTATCCTCTCCATAGCATCCCTTATTTTGGTTTTATTCCGCATAATAGAGTTGCGTATTTTATCTCTTATGCTGACGCCCAGCATTACTCTTTCCATAGATCTCTGAGTGACTCTCAAGCGTTCCGCGATTTTCCGCGTTACAGCCATGGTTTTCCAAGCCGTATGTAATTATTGGTAACACACAGCTGTCAAATGTTTTTTTTTTTCAAGTGTAATGGTATTTCCTTATCCTTAAAGATGGAGCTCAGTTTCCCGAATGCTATCCATGCTAATTGAATTCTACGTTTAATTTCCGTGCTTTGGTTCTCTTTTCCTATTTTGATTTTATGACCGAGATATATGTAGTGTTCAACCTTCTCTATAACTGTGCTATCCACGATGACGTCCTGTTGGCTGCTACTTATGATTTTAGTTTTATTTAAGTTCATTTTAAGTCCTACTTTCCTAGATTGTTCATCCAGTTCGTTAATCATGGTGTTTAGTTCTTGGACATCGGTACTTATTAGGACTATATCATCGGCATATCTTAGATGGTTTAGATGTACTCCATCAATATTGAGACCTCTTTCTTTCCAATCCAAGTTTTTAAAGACGTTTTCTAAAGCCAGTGTGAATAGCTTGGGCGATATGGTGTCACCCTGTCTTATACCTTTGCCGAGTATTATTTTATCTGTTTTTACTTGAAAGGTTGCCTTATCGTATATGTCTTTAATGATAGTAGAATATCTCGAATCGATTCGAGCATCTTCCATCGCCGCTAAGAACGCCCATTTTTCAACACTGTCGAATGCTTTATGATAATCTATGAACGCCAAATGTAAGGGAATATTGTATTCTGTTGTTTTTTCTATAATTGTCCTGAGTGTTTGTAGGTGATCGATAGTACTGAATCCTTTTCGAAGACCTGTCTGTTCCACTGGTTGATATGAATCCAGCTTTGTAGTCAGGCGATTAGTTATAATTCTAGTTCGAAGCATATAAGATGTAATATGTTTTATTCTTTAATCTTTTATTAAAGCGGTTGGCAGAACTTGCTGCTATTTTGTTGACAAAAAAAAAATATGCTTTAATATGACGGAAAATTGTACCCAAAATTCCAAATCTGCATGTTGTGGAGCTGATCAAAAAGACAGAACAAAAAATATTTTTAATGACGTATTTTGTTTATTTTGCCTGAATTGCCAGACAATCATAACTATTTTTTATTTGAGAAAATTGAAGGAAGTTAAAATATCTGTAACTACGACACAATATTAATTTGTAGTAAATTTCATCTTTGTCCCTTACAGTTAGGCAAACATTCTAATTCTTAAACAACAGCAGTCACATTTTTAAAAAATTTGTTTCACTTACTAGATTCCCAAAAAGTGAGATGACGAACAATAGGGATAAATGACCATGATACAACGTATTGGGTGATTGTAAAACTTTGTGCCCGATTAGAAACCAAATTAAATACAACACGTATTCATAAAAAATAGTATTTATTAATCAATAACATACTCTACATCATTTTCTATAACTGTCTCCCATCGTTTTATAATTTTTGAATTCCTTCTTTGTAAAAACTGCGTAGTGTCTCTTTAAAGAGTTACTTCCTGATCTGGATGTTCGAAACGTGGTGTATCATCGGTACAACCGCATTTAAGTTCACTAAACCATCGACATATAGTTGCTTTCGACGGAGCAGAGGAGCCACAACACTTCTCAAGACATTCTCTGGTTCTGGCTGTATTCTTTCCGCCAAAAACAACACACGAAATTCTTTTTGGTCCATCGTTTTGTAAAAATCTAAAGCAGCGTCACTCAAACAGCTGTAACTCGCAAACTAATATCAAAATGTCATGAAAATTTTACACGAATCTTCTGAGAGTTAACACTAACTGAAAATCACATGTTTTTTGTTTGTACTGCCATCTCTGGGAAAGACTCAGGTCTTTTATCTCATGTTAGTAACACCAATAAGAGCAATTGAATATGCTTTCACGCAGCAAAAGGAGTTCAACCGGGACGACTTTCGCAGTAGCGTGCCAAAGAGAAACGAAGAGTCGCTTTATTCAATTATGATATATTATTGTTTTTTTTTTTTTTTTTAAAAAAAAACGAAGTTTGACTCTATCAACTCACCCTTCGCCCACCAGGATATGACCACGCCACTGGAATTTAATATCTCCATGTTTATAAATATAGCAATTGACTTTACTAAAAATACATCTAAAACACTATTTAAATCAATAATTTATTTAAGTAAAGACCAGCGTCCCCTACAACATGCCAACCCGTTCTTCCCAGGCCTACGTAAGTCTTGGTAACATCACGACCTGTGTAATTTTTAAATAGTTTGCTTATTCTCAAATCCGACGCTGTCAAGTCTATTAACTGTTTCAGTTATGACCAGATTACTCATGAAGTAATAAAATATAAATTCGATTAATAAAAAAATTATAATATTACCTCATTCACTTTAATCAAAAATTAATAATTTGTCCATTTTTTTTACGACTACGACACCGTTAGCATATGATCAAGTTTATATCACATAATTTTTGATATAAGGTTATCTGTCTGGCCTCGCGGTCAAAGTACTTTATGACAGTACAAAACTTCCAAGGTTATTAGAACAAATTTTTGAGTTTGGGTACTAAAGTCCCATATGAAAAATAGTCAATGCCCGTTCTAACTGGTAAAGACATACTCCCTATACTTTGCAGCTCAAAAGAGGAGAGGCAAGCGAAGTTAAGAAAGATAGGGTCTTAACGTTATTACTTGTGTCAACATAAAATTTATTATCTGTAAACAATTTTTAGATATGCTGGTTGAGTTAAAACAATGGAAAAATTTGTGTGGACCACACAAAAAACATACAGTTTAACACCTAGTTTCTGTCTGAAGAACCAAATAACCTACAAAATCAATTATTTATCGAAACAACACATTATTAATCTACTAACTGATGAACATCAATCGATTAAAACTACAGTTACAAGGGCTTGAATATGAATAAACGACAATGTCGTTGGGGATATGTCTGTTTTTGAATAACAGTCCAGCTAAAACCAATTCGCCTTGGTATTTCCGGTGTTTAATTGTCTTTATCCAATCTAATTTTATGTCCCAAGTATATATACTCTTCCACTTTCTCGATCTCTTCCGCGCCGATCTTAATTTTTGGGTCTTGTGGGCTTAGAAGTTTCGTTTTCTTGATGTTCATCTCGAGTCCAACTTTCTGTGAAGCTTGATTACGTTGTTCTATCACGATTTTGAGTTCTTCTAGATCTTCGCTGTACTACATCATCTGCGAATTGCAAGTGATTTTAATACATACCATCGATTTTAATTCCCTTCTCTTCCACTCAAGACTTTTAAATACATCCTCCAAGGCTAGGGTAAACAATTTGGTGAAATAGTTCTCAAGGTTTTTGTAGTGGCCTTTCTTGAATAAAGGTATAACCTCACCGTTTTGCAAATGCACAGGTATTCTTACTCTTCTTACTTATTCGTACTTAACAAATGAATTGAAGAGCAAAGAATATCTGTACATTGGCAAAGGTGTTTTATTTCTAACTTATTTCGGTATAGAATATATTAGAATATTGAAAAAAATGTACGAATTTGGCCTGTAAGGTTGAATTTTGACTAACTTTCGTCTAGAATATCCTATAATTTAAAAAAAAATTCTGAACAAATAGAAAATTCTATAACATTGTAACAATTTTGAATTATTACCGCAAAGAATGTTCCAGAAATCTGTAAACATGTGTTGATTTAGCTGGATTTGTGAGTAGAATATTTTATAAAGTTTACGAATGGTGTATTTCGAAAGATTCTTACGTGGAGTGTTCTAGAACCATGTAAGAACAATGTTTGTTCGGTTTTTCCCCTAGAACCTTGTAAAAAAGGTCTATTTCGTACATATATTTTACAAACAAATGTTCTGGGACTATTATATTAGTCGTTTAGCGGCGTTAGCAAAAATTAATATACAATTTGTAAGAACACAATATTTTCCTGGAAACTATGAATTATTTATAAACTGCTAGGAAATAAATAAAAATTATGCCTTTCCTATTTTCACTTTAAGTAAGTAAGCATTTTCTACAAAACTTTTGTGTTCATTACAGTTACAGTTATGTTTCGGTTAAATGTTTTTTTATAAAGGTTTTTAAATACGGGGGTTGTATGATAAGTACCTGGCTTTGGTAAGAAAAAAACGTTTTTATATGTAAAATTTATTTTATTTTTCAACATAGTCTCCTTTGAGCTCGATACACTTAGTCCAACATTTTTCTGTCTTCTGTAACACATCTAAAAAATACGATTTCTTCAACCCTTCAAAATAGGAAATAATCGCTGGGGTCAAAATCTGGCGAATATGGTGGATGCGAAAGCAATTCGTATGAAATTTTGTGATGGCGATGACACAAGTGTGCACGCGTGCATTAAATGCATGAAAGATAATTTTTTTCTTCGCCAAATGCGGACGTTTTTCTTTCACTACTCTCTGTTAATCATTTTGCCTTTTTCAAGGTAATCGACGTGGATTATGCCGCGTGCATCCCAAAACACTTTGGCCATGACTTTGTTGGCCGATAAAGTCGCCTTGGCCTTCTTTGGCGCCGCACAGTGGGCCAGGAATTTGACTTTTCGTTCAAAATTGTCTAGAGTCACCCATTATTCACGAAATCAGACATTTTTTTTTAAATACTCATAACCGAATTCCAGACAAACGTAAGGAAGCCGATTTTCAAAACACGACATCGAAATTGTTTAAAATTGCAAAAAGCAGCACGGAATTGGGGGGTGAAATTTCGAAGTGCTTTCAAGTTTACGCGTTCAAAACTGGTTTCTCGGGAGTTTCTAGGGCCGCTGAGTCTATTTTTGGGATAATTTTGATTATATGCACCATTCTAAGGGGTGAAACTGGAAGTTGGAGGGGGAGAAAATACGATATTCACCTGAATTAGAGTTTCGCGTTCAAAACTGGGTCCTCGGAGGTTTCTAAGGTCGCTGAATCTATTTTCGGGGTCCTTTTTAAGGGGTGAATATGGGGATTGGAGGGGGAGAAATTTCGACAGCAAAATTTAACTTCCTAAATGTTAAAATCTCGATTTTCCTGTATTTGAATCTTTTTTCTCATAATAAATTTATTTTCCAAATCTGGGCCATAGAATTGTGTTCTAAATAACATTTGTATCTTTCAAGCCTTTCATATAGCTGGAAAAAAATTAATTAGAAGACGGCAAAGCATTTTTACTCTAGCAAACCATAACTTTTTCAACATTAAAATCTCGATTTTCATGAATTTTTGAATTTTTTCTTATGTAATTTTTTTTTTTTAATGGGTCTAGCATACGTACTGCAGGGAAGTCCCTAAGCGCTCCAGGAGCGGCACGTGTGTGGAAAAAGCGATTCACGTTGTTCTTGAATCGCTGTAAATTGTACTAGGTGGGAAACACAGCGTTGAGCAAATTATTCCAAAGAGATGATGTTCTCCATATAAAAGACTGCTTGAAAAGCGTTGCACGCGGTTTTGTAAGCGTTGTACGCAGTTTGATGAGTTATAGCAGCCCAAACACTTAATATGGATGATTCTGCTCGGCAGATAATTTCGACGAACCCAGTTTTCTATAAGATTAAGACGGGGTCCTTTATGTCCTGATACTCATCAGAAATTTTGTATTTAATAATTTAACGATAAGCACAATGAAATATTTTTATTGCAGTCAATCCAAATATTTTTATGAAGTGAAACTTTATTTATTATGAAGTGAAATTTTAGTTACATACGAAGATTAATTTTAAATGAAATCAGAATTGATAAGGAACTCCTATATTTATTGTCGGTAATATGGTAATATTTTTAAATAGAAAATAGGATGAGTATCTATACGAGTCCGTGCAAAGTCCGAGAGATGGCACCACCGGCGCGTATCTAGGTCATGTTTAGTTAGTAGCATCTCTTGAATGAACGCACACCAAGTTTCAGCCATATTGGTCTATTTCTTTGTGTTTGGCATTCGTATGAATCAAGGCAGTCGAGTGATTTTCAAGAAATGGACGAAAAAGAATTTCGGGTGGTGATTAAACATTACTTTATGAAAGGCAAAACACGTCAGGAGACTAAAG
Source organism: Pachyrhynchus sulphureomaculatus (assembly GCA_019049505.1). Lineage (NCBI taxonomy): Eukaryota > Metazoa > Arthropoda > Insecta > Coleoptera > Curculionidae > Pachyrhynchus > Pachyrhynchus sulphureomaculatus. The sequence goes on from CM032456.1 coordinate 175,063,974, forward strand.
AGAAGCTTGATAAACATTATGGTGACTCTGCACCTTCGATTAGAACAGTTTATAAGTGGTTTCAAAATTTTCGGACTGGCCATATGGGCACAAGTGACGCTGAACGTTCTGGACGGCCTGTGGAGATTACGACTCCAGAAATCATTGATCAAATCCATGATATGGTGATGGATGACAGAAGAGTTAAAGTGCGTGAGATTGCTAGTGCTGTGGGCATCTCGACTGAACGGGTACATAATATTTTGCATAAACATTTGGACATGAGAATGCTATCCGCAAGATGGGTGCCGCGATTGCTCACGCTTGACCAAAAACGGAATCGTGTGAAGTGTTGCCAGGATGGTTTGCAGCTGTTCCAGAAGAATCCGGAGGACTTTAAGCATCGTTTCGTCACTGTGGATGAAACATGGATACATTACTATACTCCTGAGACCAAACAACAATCTAAACAATGGGTTACCAAGGGGGAATCTGCACCAAAAAAGGCGAAGACCGTTCCTTCGGCCGGAAAGGTTATGGCGACTGTCTTTTGGGATTCGCAAGGGATAATCCTCATCGACTATCTGGAAAAGGGTAAAACTATTACAGGTGAATATTATTCATCGTTATTGGACCGTTTGAAAACCGAGCTGCAAGAAAAACGCCCGCGATTGGCCCACAAGAAAGTCCTTTTCCATCACGACAACGCACCAGCACACACCTCAGCAGTTGTGGTCGCAAAATTAATGGAAATAGGATTCCAACTCGTTTCACATCCCCCCTATTCTCCAGATTGGCTCCCTCGGACTACTATTTGTTCCTCAATTTGAAGAAATGGCTGGCGGGACAAAGATTTTATTCAAACGAGGTGATTGCAGACACTAATGGATATTTTGCAGACTTGGACAAATCCTATTATTCGGAAGGGATCAACAAACTAGAACATCGTTTGGACGAAATGTATAAGCCTAAAAGGAGAATATGTCGAAAAATAAAAAAGGTTTACCCCAAACACATAAGTAGTTTTTATTTTTGCACGGACTTTTCAAACCAGCCTCGGATTATAACACATTTAGTCAAGAATGTAACCCAAAAATTTTAAAATGGGTGAACTAGGCACAATATACAACAATGTACAGTCGTTCCTAAATTCTTTATTATACGTAATGCTAGTGATTTTTTTTTATATGTATTCAGTGTTTTTAGAAAAGAAAAGTAACATTTTGTTCCTAATCATTAACGGAACAAATCGCCATTGTGCAGGAAATCCATTCTAATTCGAAACAAAAATCATTCATGTTAATATCAAAATTTCTCTCCCTCCAACCCCCATTTTCACCCCTTAAAAGGGTGCGTATGAACAAAATGACCCCAAAAATAGATTCAGTGGCCCTAGAAACCCTCGAGGAACCAGTTTTGAACGCGAAACTCTAATTCAAGATAATATCGTAATTTCTCCCCCTCCAAACTCCATTTTCACGCCTCAAAAGGGCGTGTTTGAAACCAGTATTAGTATTATTGTCTTAATTCAATTATATGTCATTTTCCTGGTTAGCATAATTTTCTTTAAGCTTGGGTGCAGTGGCATTTTTTGAGTTTGCCTACGGCGGCAAAAAAGCTAGGGCCGGCCCTGGAAGCAGAAATGTGCGATGTGATTTTTTATGAAATTATTATCAAACGATGCAAAAATCTCAATGTAGTAGTTGAAGCAATTAATGACTGAACAGGTGTATTAGCTCATCTCATGACAGTTTTGTCAATTTTTTATGAGATTTTTATCTCACCAGAGAAAAACGGTCTCATAAAGGAAACAATTCACGGCTAACAGATATATAGTCCTTATAATAAAAAACATTTAAAATTTCAAGTCAGGTCAGAGGTCTCCTTGATATTTTCCTAAGTTCTTACTTTACAAGGCAAGAATTTTAGTAAAAATAGGTCTTAAAATGAAAACAATTTGGGATTGAGCAGATATTTTTTTTCCTATAATAAATAATTCTCCTCCTCCAACCCCCATTTTCACCCCTTAATATGATCAAAATGATCCCGAAAATAAATTCAGCGACCCCCAGAAACCCCCGAGGAACTAGTTTTGACTGTGAAACTCTAATTTAGGGGAATATCGTAATTTTTTCCACTCCAACCCCCATTTTCACCCCTGAAAAGCGTGCATATGATCAAAATGACCCGGAAAACAGATTTAGCGACTCCAGAAACCAGTTTTAAACCCGTAAATTTGAAATCACGTGAACTTTGAAATTTCACCCCACAATTTCGTACTGTTTTTTGCAATTTTAAAAAATTTTGAGGTCGTGTTTTGAAAATCGGCTTCCTTACGTTGGTCCGGAATTCGCTTACGAGTATTTAAAACAATGTCTGATTTCGTTAATAATTGAGAGTTCTAGACAATTTTGAACGAAAAATCAGATTCCTGGCCCACAATGCGCTGGTTCCCCATGGAAAACCCACTATTTGGACTGTTCTTTGGTCTCTGGTGTGCTGTGATGAATCCATGTTGCGTCAACAGTTATGAATCGCCGCCAAAAATCATTCGCGCTTTAACATCGCCAAGTATTCCTTTGAAGTGGATACACGTGCGTGTTTACTGTCAATTGTGAGCAATCGCGGCACTCATCTTGCGGAAAGCGTTCTCATATCTATATGAGTTGTTAAAGGTTTTGTACCCGTTCAATTGAAATGCAACCTCAGTAATCTCACGCATTTTCACTCTCCGATCATTTATCACTATATCGTGGATTTTTTAAATTATTCCTGATGTGGTGACCTCCTATGGACGACCTGAACGTTTTTTTTTTATCAAAAATGTTTGCACGGTCGTGTTTGAATTTAGCTATCCAAGATTTTACGGTCGATAACGAAGGTGCAGAATGCCTATAAACTTCGCTGAGTTGCGCTTTTATCTCATCATTCGTTTTCTTTTTCAAAAACAAATAGTTTTTATCACTGTTCGATATTCAATTTTCTCCATTGGTGTAAAATTACAAAAGTTGTTCTATTTGAATGGCTGCCACTCACAAACTAAATCACGCAACGACTTAAAAATTTGACAGGATTCTTGTGAAAGGTTAAGTTTACGAAAAATATAATTTTTTAATTAGTAGTAGCATCATCTCTGGCCAAGGCTAGATACTTATCATACAACCCTTTTTTTGTACTTTTATTCGGAAGGCTCTAAAAGTATATTAATTTAGTTGGTTTCAAAACGAATATAAGGTATTGTAAGGTGTTAACTTGCCCGCTTTTTGAGGCGTCATTTTATAACTTGTGAAAAAATGTTTAATTGCGCCCCACGTAGTCTGCGTCTATTTTGTACCGTTTGAATTTGGTGGCCCCAGGCTTGGGCGCAATTTTCTTGCAACCTCTTTTTAATTTCTGATAATGAATTGAGTGAATCCTGATTTTAAAAGAACTAAAGAAATTAAACACACACTAGCTCAGTTTTCCTTGGTAGAGAAATATGGGTAAGAGATAATTGTTATACGTCTTTTTGGAATTATTTTCTATTTTTAAACAGCTTCAGTTGTACAATTTTTGGGCACCATTCATTTTACGATAGAAAGGATCTAACTTCAGTTAAAAAAAATGAAAAAATACTGAAGGGTTTTACGGTTATTACTAAAAAGAATTAATCTAGTACAACTTTTCTTATCCTGAAAAGAAAAATAGGTATTCAGTGAGACACTAGCTTTAATCAACAAAAAGAAAATTTATTCATGATTTAAAATAAAAGTTCCAACCTTTGCAGTTTTAAAAATTATAAAAATTCTAGCCTAAAAGTAGTTTTTATAAATTAGAGTCTCTAAATCAGAGATTTTACTTCTAAAACTTGACTACACCCGAAATCGAAGAGTCGTGATTTTCACTTCACGATTTGTCAGTTCAAATTGCTGTTAAGACACTTATTTGCGGGGAAAAGATCTATTGATGTATGTTCTGGTAACTTACGGTTTTCCTACGGGCTTCTAGGCCTTCAATGGAACACAAAACCGATTTCACACTTTTGAGAAGAGCCTACTTTGGCTACTCCATTTAGAAAACACACAAAGCCCAATACGGCTTTACGTTAAAAAAAAAACTCGTGCTTAACTTGGCTCTCGTAGATATTGTCGTAAGCCTCTACTGCGGCTCGGTGGAAATTCGCCACTTGGCGGCTCGGTGGAAATTAGCCTGGCTGCGGCTTGATGGTACTAAGCCTGGCTGCGGCTTGATGGTACTAAGCCTGGCTGCGGCTTGATGGTACTAAGCCTGGCTGCGGCTTGATGGTACTAAGCCAAGATTCGCGTCCTCCGGACCCTTAAATAAGCCGTGGGCACTCTGTCTGTAATATGGCGACGCCGGAACCAAACTCCGGATACAAATATTTGACCAATCCCGGCGTATCGATAGATTCGGTCGGAAACCCGCACTGCACACTATATAACGAGCGGCTAGCAATTTCTGATTAATATACTGCTCGATACAAAAATGAAAAGAAGTACAATATAAAGTGAAAAATCAGTAACATTACATGGTCTTAAAATCTAGGAAAAAATGAATGTTACAGTATATCTTTTTGTAACATCCCATGACACATTTAATATACAGCTTTAGTTATGTCTGTATATCCGTTACCTAAAACATTAGATTTAAATTATGTAGAACAAATGCATATTTAAAAAGCTCAATGTAAACACCAATTTACACAAAAAGAACTCCTTGGACCATCATTTGTTCATAACACTGTTGTACTCATTAATATTTCGTGCTGACATTCAGTAAGCTTGCATCAAATTATTCTAAAAACACCAGCGGGTTAATTTATTTAGAAAATTATATAGTGTGTTTCAACTATATATGTCATTAATCACAATTTACAGTATATGCGTTACCCGTATTTTAGTGCAGGTCAAACAAAAATTAAAAGAAAATCGTATCAGTAACAGACAGCATCTGATTCTACGTTCTTTTTTTATTTCAGAACCTTCTTTATTGCAACAATTCGGAGTCACAACCTGATGCTACAAAGATTAATAGATATCCTGCTTCCAATTTACCAATTTCTGTAAAAGTTTAATTGGAGCGACTCTGCGTTCTCCAACTACAATACTCTAAAGAGTGGAAGGAACTTTTTAGGGCGCGCTAGTGAAGTAGGAAATAAATCTTAATTAGTTTCTGGTAGTAAAAACGAAAAAATCGGTTAACTTAGAGTTAAAAAAATTAAAAAAAAAAACAAATAAAATGAATAAATTTAGATGTATTGACGGTAATTTATTACATTTCTTTACTTTAATTTCTCATGCCAGTAAAGTCTTACTGCAAATTATTAATGATCATTTATAAATGTATATTCAATCACAAATCCCACCAGAGCAAGCCGACTTTCCAAGAGGTTGGGGAACCAGAGATCAACTATTAAACATTCGCTAAATAATTGAAAAAGCGCGTGAATTTAACAATTCTCTCTATTTATGTTTTTTAGACTATCAAAAAGCGTCTGATAAGGTAAAATGGGCAGAGTTCTGGTCAGTACTTAATGAAATGGAAGTTCCTATCCATCTTACAAGTCTAATTAAAAATCTGTTCATCAATACTAACAGCGATGTTATGGTTAATAATACAAAATCTGAGGAAGACAAGGTTGCATCCTATCTCCCAAACTTTTCAATATAAAGGGTGATTCATTTAGAGGTACTTTTTGTGATGGGGATTTAATTGCAGATTGCGCATGCGTCGTGTCAACTGAAGTGGCATTCCTGTTCAGTAGTGTTTGACAATTCATAATGGAAAGACTTAGCCCGGCACAGCGTCTACAAATTGTTCAACTTTATTACGAAAATGGGCGTTCTACGAGGAATGTGTATCGGGCGCTTAGAGCAACTTATGGTCCACATAATGGGCCTACCGAACGCACAATTCGCTCTACCATCAATAAGTTTGAGACCCAATTTTCATTATTGCATAATGCTCGACCGAATAGACCACATCCAGCACGTAGTGAAGAAAATATAGGGGCGGTAGCGGAGAGTGTACGCGAAGACCGTGAAGTGTGGATTCGTCGCCGTTCTCAACAGCTTGGCCTGTCATATTCAACAACTTGGCGTATTTTACGTAAGGATTTTCTTTAAAAGCATACAAAATTCAACTAGTGCAACAACTGAAGCCGACCGACCTTCCGAATCGTTTTCCGTTTTAGTCGTTGGGCTCTTGACAAGCTTGAAGAAGATCCACTGTTTTCGAGAAAAATTTTGTTCACCGATGAGGCCCATTTTTGGCTTAATGGGTTCGTGAATAAACAAAATGCCCGTATTTGGGGTGATGAACAACCTGAAGAGGTTCAAGAGCTGCCATTAAATCCAGAAAAAACAACTGTTTGGTGTGGTTTATGGGCCGACGGAATAATCGGTCCATATTTCTTCAAAACAGAGGCCGGCCGGAATGTTACTGTGAATGGTGACCGTTATCGCGCCATGATAACAGACTATTTGATGCCAGAAATTGAAGCCCGTGGTCTCGACGAAATTTGGTTCCAACAAGATGGCGCCACTTGCCATACAGCCCGTGAAACCATGGCTTTACTGCGAGAGCAATTCGGCGAACAGATCATTTCACGCTTTGGATCAGTGAATTGGCCGGCTAGATTATGTGACATCACACCTCTTGACTTTTTCCTTTGGGGCTATGTAAAGTCCAAAGTCTACATGGATAAGCCAGCTACAATTGAGGCATTGGAGGCCAATATTACTCGAGTCATTGGCCAAATACCACTCGAAATACTCACACGCGTCATTGAAAATTGGAACTTCAGAATGGACGTTGTTAACCGTAGTCGCGGACAACATTTGAAAGAAATTATCTTTAAGAAATAATTGTAAAGAATGGTTCTTTTATATGATAATAAAGATTATAAAATAAAATTGTTTTTATTCATTTTTTTTATTTAAAAAAAAGTACCTCTAAATGAATCACCCTTTATATATGGGGAATATATTATGAGAAAGGCCTGGGCTGAAGAGACCAGATGTTAGACAAATTGACCGCCTTAAAGTTATTAGTGAGTATGAGTACTTGGCATCCCTAAATAGTAATGCCGGTACAGTAAAAAGGGAGATCCGCCGTGTGCTCTTACAAAAGTTGCTGTGCAAAACCTTAAGAAAACCTGGCGAGACAACCACATATCCAAACAAGTGAAAATCAGACTGGTAAATTGTCTTGTCTTTCCTATTCTCACGTATGGCTGTGAATCCTGGACATCGAGAAAGTCGGAAATAAAAAAACAGATCCCACAGAAATGTACTGCTGGCGAAGAATGCTTAGGATCTCGTGGACTACACGACGGACCAACGACTCAAATATATCAGAGTTCAATATCCAGCAACGTATTTCAAGTTTTATCCAAACAAAATTTTGAGAAAAGATCAGGAATGTTTAGAAAAACTCATTATTCGAGGAAAAGTAGGTAGGTAGAAAACCTCGAGGACGTTCTCCGTCCCGTGCAGTGGACCAAGTTATGTAGCTTGCGAAAAAACCACTTCGCACCCTGATCCACGAAGCGCAGGATTGATAAATGTAGAAAAAAACATCCCACATTGCAACAAAATGACCACCACATTTCCGGGAGGGAATTGAGACTGGAGCGAGAATAGTAGTATTGGTCTGCGACTCTTTCTGTCCCAGGGTACTACATACGATTTGCTTTGGAACACTAACGAATAGAAAAAGTGCCGGATATACTATCACCAAAGCCGCCAAAAATAGTTATTTCTCCAATACTACTTGATCAATGATAATCAAATATGGGTATAAACCTTACGGGATAACTTATCTACCTATAAGTTCTCAAGTAAACAGACATACATATGCATATGTGTACACGCACTCATACAAACAATACAAACAGATGTTTTATATATATACTAGCCGGGCCCGCGGCCCTTGGCGTTGAATTCAACGCCAAGACAACGCTTGAAAAAGATGGATGAGATTCCATCGAAACGTCAGCGAAACCGTCCATCAAGGGACTTCAAGCTAACACAGGATACCCGAAAAACCATTACTACATTTCACACCCGTGAGAACACCCTTTATATATATATATATATATATATATATATATATATATATATATATATATATATATATATATATATATATATATATATAAAGGGTGTTTTTTTATAGAGGTATAGAAATTTGAAATGGAATAAAACAAAGATGAATTTTTTAAATTGACATGAAATTTACTTTATTCGAAAGATAATCTTCTGGCATTTATAATTTAAATATGACTTCTGGCATATGACCGCCACGGCTGGCTCGGACGTAGTCTAATCTGGTGGTCCAATTTTCGATGACTTTTTCCAACATTTGTGGCCGTATATCGGCAATAACGCGGCGAATGTTTGTCCTCCAAGTGGTCAATCGTTTCGGGCTTATCGGCGTAGACTAGCGACTTCACATATCCCCACAGAAAATAGTCTAGCAGCGTTAAATCGCACGATCTTGGAGGCCAATTCACGGGTCCGAAACGTGAAACTATGCGGTTACCAAACGTTTCCTTTAATAAATCAATTGTGGCACGAGCTGTGTGACATGTTGCGCCGTCTTGTTGAAACCACAGCTCCTGCACATCATGGTTGTTCAATTGATGTACGAAAAAGCCAGTAATCATGGCTCTATAGCGGTCACCATTGACTGTAACGTTCTGACCAGCATCGTTTTTAAAGAAGTACGGACCAATGATTCCACCAGCCCATAAAGCACACCAAACAGTCAGTTTTTCTGGATGTAACGGTGTCTCAACATACACTTGAGGATTATCATCACTCCAAATACGGCAATTTTGTTTATTGACGTATCCATTCAAACAAAAGTGAGCTTCATCGCTAAACAAAATTCGCTTATGAAAATTGGGATCAACGGCAATCTTGTTTTGGGCCCATTCACCGAATCTACGCCTTGCTAGGTGATCGTGTGGCTTCAATTGTTGCACGAGTTGGATTTTGTAAGCACGCAAACCAAGATCTCTCCGCAAAATCTTCCATAAAGTGGATGGACACATATCCAATTCCTGTGCACGATGGCGGATAGACTGATTCGGATCTTCCTCTACGCTCTACAGCAGCAATGACTTCTTCTGTACGCACTGTACGACGTCTCTGTGGATGCGTATCATTTAGAGTAAACGTGGTGCGAAAACGTTCCATAGTTAATCGAATTAATTGCTCTGATGGACGATTATGTTGACCGTAAAATGGACGTAGTGCGCGATACGTATTTCGAACAGAACCATGATTTTCAAAATAAATTTGCACAATTTGGAAGCGTTGTTCAGGCGTCAGTCTATTCATGTTGAAATGCCAAACCAAACTAAACATAAATCACTTGACAGCTGACAAAATGGCCGCCAGTTAAAAAAGTGTTGTCAACTTAAAGTTTTATACCTCTATAAAAAACACCCTTTATATATATATATATATATATATATATATATATATATATATATATATATATATATATATATATATATATATATATATATATATATATATATATATATATATATATATATATATATATATATATATATATATATATATATATATATGTATATGTATATATATATATATATATATATATATATATATATATATATATATATATATATATATATATATAGTATGTCCGCAGCTTCGCTAACATGTGCCTGCTATAGTTCACACTTGTACCATGGTGTTTTCGCCATGGAAATAGTGACGTGCTCAATCTTATACATAAACTCGAACAGAATTCAGATTCTTATAAAAAGAAATAATTCAAAAACTTCTTATTTTAAAGTAATACGCTTCAAAGTGAACTCAAAATGGTATAGTTTACAGGTCAGATAATTTTTAAAAAAATGCATATTCAGTTTACTACACTTCTTCTAACCACCCTGTATAAGTACCCGTTCACAAGTTATAGGCATAACTCTTCTGGATTTTTCCTGTGTCGATTGACAAAATAATGCTCACGTTTCGCTAATAATCCTACCGGGGTCTGCAGAGCTTGTTCCGGGAACTGACTTTTTCCGAATCTAGCACGAAACTGAGTTTATTCTCTATTTATGGGTCTAGCACACGTCCTACAGGGAAGTCCCTAAAGCGCTCCAGGAACGGTATGTGTGCGGAAAAAGCGATTCAAATTGTTCTTGAATCGCTGTTTTTATATACCTATAGTTGTCGTAAAGCGTATATCGACGAAACGAGCAGAAAAATATGTATTAGGGTTAAAAAACATTAAATTGCTGTATGTCTTCCCAACATTTCCATTTTAGTATTTGCAGAACATCATCATGAGACAGGACACCAGATTCTCTTTTACTCATCAAAGATCCTTACAACAAATTTCTATTCCTATTTTAGAGAAATTTGGAAGTCCATCGAAATATCTAAACATCCCAACAACCTTAATCGTAACACTGGATTTACATCTCACCAACCTGGGAACAGATAATCCATGAAGTCCCGGCCGTTCCTATTCCGGTCCACTAATACAAAAGGCGTGTGCAAGTGGAATTAACTAGGTTTCATTCTAGATTTGGGGGAATTCATTGTCAAGCATAAGATCTGAAGAAGGTGCTGGGATGATCGAGGAAACGTCAGCATCACTTTGTCAATCGATCCAGGAGATATCCAGAAGAATTATACCTATAGTAAGTTTGTTAACCAGGCAAATAATCTTGCTTCGTGGTAAACTAATTCAGTATTCAGTCAATAAATTAGGTCCTGGTGTCTTTCATATTGCATAAACTACATGAACAAACTCTCTTCAATTTCGCTCAAAATAGTTAAAACTGCAATGAATTCCAGTTTATTATGTTGATCAATTTGTGACCTGGCTAGAACAAGTGACAAGATAGGTGACTAATGAGCAGTTTGCCAAGGTTCCGTAAAAATATGTTCGATAAGACCTGTAATCAGATAATTACAAGGTAATCTGTAAAAGAAAAATGCTAATCTAATCAAAAATATGAAAAAAGCAGGTTCATGAGTGGCGTAACATGTATTGCTTATGCTTTAAACTAATGCTTGTTTACGTTGTAAGCAGGTGTCTTTTCCGGCGTTTTATCAACGGACTCCAAGGGAAAAAGCTGGAAATCACAAATAGAAAATATCATTCACGTCAGGCAATGCTACAAATCCAAAAAAAAACCTTATCGGATACTGCTCTACATATTTTCCTCCACAAGATAGGTGCTTAAACTTGCTAAATCTATGACAGAAATAGGATTAGTCGGGAAAAATATATTAATTAAGTCAATAATACAATGTTACGGTGAAATTCGATCACAACATCAAATTAGACAAAATAATTCCATTTTAACTTAAATTATGTATTTACTTTTTGTGGCGTTTTACTGTTAGTCGAGATTTACCAGGTGTACAAGTATGAAATGAGGATTTTTTTTCTAAAAAAACATGTTAAATTCGGAAGAATGATAAAAAGTGCTTTATTCAAAGTATGCGCCATCGCTTGTAATACATTTTTCTCATCTTTTGGGGCAATTTGTGAATACCACGCCAGTAAAAATCTTCCCCTTTTGCTGCGAACCATTCATCGAGCCATTTTTTCACATCTTCGTACGAACCAAACCGCTGCTCAGCAAGGGCGTGACCCATCGATGCAAACAGGTGATAATCGGAAGAAGCCAAGTCTGGTGAGTAAGCCGCATGGGGTAGAACTTCCCAGCTGAGTGCTTCCAACGTGTCACGAACTGGTTTTGTCGTATGTGATGGAGCATTGGCCTGAAGATAAATGACCTTGTGTTGCCTCTTTAGGTATTCTGGCCTTTTTTCAAGCAGCAAACGGTTCAAATCGGTTAATTGTTGTTGGTAACGTTTAGTATTAACCGGTTCCCCAGGTTTTAACAGCTCATAATAGACCAGGCCCCTCTGGTCCCACCAAACACAGAGCATCGTCTTTCTGCCAAAGCGATTCGGTCTTGTGGTCGATGTGGATGGTGCGCCTGGGTCTACCCATGATTTTTTGCGCTTGGAAATCTCAAAATAAATCCACTTTTCATCCCCTGTAACTATACGATGCAAAAACGACTTCCTTTTGTACCGAGCGAGCAAAATGTCACACGTGTTTTTGCGCTTTTTTTTCCATTTGCCTGTCGTTCAACTTATGTGGTACCCATCTACCGGTCTTCTGAATCTTTCCCATCTCTCGTAGCCGATTGGAAACAGCTTGTTGACTAACGCCCAATTGCTCGGCGAATTGTTTTTGTGTTTGCGAATCATCTTCATCCAACAATGCTTGCAATGCCGAAACCATCGTTCACAAGTATCTTGCAATGGAGCATGTTCACCATAAGCCTCTCGAAGTAATCGGTATGATTCAACAGCAGTTTTCTTCAAATGAAAACAAAAAATTAATGCTGTCCGCGAATGCTTTTTGTTAGGTATAAATTTCGACATATTGAACACAACAACACAACACTATGCACACACTTTTCCAATTTATCACTTGTACGCGTCTGACACTTGCTGATGACACAACAAAATGGCGCAGTGTCAAATCTTTATAGCACAAACTGCATTGGTGCACCATCTGTTGTCTGAAATCCGCATTTCATACTTGTACACCTGGTAATATTTGACACTATAGTAGCTATAAGATCACTGCACGTTGTTTTTTATATATCTTCGATAGAGGTCCTATACACACTACCACCGATTCGTGCATTTCGTATCTGTAATGAGAGCTGCAGAACAATACTAATTTGAAATGAAGTGCTGCCCTGCTTAAATATTGTTGATATACCTGACCCGTAAAAAAAAACTGGTTGTATGAAGCTCAACCACCAAAAACAATAATAAAACTTGTGGTTAATTAAGATATGTAAGCAATTTAATTAAGGCATTTAATTCTAATCAGGAAATAATAAGAAAATCAGATAATCTTTCAAACTTCATATTTTTGAACTTTAGCTAGAGTAATTTTATTTTTATCGTATTAACAAATCATATTTCCTTAAAATATAGCCAAGTATACATATATAGCTAGTTCCCTTATATCAGCCATACTCAAACTGCGGCCCGCGGGCCGCATGCGACCCGCCAAGCTTTTGTGTGGCCCACCCGATGTAGCTTCAAATTCTATGTAACTAAGTCAATTATTTCAAATTTCACGGGAATAATAGGCGCACGCTGCCACCGCGTGCAGCAATTACAAGTCAGATCTAAATGAAATTCTTAAAAAATGTTCCCAATATCAAGGTTCTCACTAAAATTTAAATAAACTATTAAACTGTAATATGTTTAATTAACTGTAATATGTTTAATTAACACCTAAATAACAGTTGCTGTGATTTATGTTGCGGTCCGCGCGACACAGCTATAAATGTGTAAGTGGCCCAAGCCAAAAAAAGTTTGAGTATGGCTGCCTTATATAATTGTAGACGAGTTTTTAGGTGGTATCTGCCCTATGAAGTTTTTTTTTTTGCTCAACCCAACACATGGTATAATCATAGTAGGAATTTTCTTTAATATTGATCAAACACATAAAAGGAAAGTTTTTCATATTCTGTGTAGTTTTATATATATATATATATATATATATATATATATATATATATATATATATATATATATATATATATATATATATATATATATATACTTAATCACCTTAGATTCGCAGACGACATCGTACTAATAGCGGACCGGGTCGATGATGCTAAAAGTATGCTTGACGATCTTTACAAAGCATCCAGTAAAGTAGGCTTAAATATAAACAAATTAAAAACGCAATACATGACAAATCTGGTGTCGAGTGATAAGTTATCCGTTTATGGCGAAAGGATTGAATAGGTTAGCACCTACAAATACCTGCGACACGAAATCCGCATTGGGAGAGATAACCAGACCTGTGAGATCAACAGAAGAATAGGATGGACATGGGCAGCCTTCGGCAAGCTTAAGCATGTCTTCAAATCCGAAATCCCCATTAGTTTAAAGAGGAAATTATTTGAGCAGTGCATTTTGCCGTCACTAACCTAAGGTGCGGAAACTCTGACCTTGACAAAAGCTACCATAAGCAAAATCCAAGTAATGCAGCGAAGAATGGAAAGAGAAATGCTTGGTCTATCCCTAACAGATGGGGTGACAAATGTAGCCTTGTGTAGGATGCCGGGACTGTCGGATGCGATAGAAAGAAGAGCCTGCTTGAAATGGAATTGGGCGGGCCATGTGGCCAGAAGAACAGATAACCGCTGGACTAAAAGAATTACTGAGTGGAGGCCCAGACAGGATGCATTTAGAAGCAGAGGACGCCCCCCGACACAATGGTCGATGACATTAAGAGGATAGTTCCAGGCTGGATTACTGCTGCTAGCTATCATACACAATGGCAAAGATTAAGGAAGGCCTATGTCCAGCAGTAGAAGCGACTGGCTGTTTGATGATGATATATATATATATATATATATATATATATATATATATATATATATATATATATATATATATAATATATATATATATATATATATATATATATATATATATATATATATATGTATGTATATATATATATATATATATATATATATATATATATATATATATATATATATATATATAATTGAAACCGTCGTACCTTTTGTAAATTTTGTCGATTTCATCTTTGAGTGCTGTCATAATGCCGGCAGAAAATGCCCAAATCCAAGGGCGAAACGACAAAAAAATTTTTTAAAACAAAAAACTCAAGTGTGTTAATTAAACGAACTTACACCTAAGATTAAAAAAAATTAAAAGATTTATTTATTTATTTATATTTATATATATATATATATATATATATATATATATATATATATATATATATATATATATATATATATATATATAGAATAAATGATGCGGACATTTCACTGATCATCCAGCCGGCTTCTTCAGAGCTTAAACAACACAATATGCCTTCAAGACCTTATTACAAAAGGTCAAAACATTTGAAATGGCTAAACTTCTGCACCAATAATAACAGCTCTGCTAGAGCAATCCTCTTCATTCGTCGAAAATTCACTATATTTCATTAGGTGACCAATAAAAATCAAGTATAACCAGAAGACCAATTTCTGAACTTCAAAATAAAAAGGCTAAATACCAATATTTCCGAGAAGAAGCTCATTTTCTGATAAAAACTTGAACGAAGACGAAATAGAAAAAAAAAAATGTAATGAAAACTTTGAACTGTGGATTGGTATTTCCAAGAGAAGGGTAGATTTATGTGTTAGAATGACGGACTACTCATATGATTCTTTATTTTCCCAACAATAGCTAATGTTTACATAAGCCTGGTCAAAATATATAGACGATGCTTCCATCCTCTATATGGAAACGAAGCACGCCCTGATTTCCTTTCGCATTTTAATAACATTACACCCTCTATCAAATTTACGATAGAAAAGAAAGAATATAATCAGTTACCATTTATAGCCGTACTGATTTAAAAACCTAACAACCAAGGCTTACCGCTGTATATAGAAAGCTTACACAGGACGGGAGGTATCTAGGTTCTTCATCCAGCCATTATAATAGTACGACAAAACTTGAACAAACTTGATCTTTAAAGAAATGGTTATTCTAGTATTCTGTTTATGCAGCTTCAATGATTCCTTATGAAGTCATCAGACCAAGCTAGTGTGCCAAAAGAATTAAAAAAAAAACAGCAACTATAAAATTCCTTGCTATTTAAGATGAAATCAAGAGATATTAGAAAGTCAGAAGCAATGAATACCGAAGTAATACAATACGAAATAAAATCCAAAAGTTTCCAGAATATTACGAAGAGAACAACGCTGGAAAAAGGAAAGTAAATGAAATAGAATATTTGGAAACCATAATTACCTAAATACCTAACTTTATCTATCAGTTCTTTTAACTTTAGTATAATAGACCGGTTTACGGATGATAGTTACCAGTCGAAACGTTGTAATTGTAAAACTAAAGGCAACGAAAGTTCCAGACACGTCTTCAACCTATAAGTAAACAACGAGATGTGTATTGTCTGAAGTGACAATATATTGACAGAAATACCACGTGTCACGTCCATTGGACAATCGCTGAATTAAATAAGTAAAACATACTTTACGTTCTGCTGAAATAACTCTAATTGTCTTTTTCGTTCCCGCTCACTACTACCGGAGATCTGAGCCAAGAAATGACAAGGGTCAGTGTTTATGACGTTTACTTATCTGTTTAAATTAATGGCGACACAAGTTTTTCAAAAAATGTTTTGGCTTCGCACCCACATAAAACATGAAACAACGCTTATTAAAAAACAACAAAAATAGAAAATTCTGAAAATATTTCAGCGTAGTAAAATTTGTCTGTGTCAATATTTATTTTGTTATTAGACGCGAAGTTTTACACACATAAGTGGGAAAATGGGCAGATAAAAATAAGTTGGCAATATATATAATAAAAACGTAAACTGGGTTAATATAGTAATTAAACTTTAAATGATTAGGTAATCAGGTAATATAAAAGATATATTACAACTGGCTTGTTTTTTTGAAAATATGGTTAAGTGTAAATTAAAATAGATCTCTAAACTGAAAATTGGTTTCCCAGATAATATGTATGTATATAGTACTCCCATAAATCTTAATACAATGGAAACATTGCCTAAACATTTAATTTTTACGAAAATTAAAATAAATGATTATGGAATTAATTTATATATTCTGCTTCTTCAGCCTTTAACTCGTCCATTCCAGGACAAAAGCCTTTCCTAATGTTTTCCATTTTGCCCTGTCTTGTGCTTTTTGGTGCCAGCCATCCTCTTGATATCATCTATCTATCTCAATTGGGGTCTACCTCTACTTGGTTTTCTCTCCCTAGGTCGCAACTGTATGATTTTCAGTGGCCATCTTTCATCTTGCTGTCTTGTGACATGTCCAGTCCATTGCCACTTCAGTTCGGCGATCCGCTCTGTGACATCCGTTGCCCTTGTTCTTCGACGGATCTCTTCATTTCGGATTCTGTCACTCAGAGACAGTCCCAACATTGACCTTTCCATTGCCCTCTGCATTACTCTCAGTCTATTGGCGTTCTTCTACGTTAGACACATTGTTTGCATTCCGTATGTTGTTACCGGCACAATACAGGCATCGAAAACTTTCCTTTTTAAATTAATCGGAATACTGCTCAGCACAAAGGAGAGCCTTCCAAATGCTGCCCAGGAGAGCTGTATTCGCTTGGTAATCTCCCTGTACTAA
The DNA here is from genome assembly GCA_019049505.1 of Pachyrhynchus sulphureomaculatus. NCBI lineage: Eukaryota > Metazoa > Arthropoda > Insecta > Coleoptera > Curculionidae > Pachyrhynchus > Pachyrhynchus sulphureomaculatus. The sequence goes on from CM032456.1 coordinate 175,081,216, forward strand.
TTCTCTTTCCCTAAAGTGATTGAATGACCTAAATAGTTATATTCACTAATATTTTTTATGTCCTGGTTCTCAATCGAGATATGTCGGTCTTCTAGGCTCATTATTTTTGTTTTTGAGTAATTCATTTTGAGGCCAATCTGTTTCAACTCATAACTCAGTTGTTAAAGCACTGATTTCAATTCGTTTAAGTCACTTGATATCAACACAATGTCATCCGCAAATTGGAGATGGTTCAGATATACTCCGTCAATTCTGATTCTTTTATCTTCACATGGTAGTTTCTTAAAGACATCCTCAAGTACAAGTGTAAAACTTTTGGCGATATAGTGTCTCCCTGACGAACGCCTCTTTCGACTTTAATGCTATTTGTTTTCGTCCCTTCATCTATCTTTATATGAAGAGAAGCGGTGTTGTAGATATTTTCGATTAGTGTAGTATATCAAGTGTCAATTCGTGCTCGGTCCATGCCCACTAATATGTATACAATTTGGACTGTGTCAAAAGCTTTCTGGAAGTAGATAAAGACCAGGTGTATTTGTACATTTTATTCAGTTATTTTCTCTATAAGGGATCTTATGGTTTGCAAATGTCACTAGGGCTGAAGCGCTTTCGGAACCAACCTGTTCCACAGGTTGGTATGTGTCAAATTTTGATGTTAGCTTATTGGTAATAATTTTTATAAATAGTTTCTACAAGTTTATCGGTCTGTAGTTTTTTATGTTTGCTGAGTCTCCTTTCTTAAATAGCAAGATGATTTTTGCATCTAACCAGCTTTCCTGAACTTTTCCTTCCTGTAGACCTTTATTAAAGAGCATACGGATACATTTTTTTAGCGTTGGTCCTCCAAACTTCAACATTTCAGCTGTAATTTTATCCTCGCCAGGGCTTTTGCCGTTTCTCATGTATTTTAGGGCTTTTTGTAATTCTCCTGATGTTATGTCTGGGATATGTTCTGATCCAGAATTCATTACCTTAGTTCTTACTCCCGGGTTCGGCGTTGTTGATAAGTAAAGAGTAGTATAAAACTTCTCTATTACTTTAACGATTTTTTTTATTGGTTATCATTACACCGTTTGCGTCCTATATTTTACTCAGTTGTGTTTTTTCCCTTGATAATTTAGATTTCAATACTCCCATATTGCTCTTCTGGTCAATAGTGTTTTAATCAGGTTTGTATTGTGTGCTCTTATGACTTTCCGTATTTCCTTCCTGACAGTTTTATTTAGGTTTTTATATGCCTCCTTTGTTCTACAAGTTTCAGCGTACTCAGTGTCAATTTATTGTTTCTTAAGATTTTCCTTGTAGCAAATACTTTTTTTACGCTTGTCTGAACACCTGTTGTTATGTGTTGAGTCAGTTTATCGATGTTCAACCCGTTGAATTTATCTATACTTTCTAGTCTTTTACCCAGTTCTCTCTGGTGTTTGTCTCTGTTTGCCTCGAATTCTTGTGCAGTCGGGAAAGGGTATTTGTTCATGAGTTTATTTCGTTTTTTTTTGTATGTTGAATGTAAAGTGTAATTTTAATATTTACTCAAAATTTTCTTGCTTTTACACAAGCTCTCAAACGGTTAGGCCATTCGTCTATGGCAGCACGCACTTGATCCGACGGAAAATTGTCCACCGCCATTGTTAAAGCTCATCTGAGTTAAGATTGGCATGTCTTTTAGAGCAAACCATACCCTGTAAGAGGGACCATAGTTTATAATCTAAAGGATTTAGATCAGGACTTGCAGAAGGACGATCTTCTGTAGTAATAAATGAAGGCATATTAGGCTGAAGCCGCGCGTGTGTTGCCTTGTGTCCTGGTGCAGAATCTTGCTGGAAGACGCAACGCTTATATTTGTAAATGGTGTGGTTTAGGGGTTTCAGAACTTTCTCTAAAATAGTATCTTGACATATTTTAGCCGAAGTTTTCACTAGTTCGTCCAGTCCCCATCAGCGTCGAGGATGGCCTGGCATCTTCAGAGCATACTTCCGACGAGATTTTTCGCATATTCTTAGGGCAAAGATCTACAAATTGTCCGAATTTGTCAAAAGACATTCAAGACATTTATTTAGATCATACTCCTGCTCTTAGGACAGTTAAAAAGTAGTTTGGTCGGTTTCGAAATGGTGACTTCAAACTGAACGATAAACTTCACTCTGGGCGATCTCCCGGTATTGATAATGACTTTATCCGTAACTTAGTGAATAATAATCCACGGATTACCACTGAAGAGATTGCTGAGAGACTAAATGTTGACAATGCGACTGCATTCCGTCATTCAAAGCAACTTGCTTGCGCTTCAAAACTTAATATATGGGTTCCGCACCTTTTGACAGAACGAAACAAACTGAATCCTGTTTCCAGAGAGCTATTTCTCCCCCCGTCCGGCAATAAAACGAGCCTTTCTTGGATCAAGTCATAAGTGGAGATGAAAAATGGGTTGTGTATAACAACATAATAAGAAAAAGAAGCTGGAAGCGTGGAAGGGAAAAAGCAGAATTTATGGCAAAGACTGAATTGCATCCAGTGATAGTGTTGCTATGTGTCTGGTAACCCCATCAAAGCTGACTCCCTTCCAAACCATAACTGATGCTGGATGATGACCCCTCTCAACTTTTTAAACAAGTTCAGACGCTTCCTTAGAAGATCTGGCATAAATCCTATCATTTTGAAAGATTGTTCCACAGTCAAAATTTTTTCGTCGGTAAACAAACATTTTTCTGTTTGTCATTAGCATATTCCCTCAACAAACTTTTAGATTTTTGCCACCGTTTTCGCTTTAAATCTTTCGTTAGCAAATGACCAGCATGTCTCTTATAAGTGCTAAGTCTTAGGTCTTCTTTAATAATATGAGATGTAGAATTTTTAGAAATTTTCATTTCACGAGATAAAATTTGTTGTTTGCGGAGAGGATTTCAGTCAATTTGCGCTTTTACAGCTTTAACAGCTTGTGGCGTTCGAACTATCTTGGTCCTTCTGAATGTTGCACGTCTTTTATGTCTCCCGTCTAAGTAACACGTAACCATTGACTTGTGACACGGTGCATTGTGTTGAAGAAACAGCACTTTTTTCTTGTTCATTTGGGGCGGTTTCTTTGCGATTTCTGCCTTCAAAGGCACCAATAACTTTAAATAATATTCGCTATTGATGTTTTCTCTCTTCTCAGCATAATCGATGAAAATTATTCCATGCACATCCCAAAATACAGCGGCCAAAACCTTCCCAGCCGATTGTTGTGTCTTTAGTCGCTTCGGGTGGCTTTTACCGGCTGCTGTCCACTCAGCTGATTGCCGATTTGATTCCGGTGTGTAGTGATGGATCCATATTTCATCTATTGTCACATATCGCTTAAAAAAATCCTTTTTATTGCACTTAAACAGGTCCAAACAGCGCTCAGAATCATCAACACGTTATTGTTTTTGGTCCACTGTGAGCAAGCGTAGTACCAATTTCGAATAGAGCTGTCTCATGCCCAAACGCTCATGCAAAATATGACCAACACGTTCTTTTGATATATTTAGGGTGTCAGCTATCTCACGCAATGTCACTTTACGGCCATTCAAAACAATTTCGTAGATTTTTTAAAGTTTTCCGGTGTAACCACCTCATTTGGGAGTCCAGAGCATTCAGCTCTATTTGTGTCTGTACTACCGCGTTCAAATTCAGCATACCAGTAAATAATGAGTAATTTTCCAGTAGCAGAGTCCCCGTAACGCTTATCAAGCCATTGCTTTGCTTGAACGGTATTTTTTCCCATCAAAAAACAGTGTTTAATCAACACACGAAATTCGATTTTTTTTCATTGTTTTGAAAATATCAAAAGTAGCGTCACTAAAACCGCTGTAACTTGTAAACTAATAATCAAAAGGTCATGAAATTTTGACACGTACTGTTTGAAGGTTGGCACTTTCTAAAAATCATATGGATTTTTGAAAAGGGCGATATCTATGCGTCAGACCAAAAACTTTTCAGCCTATGTGTTAAATATGTTTACATTCAATAACAACTGAGTAACCTAACCTATAAATAATTTCACCAAAAAAGTGTTAATGTTTATAGAGGACGTACGCAAAAGTCTGTATGGGAGTACTCGATATATGCAAGTCTAATAAAAAAAGTATTTATTTCTCACAAAGATCTGATGTGACCTGGCTATTTAATTTAGTTTTCTTGGTTGCGGGGACTCTAATGACAATTTAATGCAATTTCTGAGTAAAAACTATGAATCTTTTTTAAGTGAATATAAAAATTTTTCATTTAAATTTTAAAGCTTAAAATAACAATTATTTAAAAAGTTTTCTTGTTTCTAAATTATATTTTAAAATGAAAATTTACCTAGAAAAAGAAGATACATAGTTAAATTGGACTTTCCATTAAGAATGCCTTCCTGACAACTACATCAAATCGAACTTTACTAAAACTAACTTTTACCTCTGATTTTAAAAAGGGTCTCAAGCTAAAACGAATAAAAGTTAAGCTACATTTTACGAACCCCTTCCAAAACACAAACTACCATCTCAAAGAAATAACTAACCGACGACTTCAGGGCATCGTCTTTCTATTCAGTTATATTCATGTTCTCTTTCGGAGTTTCGTTAACAAAAAATGGAAATCCTGAGATAATTTAATTAAATAGTTTGAAAAGCAGTTGTTGCTACGTTAAAGTTTCGTTAAAGTATAACCTCATCTGTATACGGGAAACCATGAGATGCAGCGAACTTAAACTAACTACAACTCACCGAAAACAACCTAACTTTTCCAACTTCGGTACGTTGTCGAGTAAAAGAACAGTATTTTGTGGTATGGATTAATATAATGAGATTTAACGAGGTACTAGTTCAATAAGGAAGAAGAGCCTGCCTTGTTTTAAAACTAAAGTACTTAAAGTTTTGGTAAACCATGATAAATTTGGAAGCTAAGCCCTAAATTTCGAACGAACAAGCTTGAGAAGGTGACGCAGTTTTTACGAAAAAATTTTCGAGAATTTAATGATTAACAAAACATATTACGCAAAGATTGATAAAATCTATTAAAAGATCAAAATTTACAATAAATATAAAATTATATACCCTCGTAACAGCATTATTTGTATTCTGGACAAATTGGGTTTTCATTTCTAAACCAGTTTCTGTGACCCTAAAAATTTACAAGGATCTGAAAAAATTGGAATATGTAGAGACATATAATTGAGTGTTGTTTAACGGACCAGTATAAAACAATTTATCGAAAATCTTCCTTAAATTAGTATTCCGTTTGACAGAAACGGCAATAAAATATGTCTTAACGAATGGAGATTCAGCTTTTTATCTGTTGTTTTTCTTGGTTCGACAGAGTTACCATAATGCAAGAATTCCTAAAATATGTCTTATTGCCAGTTTTTTTAGCCACTTCTGGTTGGGGCTCTAATTTGAAAAAAGAAAACCCATGAAGCTTGGTGCTATAAGTATTACTTTATAATATTTTTTATTTCTTCTTCTTCTTCCTTCTTTGGATGGGCAATTTCCAATTGCATTCTGTCTTTCTGTTCAACACGCAGTCATTTATATTATCTATTTGGTTTCATAAATTCGAGATTTCGTTTTAATTCTCAGTTGTTTGTTGTTTAGTAAATAAAGGGTGTCCCAAAATTCACGCAAGAAGTAATTTTGAGGGAAAACACAGGTTTTTGATTAAAAATTGTAATTTTTTTATTGATTCCTAAAGTATACAGTATAGGGTTGTGTATGGAATAACATATCGGGTAAATGGCCTCCACGGCTTTGCTGGCACATACGCACTCTTTTCTCGAAATTTTCCATGACCATTTTGCATAAATGTGGCTGAATTTCGTTGATACAGCGCTTAATTTCCTCCTTCAAGGCGTGGGTGGTCGTGGGCTTGTTGGCATAAACCTTAGACTTTAAAACACCCCAAAGAAAAAAGTCTAACGGCGTTAAATCGCATGATCTGGGCGGTCAATTCTGATAATCAAAACGGGATATTACACGACCAGGAAATGACTCATGCAGTAATTGAATTGTTTCTTGGGCTGTATGGCATGTAGCACCGTCTTATTGAAACAACAATGTTGCTCACATCCATATCTTGCAATTTAGGTACAAAAAAACCAAATTATCATATCGCGATAACGATCACCATTAACTGTTATCGCCTGACCAACCGCATTTTTGAAGAAGAATGGCCCGATGATGCCTCCAGCCCAAAATCCGCACCAAACAGTGACACGTTATGGATGCATTTGATTTGCAACAGTCACGTGTGGATTGTCTGAACCCCAAATGCAACAATTTTGTCGATTAATGAAGCCATTAAGATGGAAATGAGCCTCATCGCTGAAGATGATTTTCTTCGAAAAATCAGTATCCACTTGTTGTTCCATAATTCATTCAAGGAACTCTCTTCGTTGTGCGTGGTCAGTAGGCTTCAGTTCTTGAGTCAATTGAACTTTGTAGGCATGAAGATGCAAATCTTTCGTGAGAATACGCTGTATAAAGCTTCTCCAAATGTCCAATTCTTGACCACGGTGCCGAATTGATGTTCCTGCAGTCTCAGCAACACTCTCACGAACTGCTTCAATGTTTTGTGTCGCACGACTTGTTGAAGGACGGCCAAAGCGTTTAAGATCACTAATTCATCCAGTCTCCCTGAATTTTTCAATTAATCTCTTCACAGTTGATGAGGTTAAATCACTATTCCGACCATATTTTGTACAAAAATTCCGAATTGTAGCTGCCAAACTTTCATTATTTTTAAAGTATTGCTCAACAATATGTTGTTCTTTCGTGTAGCGCTCCATTTTTAATAACCCTGAACTGTCAGCAGTCACGCTGTGTTTTTTTTGTTTTGTTGGCAACACTTTACCATACAAATGGCGCCAAATTCAAATCTTGCGTGAATTTTGGGACACCCTTTATTTTCTATGGTTTATTGATGTTGCACGTATCTTTGGTGAAGAGGTACTAAGTCTTCTGGTTGTACTCAATCGAAAACTTTTTCTTAGTGAATGAAACATAGTAACACTGGTCTATTGCATTCTAACGATTTTTCGGTAACTACCATATGGTGTCAGCTTGCTTATATCGAAACTGATCATTTCTTCTCTCCCCTTCCCAAACTTAAGATTGATTTCGTTCCTGAATATTAATTTAAATTTAACATCTAAAATCCATATTGATTGGCACATCTCAATGGGGTTCCTAATTTAAAACAAGCACAATTACATATTTAATTAACAATATATTTTTAGTTAAAACACCAATCGCCATGTATATAAATAGTAATTTATTTTCGGTAAATTAAATACAGCGGGCTTCAATTGAAATCGTTATTAACAGAGGCAAATTAGAAATTAACAAACAAATTGTATTCATTAGCGAACGGAAAATTAGATACTAATGGAAATAAAATTATGAGGCAACAAACGAATTTTAGGTTTATTCACTGACAAAACAAAATATTATGCAGCTGTAATAAATGTGGTTTTAAGGATTAGCTATACCTATATAATTTCTGAGTTATCTGGCTTTGTGAAAACGGGCTGAAAATTCAGTTTTACGAAATTTTGCAGCTTCTAAGCTAGGATATTTTTTGACATGTTGTAGTTCTTGCCAAAATCAATCGGCACCAAATAGGCTATATTTAGTGACGCAACTATTTTAAATAAATGTTGAATAATAAAGAAAATATAAACTTTAACAAGTTTATACTCGCTGGTGATCTTTTTAATGTTCCGTACGGAACACTTATGGGATCACCTCGGTGTCCATCTGTCACACCCGATTTTCTTCAAAACTTGAAAGAAAGTGGAAATTTGGCACAAATATAGGAATTTATTACCGAATCAGGGCCGTGTAGTTTTGAAAGTTAAATTTTGACTTAAGGGGTTAGTTTTGAGGTTGTAATAGTAAGTGAAAAAACATTTTACCAGGTCATCGAGTGGGATATCAAATGAAAACTTGTGTTCAAAAACATATAATCTATTGATTGTCGAATTTGAGCTTTGTAAAGAATTAACAGTTGTTGTGAGAGTGTAAAGCTTTCTGATTCGAAATAATATTCCCAACTTTTGAGACGCTCTCCTTGCTATGCCTGCAATATGTTCATGCCGCCACATATTTGCTCCCAAATTAACGCCCAACAAATTGAGTGAGGATGTTATAGGAATGGAGTTCCCCGACATAACTATGTCGGGTTCAGCAACGTTAACTTTTTTAGAAAAAATTGCCGCCTGGGTTTTTGTAGCGTTACATTTCACTTGGTTACTGTGACCCCAAGATAGAATTTCTTCCAGGTCTTTGTTAAGTTAAATGACTTCCTGCTATCTGCGGATATTCGTCTGAGTAGCCGACGTGAGAGCGTTCAAAGTGAATGACGATATAAGCGTACTGTCATCTGCAAAGCTGTAGATTGGGTTGCCGGTCTTTTTCAGCAGATCGTTAATGTAATGAGAAAGAGAGTAGGAGATAGTATGAAGCCTTGAGGCTCACCGGCGTTGATAGTGAAGGTGTTAGAAAGAAATCCGTCGACTGCCACTCGTATTGAACCCTCTCTGAGGAAACATGAGAGCCACAAACAAAACTTTTCAGACATACCATAAAAGCGTAGCTTAACCAACAGTTCATCATCCCAAACACGGTCGAATGCCTTGGATATGTCAAGAGTAACCGCTCGAGATTCTCCAAAGTGTTCAATTGCGTTGTTCCAAACATGTGTTACATAAGTCAGAAGATCTCCTGTTGATCTATGTTTACGAAAGCCATATTGGTGATCGCTAATAATGTTGAATCCTTCAAGATATTTTAGAAGATGCTGATTGATAGCCTTTTCCATGACTTTCGATATTATTGAAAGCAGTGGGACTAGTCGGTAGTTATTTGGCAAGGTCTTCTTGCCTTTTTTAGGTATCGGCTGAACTGTGGCACATTTCCAGCAGGAAGGAAATATTCCCTTTCTGTGGGATATGTTGAAAAGTCTACAGAAAACTGGTGTTAGTTCCCTCGCACAGTGTTTGAGAACTATTGCAGGTATTTCGTCAGCGCCAGATGCTTTTTTGGTGTCTAGCTTCATGAAAATACGTTTTATGATACGCTGTCTAAAGACAATATCAGGCATTCTTGATTGCACTATGGGAATAGTAGGTGGTGTTTTTTCTTGGAAATCGATTTTCAAATAATAACAACGCTGATCTTTCATATCCATTACCTATATTTTACTAGATAGAGATTGAAGGAGAATATCTAACAACCTTGTTATTTGCCGACGATCAAGTGCTTATTGCTAATGAAGAAGTAGATATAGATTACATGATGAGAAAATTGAAGATCGAATATGAAAAATATGGATTAAGCATGAACATGGATAAAACAAAGTACCGGAAAATTAGAGAGGAACACGAAGAGTCGGAACTAGAAGTTCAAAATATTAGAAAATGCAAACTATATATATATATATATATATATATATATATATATATATATATATATATATATATATATATATAAATATATATATATATATATAAATATATATATATATATATATATATATATATATATATATATATATATATATATATATATATATATATATATATCTAGGAAGCATAATTTCGGAGGAGGGAACAACGAAAAAGGATATACAAAATAGGACACAACACGGAAGGAAAATAACCGGCATATTAAATAGGGTAATATGGTCTAAGAATATAAAATTAATTACAAAAATGACAAACTAGAACCGATTTTAACATATGGATCTGAATGCTGGCAAGTGACACAAACAGATAGAAAGAAAATAGAAACAGAATAAATGATCTATTTACGAAGAGCATGCAGCGTATCACGACTGGAGCACATTAGGAACAAAGAACTAAGGCAAAGAACAAAAAGTATATATTCCACGATGGACCAAGTAGAAACAAAACATCTACTGGGGTACGGACACGTAATGCGAATGCAGGAAGAAAGGCGGCTAAAAAAAGTATTGAAATAAACGCCTAAAAATCGAAGGAAAAAAGGAAGACCAACAATAACATGAAGAGAAGGCGTAGAACAGTCTATGAAAGATAGAGCCATAAGAGAGAAAGAAATGACGAACGAAATGTGGGATGCGGAAAAAATCGTAGGAACCGCACAATATGCATGTATATTTTTCTAGATACCACACGCTGAAATATTTGTAGAAGACTGAGAGTTCTAAATAACAGAAACTGCTAGTGTTTGTGGGCGAAAATAGTGTTTTTTCTGAAGTCGTGAGATAGTCTTATATTTTGTGACGTTTAAAGTACGATATAAATGAAAAGCTATGTGATCTGCAATTACATAATGAGGTTCACTGTTTTAATTATTAGTTTAAAAAACAGTTTAAGCTCCCATATTGAGTGTCACCTATGTAAATAACCTAACCTCTCTTTACTTGTGTTTCACTTAGACCAATATCAATATGACATAATTGGAGATTACTCTTAGAAAATCCATACGTGTTTAGTCTCTTTATATAAACTTGCAAATAATTCGGATTCATATATATATATATATATATATATATATATATATATATATATATATATATATATATATATATATATATTGGTATTTTTTTTTGCAATTATGGAGATCGAATTGGAGGCCTGCTGCTAATGGGTGTTGAAAGAGAGGCGATGTAGTTCGTTTTTTACAGATGCTAAGTTTGTGATCATCAAGCCTCATATTATCGATTAGATGGACAGATTAGGGTGTTGGTGACTGCTTGTAATTGTGATGGCTGATGAAGTGAATTGGAGTGTAAATATTTGATGGTGTATGTTGGCTTTCTGTATATTGTGTGCTTAGAATTGTAACATATGTACACGTATAAGAATAAAATCTAGCAGATGTGTGACGGTTGGCCTTTTGCACCGGGTCAACTATATTTGTACGTGCAAATACGGCGAAGACGAACTCAATTAATCACATTCTTAAACATATATGTTTGCATTTATGCTACGAACAGCCTTTGAATGCAGGGGATAGAAGAATGAGAATGGCCGACCGTGCTTCCTAAAGAGGGTGTTGGTGACTGCTTGTAATTGTAATGGCTGGTGATGTGAATTGGAGTGTAAATATTTGATGGTGAATGTTCGCATTCTGTATATTGTTTATTTATTTATTTATTTACGGTTCATTAGAACCTAATTTAACTATCGGATAGGTATATTCTTACAATATCGATATAATAGTTGCTTAAACTTATTTATGGTTTCACAATTTTTAATATTATTTGGTAGGTCATTAAAATGTTTAAGTCCTTTATAATAAAGATTTGCTTGATCAGCTTCATTTGTAATTCCCACTACTCAGAAGTCATTTCGTCCTCTAGTGTTGTAGTTGTGTATCTGATTGACGTATCTAATTTTCTCGGTCAAATATGTGGGACAATTTTCTATCTTTATATTATAGATGAATTTCATTGCGTAATAAAATAAGCTCTGCTTTACACTCAGCCAATTTAATCGATCTAACATATCTTTTATGTGCGTATCTCTAGGCTTCCGCAATATAAATCTCATTGCCTTGTTTTGAAGTTTTTGCAGTAGTTCTGTTTTGTGTATCCTTAGCAAGAAATAATACCGAAGGACAATAAATAGAATGTGGCTCAATTATGCTTCCATATATTAATATTTTATGATATTCACTTATGATGTGGCAAGTTCTATACATGAGATAAAGTTTTTGGTTTATTTTATTCACTAAATATTGAAAGTGTGCATCAAATTTAAGTTTACAATCTATCATTATACCCAAGTATTAAATTTCGTTTACTTTTTCTATTTCACGATTATTTATGTATAATTTATGATTATTATTATAGTTATTGTGTAATATTATCATATATTTAGTTTTATCTGTATTTAGTTTTAACATATTTATACATATCCACCTGTAAAGAATATTCATATCAGACTGCATTTTATTAATAGCCACATCCAAACTAACATCACTAATTGCAATCAGTGCATCGTCTGCAAATAGTCTAACATCTCCGTACTTTAAACCGTCTTTAATGTCATTTATGTATATGAGAAACAGTACCGGCGCAAGGACAGAGCCTTGCGGTAGACAAATATTCACTGGTATCGTTGACGATGTCGTGTTTCCAATTTTTGTTTGTTGCTTTCTATTCGATAGATAATCTTCAAACCATTTTAATTCCATATCACGCACTCCAATTTTGTGTAGTTTCTTAAGCAATAATTTTCTGTCTATAGTTTTAAATGCTCTTTTTAACTCTATGAAAGTTGATGCAATGTATTTTTTATTCATCAAATCTTCACGCCATTCACTTATAACATAATTAATTGCAGTTTCACATGAGTGTTTGCTTCTAAAACCCGATTGCTCTGGAATAATAATATTGTTATCATTCAAATATTGCAGTAACTGATTTTTTATCACTGTTTCAAGGATTTTTTCGTCACTTGGAAGCGTATTTATTGGCCGCATCTCTTCAGGTTTTATAGTATATTTTATTGTGTGCTTAGAATCGTAATATATGTACATGTATAAGAATAAAATCTAAAATTTATACTTAGCGGGTTTCTTTAACAGTAATAAATGAAAAATTAAATCTTATTTATGGGTAAAAATTAAATTAAAAAAAAATAACACTTGAATCAGCAGCAAACAGACAATTACACATTTGGAAATTTGTTACACTGAAACAAAAAAATTAAATATTTTAAAATATAGGTAAATAACAAATTAAACAAAATATATAAGTAAATTATCACCCTTGCATCGATGAAATATTCATCAGGGGGGGTGCAGTGATGCCCCCTTTAAATCCGCCACTCGTTATAGTAAAACTACTAAACATAAAACCCCATATTACCCGTTAAACTATCTGTAATCAAACCGTGTACATTCTGTATATCTAATCATTGACGTATACGTTCAACTAAAGTTATCGATATGTAAAATTGAAGGGCGTAAATAAAGCGCCCTCTCCACCAACCACCACTGCTACAGGTGTTATATTGGCAATGCTTCCTATAATAAACAAAAATAAAATAAAAAGCACTTCTGCTAAGCCCATTACTCTGATCATAAATAAAGCTACCGGGGAATAAAAATAAGCTCTTAAGCAGATCGAAGAAAACCCAATTACTGTATATAGCGGGAAAAGCTATAAACTCATTTTTGGAGTGTTTTTACAAAACGACATATTTTCTATAGAGAAGTAATATTACCATTAGGCAAAATATGCATGCTGGAGTATGTGCCTTTAGAAATTTATTTTGTATTAGAGTGCCACTATATAGAATAAAACCATTTTTCCAGCGGATATAAGTAATGCATGTAAAAATAATTTTGTACAGGAATGCTAAATTAAATTTTTATTTTTCTGATTGCAAATTCCCATTTTATAATATTGTGTAAATCAAAATTTTTAAGAACGTTTTCCTTTCTATCGTTTTACAAGTACACTGTTCCATTTAAATTGCTCTGTTGTGTTTAGATAATGAATATCCTAAATAATAATATAATATTCAAGCTAAAAGCAACGAAACGATAATGTTCAGCGTAATTTTAACATTTTAAGGTAATTACCCTTCGTTGTTTGTGAAAGGAAATAATCTAATTAATTAAAAAAGGTGTATTTGTCATCGAACTCCGCATTTAAAGTGATGTGCTCTAAGAAATAAAAACTTACACTTTATATATGAAAAGTACACAAAAAAAATATTATTAGATTACACAGGCCAATGATAAAAATAATTTTACCTGATTCTTATGTTTTTTGGTGTGGAGTCCGAAAATAATAATAAAAAAGTCAACGATGAAAAAATTTTTTTAATAATTCTACCTGATTCTTATTTTTTTGGTGTGGAGTCCGAAAATAATAATAAAAAAGTCATATCACCCACCAATTTTTCACACTTTAATATTCAAAATGTGAAAAGTTTATTTTTTATCATTCAAATGTTATTAGGTTGGCAATAAAATCAGAATTTTATAAGGTTGGCAGTAAAATCAAATATTATTAGGTTGGCAGTTTCGATAAATGTCACAGCTGTTTGTTTTCTTCCAGTTAATATAACCTCGCATTGCAGTGTTTAACCCATATGATTTAATTCACACTCATGTATGGCTAATCTTGGTTGTAAAAACTCTCCCAACACTCTTTTCGCTATATATGTGGTGAGTTTGTAGTTAAAAAACATCAAAGAAACATTACTCACTTTGTAAAAAAAAGTATATTTTGCATATTTTGGTGTAGAAATCGGTAATCAAGAAAAATGTTGGGCTCCTCACAACGTATGTTATGTTTGTGTCCAGGATCTTAGGAAATGGTATAAGAAAGAAAAGAAAGCTTTTAGATTTGCAGAACCCATGATATGGAGAGAGCAAGAAAATCATTCAAATGACTGTTATTTTTGCAGCGTTGATGTTTCTGGATATAACTCCAAAAATAAAAAAGTAATTGTCTATCCTAACTTTACTTCAGCTAATCGGCCGGTAGGACATGGACCGGGACTGTCTGTCCACAGTAAACATACTACAGTAGCGAAACTGAGCTCCAATTTGGTGACGAGATTTTGACGGCGCGTGCGTCGATGGGTCCTTTTTCAAAATGGCCGCTCAGTGTTTACATCCGATCTCGGAATGTGTCTTTGGAAATGTATTGTCCATCGTTTCTTGATGTGACTGCAGTTTATATGAATATAAAGACAGAAGGAAGAGAGAGTTTGTAGAAAAAGAGAATTAAAAACGTTTGTAAGTGAAGAGAATCGAAAAGGTTGAGAAACAATTTGTATAATCATCGGGAAAGGAGATTATTGTTGTGCCGTTGAGAATTTCAATATTTCATATAATTATTTTCGCAAGTTATTTGCTCGAGTCACACTTTTTTATGCTCTAAAATTTGCAAATAAGAAATTTCTAACTCAATCAGGGCGCGCTAAGACTATTATTCTAAATCATAACTAAATTTAATTATGCTTTATTTGCATCACATGTAATCATCATCAGTATTATCCGTCAAAGTTTAAGTTGCTGCATTAATGATTTTTTTTTTTGCAGTTCCTCTGTTTTTAGTTGAAACAATGATTTCATAGAAATCATGGTATGCGATTAAAGTTGTTGGAGTTGTTGATTATTTTAATAAACCTTTATTGTTTGCTTTCACAAGACAACTTTTCACTGTCTTAAATGCATTTTCGAAAAAAAATACATATGTATGAAACAATATTATCGTTACTAATGTACATTTTGTTTAGGCGTATTTGCTCAAGAGACGGCCTTCCAGAGAACCTTGATTGATTTAATGAAACGTTCGTATTGGTAGAGTGATTTGGTCATTAAAGCTTGAAATTTATTTCTAAACTTAGTTCAGCTGGTTATTTAAAAATTCTGACGTGATTGCTCAATTCTGACCTAGGATTCTGTTTCAGCGCCCAAAAATACATATAGGTATAGCGATCTATTCGGTACTGAAAAACTTTTTTTGTGTACCTGTGTAATTTTTTTTATGATTAATAAATAATCCTCCAAATTCTGTTTTTTAGAAAGATTTATTTTTGTGTAAACTAGTATTCAGTTATTTAAAACTATTTATGTTTGTGTAAATTATAAATAAACATATATTTTTTTCTTAAAGGTGTATTCTCAAGAGGCTTCTAGTTTTCAAGTACTTCATCTGTATTAATTGTTTGACACACCTTTTCTAATAATAAACCTGATAAATTTAACACTGCTTAATTGCAAGTACAATTAATACTCTGAAAGTGATTTTTTTTTCTATTTTGCTCTATAAATTACATTGCTCCTTTTTCATGCCAATCTTTCAAAAGTTTCTGTGAATATATTGTAAGGAATACAGAACCTATAACAACATATTTATTATTTTGGAATTTTAGACAGTATATTTTATTTTCTTATAAGCTGGGTTTGAAAGTTTAAATATTAAGTGTCGTGTTGACATCACAAAACAACTGGGGAATAACTGATATAAATCGATTATTCAATCAAATATGCTATTAAAATAAGAAAAACTTTAATGTGATTCCAAAGAAATTTTTGTAATATGATTTTGTCAGACGATGTGTGCCAGAGGGTAAAATATTCTGAAAATAAGTTCGTTAAATGGACAGTACACTTAATCAAAGTCCATTTTGATGGTAATTATGGTTACTATTAAAATTTTGAAGATTTAGTTACCTGTTATTAATATTCCTCCTATAAAGAACTTATTTCTATTGTTGTATACCTATACTATAAATTAAATATAGTTACTTTCCTTTTAAATTGTAATTGACAATACTCAGTATGTATGAGTCAATCATTTCTCCTAATGAAGCTAATATGGTTAACGAACGCGCGTCGAGTGCAAAAATAAAGTGTTTGGTGTAGTGGTGATATGTACTGAGTAGTGTCATTGTGCCAAAGATTCCACATTCCCAACATAGTTGTAATTGACAAGTCAGCTTGGTCATAACTAAGTATTGTATGTAAATATAATTAGGAAATTACTGTATTGACTCTTTGATCTAAATATTAATTCATTGTAAATAAAAGCAAGCGTTAATTACGTTATCAATAAGCAATACGCAAAAAGGTAAAGAACCTCTAAGAATCATTCACATAGAAAATAGAGGTCTATACATATACGTTCATAATTCATTAATAATATTATATTAACCTTTCTCGAAGTTACACAATATAGTTTTGTAGTTTAAGAAAAAATAAGTACCAAAAAAGTAGATACAGAGACCTATCACACCAAACAACACAACACTGCTTAGAAAAAAATGCTCTTATTTTAGAAGATGTTGACATCTTAGTAATGACAATATGTTTTTATTTCACGGTACAAGAAAAATAGCATTAGGCATACGTATGTTAAAATTAAATTAATTTAGTCCTTAAAAAACATCTTTAATCACAAATTTACTTGAAAAATAATGTAAATAAAACTTTAACCTCAAACAGTGACGTTTAACTTTGATAGACTTTTCAATTTTTGAATAAGGTTATTAAAAACTGAATATGAAGAATTCCATCAAATACCTTCCTATCAAGTTTTTCACCTGTATTCATTTCTTTTCTAACAACGTGCTCCAATCTTTTTTTTTTTTTTTATATTACTCATGCTGCATTAACTTTTATATTACTCATGCTGTATTAAATAACAAATCAAAAATTTTCAAATATTTCTATATGTATGATTTTGAATGATAAAACTTTGCACAACTTTATTCTTCTTCTTCTTCTTCCTTATTTTGGCTTCTGCTCCCTTGGGGCAATTTGCCAGCCCATTTGATTATGCTCGGGGTGTTGTCTGGTTCGAAGCCATACCCCAAGCACTAAACTTTATTCTTATTTCAAATCTCGCGCTGGTCCACTTTTAACATGGCGGATTGCCACGTGATCTTCTGAAAAAACTAACCTGATTTTCCTATGCGGTTATCCTTGAGTTTCGCTACTGTATAGTGTGTTTACTGTGGCCTGTCCCTGAGCCACCTCAGTCTATTGATGACGATTTATATTCCAGTCCCAAATTTAATGAAAGTCGACTGGATGATGAAAATTTAAGACCACCGTCGTTTACGCAAGCTGAGTTAAATGATTTAATGAGAGATTTGGGTTTGACTAAGGAAAAAGCAGAATTGCTTGGTTCTGAAAGAAAAAGATTTATTGGAATCTGGAACATCTATCTATTACAGAACAAGAGATCAACAGTTTGCTCAGTTTTTCAAGCAGGAAGAGGATTTGGTTTACTGCCATGATATTGGTAGTCTAATGAACGAATTTGGCATTGAGTACAAGAACGAAGATTTGAGGCTATTAACTAGTTTAAAAGGTGTTCTGTTACACAACAGAAATAGTTATGCTTCACTGCTTGTTGCCCATTCAGTCCATATGAAGGAAACATATGAAAATCTTAACATGATTTTACAGAAAATTAACTATCCAGCTCACGATTGGATGCTATGTGGAGATTTAAAAGTTGTCTCCATAATCCTTGGTCAACAAAACGGATTTACAAAGTTTCCATGTTTTTTATGTGAGTGGGACAGCAGAGCAAGGGATCAACATTGGTCCAAAAAACAATGGCCGGAAGAAAAACTTTAACACCTGGCGAGAAGAACATTTTGCATAAAACTTTAGTAGACCAAACAAAGATTTTTCTACCACCACTACACATCAAGTTAGGCATAATGAAACAATTTGTGAAAGCCTCGCCTAAAGATGGTGAATGTTTAAAAATTTGTGTAAAAGATTTCCTCATTTATCAGAAGCCAAACTGAAAGAAGGGGTTTTCGTTGGTCCTGATATTCGTAAAATGATGTTCGATTCCAACTTTGACGCAAGGATGATTACAAAGGAAAAGGAGGCTTGGATGTCATTTAAAGAAGTTTTTGGGCAATGTGAAAGACCCTAACTACGAACTTATCATAGCTAATATGATAGACACGTTCAAAAATCTGGGTTGTCTGATGAGCCTTAAAGTCCACTTCTTGCACAACCATCTTGACTTTTTTCCTAAAAACTTAGGCGAAGTGAGTGAAGAGCAGGAGGAACGGTTCCATCAGGACATAAAGGAGATGGAGAAACGATACCAGGGACGGTGGAATATCAACATGATGGGTGATTACTCTTGGTCACTTCACAGAGAACAACAAAATGCATCACATCGGAGAAAAAGCTATACAAGAAACTTCACAGAGAAATGGGAAAGGAAATACAAAAAAATAAGCACTTAAAATATTCGCATTGAAGTGAAATATGTTATCGTGAGTAAAAATTTTAGTTTAATCAAATAAAAGTACGGTTTAAGTTTTTATTTTTTATGTATCAAATAACACATTGATGTATTGGTTTAAAAAGTTTTTACAAATATTTTTTTTGTTGGCCTGTGTTATTTTACAAAAATTTATTTTACAAAATTGTTGACACTTTTGCTACAATTTGAGAGATGTATAGCAACAACCATTATCTATTTGAAATATCCTTTTTTACATATCCGAATCTACAAACAAAAGAACCAATATTCGCACAATCTTTAGTACTTGTAAGAAAGTTGGACAATACTTGAAATGACACAATTCATTAATCAACTGAAAGGATCTATAAAATATACCCTAAGTGTGGTACGGTCCCATGCACGAAACAGGAAGACCAATACCAACTAGAATTAAGGAACATGAAAGATGTATAAAAGTAAATTATACAATCAGCTATAACTGAAAATCAACACTCTACAGGTTATAACATCAATGGAAGAGAAACCAAAGTTCTTGCTTCTGTCTTCAATTTGTATAAATCAAAATTTAGAGAATCAACTGAAATTTACAGCCTAATAACTTCGACTTCATTTTGAATTCTGATCTCGGAGAGATCCATGAAGATGCTTCGTAGAATCGTACGTGAAACGTTACCCCAAGTTACACGGTCTAATCCAAAAAAATACGGTCTCATCTAACTAAAACTGTGTAAGCTTCCGTTCATATTCATAAGATCCATAAACATGAACAATACAACAACAATATATAGTATATATAAAAAAAACAAAATCCAGTATACGTAAAATAAGATAAAAATTTTAACATTAATATAAACCACCGAAACCTAGCAATAAAGATCCACTCTTAATTGTAGCAGCCCTTCAAGGGTAGCGGGTGACATCTCATGCAGCAGAGTAAGGTCCCGTTCAAAAGCAAGTTTGCCGCATTCACTAACAATATGATGCGTTGTTGCTCATCCGCACAGAATTTTTAAGGTTTAAGATAAACGCACCTACTCTGACAGGTTCGGATTCCATTTAGAAAAGACCACTCTCTTCGGTGAAAACCAGGAACCCGATCAGACGGGTCACTGATTAAATGAGAGTTCAAAGCTATCTTCCTGTTCTATTAAGTCTTCTTAGGGGTGGGGGAGGTATGTTAGAAAGGGCCGGTAGCCAGCTGGCAGGTGTCGATCGAAGAGTTTCGGAGATGATCTACATCGCGGTGTTCAACTAAACACCGATTCTCCTAAAATGTGGGTTGTTTAACCATAAGGGTGAACAATATTCACCTGGAGCATAAACTAAAACTAGAGTCGCAGTCCTTAAAGTTTGAAGATCAGCACCCCAAGAAGTGCCCGCAAGTCTCAGGATCAAGTTGGTTCTTGTTTTAACTTTCTGTGCCAGATAAGAGAGATATCTATTAAACGTAAGAGTGCTGTCCAAAGTCACTCCTAAGTATTTCGGATGACTGTTGTGATTTACACTTTCACCGCAGAAAATAACTTCCGTAGTAGTACTTCCTGCTCTGTTGTTAAGGTGGAAACAGCAACTCTCTGTTTTCGACGGATTGTTTGTTCGTTTATATTTTGTGTTTTTGTATTACTCTATTTTCCCTCTGCTGCGACATGCAATAATAATAAGAATATAAGAGAGACTTCAAAATGAAACTTGTGACCTTTCACAATCACAATTTTTTTTTATCCTGCCCATTTATAGGATTGGCCTCAGCTGGCCAAATCATAGGATGACTCTAATATCGTACCTCATGCTTCAAATAGAGTAGTGGTATTTTTCGACAATGCTTTTCCATGTGTTTGAATGAGTGTGTAAAGATGTATACTTTTACCAGTATTAAGATCGGCCATCTAGCACATGTGTGACGGTTGGCCTTTTGTACCGGGTCATCTATATTTGTACGTGAAAACTACGGCGAAGACGAACACAATTAATCACATTCTTAAACATTTATGTCTGCATTTATGCTACGATGAGCCTTTTAATGCAGGGGATAGGAGAATGAGAATGGCCGACCACGTTTCCTCAAGAGTGACCGAAAAATTAGCCCGTTTTTGCAACCTCCATAACTTTGAGACAAAAAAAAGCAGACTTAACGTAAAAGATCTTAAATCAAAGCTAATTAAAAACTTAGAAGGATATATTTTTCCAATTTTTTTTATTTAGGGATAACTACCCCCTATTTTGAGGGTCAAAAGGGTAAAAATAAATACGTTTTTAACAGAAAATAAAAAAAAAATATTTATGATATGTGAAAATAGGTCACTTTAATTATTTACATATTCTCTATCCAATACCATATAGTCAACCAAAAAAACACTCTCAAAAAGGGGGTCGCAATTAATAGGGGATTCTGCCATACTCCCAAACATGACTCCCAAGACTAGGAAAAAATACAAAGAAATAATCAAAATACTGAGAATATAGCGCTGTACTTATATGTACGACTCCCAAACTTATCGCTAAGCGATAACCACCCCCTAAAAGGAGATTGAAATTCACGTTGGTGCTATTTTAACCTAAAAAAAACCGGTCAAGTGCAAGTTGAACTTGCACAATTAGTGTTCCGTACGTTGATTGTTTTTAAAATAAAAAATTTTATTAGGGTGGTATAAAATGATCAGTGACTTCACAAAACACACCCCAAATGAGTTTTCAACAAAGTTTGTTTCCAATCTTTACTGAAAACTGGTGACCTTGAAATTTTGTTTTTTTTTATATACCAAATAAATTATTAAAGGTAATGCACTCGTGATAATTTTCGTTCAATCTATACCCCGCGGAGAATATTCCAGAATTTTTTCAAAATTTTTTGATCAGTACTTTTCGAGATAAGGTAGGGGACAGCGATTTTTTAAAAGTAATACGAAGAAAAGTGTGCGCAAGTATTACATTATATACGAGTATATATATATATATATATATATATATATATATATATATATATATATATATATATATATATATATATATATACATGTATGTATGTATGTATATATATATATATATATATATATATATATATATATATATATATATATATATATATATATATGTATGTATGTATATATATATATATATATATATATATATATATATATATATATATATATATATATATATATATATATTTACTCGTGTTTTCACAAGCTTTCATTTGACACCACACTCGATAACCTAGTAAAAAAAATTTTTTCACTTCCGATTTCACCCCTCAAAACGAACCCCTTAAGTCAAAATTTATGTTACACGGTGGTATAAAATGATCAGTGACTTCACAAAACACACCCCAAATGAGTTTTCAACAAAGTTTGTTTCCAATCTTTACTGAAATCTGATGACCTTGAAATTTTTGTTTTTTTTTTATAGACCATATAAATTACTAAAGGTAATGCACTCGTGATAATTTTCGTTCAATCTACACCCCGTGGTAAATATTCCAGAATTTTTTCGAAATTTTTTGATAAGTACTTTTCGAGATAAGGCCCGGGACAGCGATTTTTTTCGCGAATTTTTAAAAATAATACAAAGAAAAGTGCGCGCAAGTATAATATTATATATATATTTTTTACTCGTGTTTACACGAGTAAAAATTTCATTTGACACCACACTCGATGAACTAGTAAAAAAAATTTTTTTTCGCTTCCGACTTCACCCCCCAAAACTAACCCCTTAAGTCAAAATTTAATTCTCAAAACTACATGGCTCTGATGAGGCCATCAATTCCTATATTATTACCAAATTTCACCTTTCTATGTCAAATAGTTTCGGAGAAAATCGGGTGTGACAGACAGACACCGAAGTGATCTTATAAGTGTTCCGTACGGAACACTAAAAATAACTTTTATATATATATATATATATATATATATATATATATATATATATATATATATATATATATATATATATATATATATATATATATAGTCCCTGGCCAAATTATTAGACGCACTGCAAGATTTCATGTAAAATATTAATTACCGAGTGATATTGTACCGTTTTATTATTTTAAATTGATTTGTTTTTTATTTTTTATATTATCCAAGCAATTACCTATTTATTTGACATAAATAAAACAGCATTAATTTAGAAAAGCATAAGTTTATTAAATTTTAAAGAAAAGTGAAATTAATGTTAGTAAAAGTCAATATTTAGTTGAGCCACCTTTAGCCGCTATCAAAGCTTTAATTCTGCGCGGCATGCTATCAATGCAAGATTGTACTGTCTCCTGCATTTGAGGATGATGATTCCACACATGAATAATCTTTTCTAGGAGCTGGGTTTTGTTGGTAATCACATCTTTAGCCACTTCTCTTTTCATGGGGTTCATATCAGGGCTATTAGCCGGCCAATCCAACAGAGGGATATTTTTTTCTGCCAAAAAAGCTTTAACAGACCGAGCAGTGTGGCAGGGAGCTCCATCTTGCATGAAAGTGAATGGTTCCCCATTTGGAAACCATTCTCTGAGCTGCGGAATCAACCGATTTTGTAATACTTCTTTGTACTGATCTTGCCTCATTATTCTTTTGACGACGTACAGACGTCCAGTGCCCTTGCCGCTGATGACTGACCAAATCATCACTTTAGTGGGATGTTTAACCGTCGGGACGACACAATCAGGATGAAACTTTTCTCCATGACGACGACGCACATACTGAGCTTTATTCTGCAAAATTTCGAATGTGCTTTCGTCACTGAAGCAGACCTGTCAAAAATAGGAAAAATATATAAACTTCCATGTTTATTTGCTTTATTTAACTGAAATTGATAATAATGTATCAATTATTGATTAAATTGCTGTATCTTACCGATCTCCAGAAGTCCACATCTTTGTCTTGCCATTGTTTGGCCCACTTCAGGCGCTTTGCTTTCATTGCAGCTGTTAACTTGGGCTTCCTGGCGGGGCGACAGGTCTTAAAATCGAATTCTTTCAATTTTCTTCGAACAGTGCGCTCAGAAGCATTTACGCTAGCATCCTGGAGTTGTGATTTTATTACCTTTGTGGTAGCAAATCTGTTTTCTACACAAATTTTCTTCAAACATCTCTCTGACCGTGGAGTGAAAATTGGTTTTCTACCGCATTTTTTTCTTTCTTTTCGGGCTTAATTCCTTCCCTGACTCAATTTTCTTTTTTATGCGTCGTACACTAGCTTCAGAAACCTCCAATCTTCGTGATATTTCTCGGTTTGTAAATGTTTTCGCAATCACAAGGGCCTTCACTTCAGCTTTTTTTACGTGGTGAAAGATCGCGTTTTCTACCCATAATGAAAATAGTCCAATTACTTTTTTAAAACACTGCATACAAAATAAACTAATAACTGAGTAGTATAAAACTGTTAAACAAACAATCACAGTCCATAAAGCCACAGAAACACGTCCGTACCTGACTCGATTCCGATCGCGACTGATACAGATTTGTACTTGTTTACGTTCATGTATCACTTTGTCAACACAGTGTTGCCATATGTTAAAAATAAATACAAATATGTAGTCTACAACAATTCTTTTAAATAAAAATCAATAATATTGTAGTTTAAATATACCATTATTGCATAAAAACTCTTAAGAAACATAAAATTACTAAAAAAAATACAGTGCGTTTAATAATTTGGCCAGGGACTGTATATATATATATATATATATATATATATATATATATATATATATATATATATATATATATATATATAATAACGTCCAGTAACGATCCTAGAGGAATGGCATGTCCCGACGTAATTATATTTTGGGCTCCGTAAAGTTAACCTTTTTAGAAAAAAACTGCCGCCTGGGTTTTGGCAGCATTAAATTCTACTTAGTTACTGTCACCCTAAGATAGAATTTCTTCCCGATCTTCGCTAAGTTAACGACTTCCTGCTGTCTCTGAATATTTGCATGAGTAGCCGATGTTCGAATGTTCAGAGTTAATGAAAAAACAAGCGCACTGTGATCTGTAAAGCTGCAGATTGGATTTCTGGTCCTTTCCAGCAAATCATTAACGTAAATGAGAAAGATACTAGGTGACCATATGCAGCCTTGGGGCACACCGGCGATAATAGTGAAGGTATTAGAAAGAAATCCGTCGACTGTCACTCTTAAAGAAAGCTCTCTGAGGAAACCCGAGAGCCATAAATAAAACCTTTCAGATATACCACAGGAGCATAACTTAGCCAACAATCCTTCATACCAAACACGGTTGAATGCCTTGCAACCACTCAAGATTCTGCACATATTAGATAAGTTAAAAAGTCTCCTGTTGATCTTTGCTTACGAAAGCCACATTGATGATCGCTAATAATTCTTCTAGGTGTTTTAAAAGATGCTGATTGATAGCCTTTGACATATCTTTCGATATTATTAAAAGCAGTGTCGGTAGTTTTTTGGCAAGGTCTTCTTGCCTTTTTTTGAGAATCGGCTGAACTGTAGGGCATTTCCAACAGGAAGAAAATATTCCATTTGTCTAGAAAAGTTTGAAAAGTCTATAGAAAACTGGAGTTAGGTTACTTGCGCATTTTTTGAGTATTCCATCAGCGTCAGAAGGTTTTTTGGTGTCGAGCTTCATTGAATCACTGTACCATACAGTGTTTTTTTTATTTTTGTAAATTTTTTTGTTTAAGGGCATAGCATACGTACCGCAGGGAAATTTCTAAAGCACTACAGGAGTGATGCGTGTGCGAAAAAGCGATTCACGTTGGTTTTTTTTATCGGTGTAGCACACGTGCCGCAGGAAAATTCCTAAAGTAGGAGAGGCGCGTGCGCGTAAAAAGTGATCCACGTTCGTTTTGAATAGTTGTAAGTTGTACGCCGTCGGAAACACAGTCCTAGACAAATCATTTCAAAGGGATGAGGGTCCTTATATCAAAGACTATTTGGAAAGGATTACACGAGGAGTGACAAACTGAATCTCATACTGATGTGATGTATTAGCGCGTGTGTATTCCTAGCATGCACCGCTCTGGCGGTCTACATCCATCGAATTCTCACCATGAAAGAACTTGTATAATACACTCAAGCCGCCAAACTTTCTTAGATGTTCCAAGAAATGAAAGTTGCTGGTGAGTTCTAGGTCTCCAATCAAGCGAACAGAATTAAACAAGTATAGTGTATGTTTAGAAGTAGAGCTCCAAACTTGGGAGTAGTATTCCATCGTTGAATCGAATTTGACCATTGGACAGCATTAATAGTTGTTGTGGAGTGTAAAGCTGTCTAGTTAGAAATTACATTTCTAGCCTTCGAGAAGAAGCTTTGAGAAGCTCTTGAAGTCAATTGTATAATATTTTTTTTCTTCTTAAAGTACTTATTCGGTTCGAATGTTGGCAATCATTTAGGCTATTATTACTTTATCCACTGCAACTTTGAAAAGACCGATAGTATTTGTTAAGAACCAATTTCGCAGATTGTTTAGCCAGGAGATGTGTCTGTGTCCTGCTCCCCTTTTTCCAAAAACTTTTCATTGAAGTATTTGCTGTGGTAACCTATATTTGTGGGAATTTCTCATTATGCGTTCTAATTACTCAAATTTTTCTACTTTAACAGTTTCCATAATTTCCAGTTTCTTGTTCATGCGATGTAAGCATCCCCGTTGGTAATAAAGTCAGTATAAGAAATTTTCAAAATTCTTCGATATAGCCATAATACAAATGCTTTAAGTTTCTTAGAAGTGGTTTCAGTAAGCGTTTAAGTTTCCCACACCGTAAAGGACACTGAAGACATATCATCTTGGGAGTCTTATTTTTGCGCTTAATTTTATTGCTGAGCTTTTGAAAAGTGACGTCATTTTGAGGAACACTGCTCTAGTTTTTTTCGACATAGCAACGAATTTCCTGAGAATGATCCCACTGTTTGTTTATCATGGTACCTAGATATGAATATTGTGGAGTTCTTTGTATTTGTTGATTGTTAACCATCAACAAGGTAGCAGGAACCGGAGAGTTGCTGATGATCATGTACTTTGTTTTGTTGATATTAAGTTCGAAGCCATATCGATTACTGACTTAGTTTCTTTTGGTCATAAGATATTGAAGACCCTTTAAATTATCAGCCATAACCGCCGTATCGTCAGCATAACGAATATTATTTATGCTGCTTATTCCCATTAAGCAGTATTCCTTCATCAGCATCTTCCAGTGCCACTCTGAATATTTGTTCAGAGTATATATTAAACATTAGTCGAGATAAGACACAACCCTGCCTTACTCCACCCTCAATCGATATTGCTTCTAAGCACTCCCCTGTTTTAATGAATGCAATCTGGTAGAGGTTGCCAATAATCCCCGCAGATCCTTTCCATCTAGTCCAAGGACATGGCGTAATATAGGTCATAATTTTAAAATAGGTTAAGTTTTTTATGTTAAGTAATTATTTATTTCTTTTCTTACTTTTAAATATCAAAAAACTTACTAATTATGTGCTTCTGTTGATTGTTACTTTCCATATAAAACCAACTCACCTGAAACAAATAAAACATGTAAGTGAAGTATATCATAAGAAACAAGTAGAGTAAATAACCGACCAAGGGCAAGTCGGACTTGCGCAATTAGTGTTCCATACGTTGAATGCTTTTAAAGTAAAAATTTTTGTTACAGAGGTATAAAATGATCAACAAAACACACCACAAATGAGTTTTTAACCAAGCTTCTTTTCGATCTTTACTGAACCTTGAAATTTTTATTTTTTTTTATATACCAGATAAATTATTAAAGGTAATGCATTAGTGATAATTTTCGTTCAATCTACACTCTGTGGAAGATACTCTAGAATTTTTTCAAAATTTTTTGCTCAGTACTTTTCGAAATAAGGTGAGACAGCGATTTTTCGCAATTTTTTAAAAATAATACAAAGAAAAGTGTGCGCAAGTATTAGATTATATATATTTTTGAACTCGTGTTTTTACAAGCTTTCATTTGCCATCCCACTCGATGACCTGGTAAATTTTTTTTTTCACTTCCGATTTCACCCCTCAAAACTAACCCCTTAAGTCAAAATTTAACTTTCAAAACTACACGGCTCTAATAAGGCCATCAATTCCTATATTAGTGCCAAATTTCAACTTTCTATGTCAAATAGTTTCGGAAAAAATCGGGTGTGACAGACGGACAGACAGGCAGATGCACAGACAGACGGACGGACGAAGTAACCTTATAAGTGTTCCGTGCGGAACCCTAAAAAGGTGTTTATGTATGTCGAACATTTCACTTGCGAACGTTTTCCATGCTATTAGCGTCAAGTATTGATTTTAGCCTGCATTCGACAAAACCAACTGTTCAAACGACTAACACGCTTGTAATTATGAAAGCTAAGTTATTAAAAAAATTCAAACAAAAATCATAAATAAAAGAATAAGACAATAGCAAGAAAAATATGATTTACATTGGCGCATCTTCTATTATTTACTTCTTACTTTGTCATCTCCATTGTCTTCAGTTCTTTTAGTTAATATTTTAATACGACCGTGTTCCACCCTCTCGCGTTGCAGCTTTATAGGTATCTGTTAAAATTCAAATTTAAGTCACTATTATAAATTATTCCCTTTTTGTACGTTCCTTTTTGCTACAAAATTACCTTTCCTTAGACGAAACGGAGCACATTGAATTAATTTAGAAGCTGGATCAAAGAAGCAAACACCTGTGAATAATGCTTTGAGATGTCTCTAAAGGAAATATGTATAAAGGTGAAAAACGACAAATAAAATTATACGCCGTTTGGTAAGTGAATTGTTTGTAATAAAATATAAAAATCCTTCATGACAGCGTTCTTAAGCATAATATTTGTTGCTTTTTACCATAAATCAGTCAGCCGACTGGGTGGCGCATTACCGAAATTATTTTTTTATCTTTTCGAAAAAATATATTTTCTTATTGGCTTTATATAAAAAATTACAATACACTCTAATAAACTAAGTAATTTTTCAACAAAACTACTTAACTGCATTTTTCATTTAAATCACTTCAAACTGTAGTTTTACAAGAATATAAATATGCTATAATTATAAAATGAAATCACAAATGTTTTAATATCATTCCAAAACTCATATGTCGTAATTTTTACAGACCAGCGTAGTTTTTACGACGCAATAAATAAGACACAACGTGATTAATTTTTGGACAACTTCCGCCTGCCATTATTTAAGCATTATTTGTAGATGGTGAATATTGTGGCATTTAAATGGAGGCGATTTTAGTTCAACTGTTCAAATTTAGGTACAAAATAAGTAAGTTTTTTTTTCAGGCACTATTTATATATTTATTTATTTTTTTTTATTTATTATCAACGGTAACTCCATTTTTACAAAAAACATCGACAATATGCAAGAGAAAAAAAAACAATGTGAATGAACAATATAATTAAAGCTAAATCTAAAACTAATAGGTCAGAATGCAGGGTATTACAAATCTAAATTAATCATTCTAAAGGTAAACAGTACTAGACATATAATACGAGGCATGTTTTTTTAAGTAAGTACCGTTTTGGAATTAAAAGATGCAAAGATATCGCTATAATTTTATTTTTACATGAAAGCCTGTACCTTAATCTACTTTTCTACATAATTTCCGTGAATATTGAGGCACTTGTCATAACGTGGCACCAGTTTTTGAATACCCTCCTCATAAAATTCTGCCGCCTGACTTGTTAACCACTGTATCACAAATGTTTTGACTTCGTTATCGTCTTGAAGACGCTGACCACCCAGGTGCTTCTTCAAGTGCAGGAACAAATGGTAGTCGCTGCGCGCCAGATCAGGGCTGTATGGAGGATGATCTAGAGTTTCCCATTTAAAAGATTTGATGAGATCTTTGGTCCGATTAGCCACATGTGGACGGGCATTGTCATGCAGCAAAACGATACCCTTACTCAACTTGCCACGTCTTTTGTTCTGGATTGCACGACGCAGATTGTTCAATGTCTCACAATAAGACGCTGCATTGATTGTCTCATTACGAGGCAGAAACTCCACTAGCAATACTCCTTTTCTGTCCCAAAAAACTGTGCACATGATTTTGCGGGCAGAAATTGTTTGCTTAAACTTCACTTTTTTGGGTGATGATGAATGTCGCCATTCCATGGATTGTTGTTTCGATTCTGGTGTGACGTAGGCCACCCATGTTTCGTCATCAGTAACAATTTGGTCTAAAAAAATGTTCACCTTCATTGTAGGGTACCGCTCAAGGAAAGTCAATGCACTGCCTAAACGTTGGGTTTTGTGCAAATCCGTCAACATTTTTGGAACCCAACGTGAACACAATTTCCGGTAATTCAAGTTCTCGGTCACAATGCGATACAAAACACTACGAGAATATTGAGGAAAGCAGTCGCACAATGATGAAATTGTAAAGCGTCTGTTTTCTCTCATCTTTTCGTCCACTTTCTGCATCAAATCTTCATTAACGACCGAAGGACGCCCACTCTGTTCTTCATCATGCACATTTGTGCGGCCATCTTTAAATGCTCTCACCCATTTCCTTACCATTCCATCACTCATAATGTTTTGTCCGTAAACTTCACAGATCTCACGATGAATATCGATCGGTTTTACGCCTTTAGCACTAAGAAATCGTATAACAGCCCGTACTTCACAATCGGCGGGACTCACGATTGTCGGAGGCATCTTAAACACTCAGCAAACAAACGTATACAATGAAGAATCAGACTGTAATGGCGTCAGTGCGTAGACATGAGATGTAGGTTACCAGCGCGCATGCGCGGAACGCCGACCGTATCGCTGCGGCGGCGGAATCGCAAAACGGTACTTACTTAAAAAACATGCCTCGTATAATACAATACCAATGGGAAACTACACGAAAATTAAAGAAACTCTATAGCGAGGTCAGTTGCTTGACCATATTTTTGAATCGGTGTACTGGGACATCAATTGGCAAATTATATTTATCAAAATTACGCTGCATTCTAAAGATTGGACTATGCAAGCCATAATTTCTCGTGACATTAGCTGGGTAAAAATAACGACCTGGCGCGGGTACGATGTACGGTATGAAAAGATAATTTACTAAGTAAGTACTTACAGTCTATATACCCATTTAGTAGCTTAAATAAGAAATGTAGTTCAGCTTGCATTCGTCTGTCCTGAAGAGTGCACATATTTAACAATCTCTGTACCAGGTCATAGTTGGTATGTCCCTCAGTTAAAGGAATTTTCAGTTTAAAAGAACAGATACGTAAGAATTTTTTTTGGACACTCGCCAACTGATTAATATGGACATTGTAAAAAGAAGACCACACCGGGCTTGCATACTCCAAAATCGGTAGAACGTACGAGCAATACAATAATTTAAACACATTACATGAAAAATCGGCACTATATCTATCAATAAAACCCTACACCTACCGGCTCGCTGCACCACACTCATTTGATGGCCGATGAAGGATAAAGAACAATCAAACATCACACCAAGATCCCTAATCTCATGTACCCGTTTTAAAATGGTTGTATTTATACTATAATCAAACTGCCTAGGACTTTTTAATCTGGAAAATGATATACAGGAACATTTATCAGTATTCAGACTTAAGCCGTTTAAAGTTGTTCATTGGAAAAATATGTCAACATCCGCTTGCAAAACAAAACTGTCCTCAGGACTAGAAATAATTTTGAATAATTTCAGATCATCGGCAAACATGAGAAAGGAACTATTGGTCAGAAAATCCCTCAAGTCATTTACAAATAAGAGAAACAAAAGGGGGCCGCAGTGAGAGCCCTGGAGAAGGCCCGAGGGCACTACACTATTCTTACACTTTGCTGACGGCCCATTAAAAAACTGTCCAGCCAACGAAGAATGTGAATGCCGAACCCAAGCGACCCAAGTTTGCTCAACAATAACCGATGGTTCACTTTGTCGAATGCCTTGGAGAAGTCAGTATATATGGTATCAACCTGACAGCCCCTCTCAAATGCGCCCAACAGGTAATCCTCATATGTCAGAAGATTAGATACACAGGAGCGAGAACGCTGCAAGCCATACTGTTCATCCATGATCACCCGCCTGCAGTGCCAAGAAAGACAAGAAGTGACCAATGAGTCAAAAAACTTTGGTATGGTCGACTGTATACAGCTACCCCTATAATTAGTCACGTCGCTACAATCACCAGATTTAAAAATTGGGGTTATATAGGAAATACTTCCGAATCCAGTGAGAGATTGAACAGGAAGTGAAGTGGTTTGCTTAAGGTGCACAGGCATTTCTTTAATAATAGAGGCGGGATACCATCAGGCCCACTTGAGGTTTTAGGCCTGAGCGACATCAGTTTATTAAAAACATCAATCAAACTAATAATCACGTTAATTAATATTGTCAATTCAGTAAGGCTCGAGTAGTCGTCCGGTATTTCCAAAGGGGCATCCTCATACACACTCGAGAAATATTCGGCAAACAAATCAACCGTAAGATCACCACTACTGCTCGTCCTACCCCCTAAATGCATGGAGTTATGATACCCATTCGATCTTTTGCAGTTATTTACATGTTTCCAAAATTCTGATGGACTTCTGTTGAGATTGAATTCTATTCTATTTATGTAATCCTGATAACATGAGCGCTCAAGAATTTTACACTCTTCCCTGAGTTGTGAGAATAACTCATAATCGGCAAATAGCATAGTCTGCTTGTACTGCCTATTTTTTTTTTTAACAATAAGGCGTTTTAGATGAGGAGAAAACCATACTAGAAAATTCGAACTTTTAAACACCTTGATAGGCACAAACATCAACATACCTTGATATAAAACATTATAAAATTGATTAATTGCCGCATTTATATCTTTATTATCGAGAAGAGTATTCCAATCAATTGAGGCAAAAAATTCATTCATAGACAAAAAATTAGCAGTCCTAAAATCAAAGTATTCAACATCAAACCTTAGAGCATCGTGCACAGTGCGAAGAGGTACATCACAGGCATAAGCAATATGGTGATTATTATTATCCAGCAGTGGATCTAAAGTGGCATAAACATTTACATTGTGGCAATGCGAAAAACACAAATCTAGAAACAGGTTATTGTTGTTTGGAATGTGTATGGTTTGAAACAGATTTAAAAAACCAAAACAGTTACTCACGATATTTGCTGCCGAAGCCGATGGGCACACCGCACTAACACCATTTTCACTATTATCCCAAGTGGCATCCGGCAAGTTGTAATCTCCAGAGAGAAGAAGACAGTGGTCGGGCCTCGATTCCAAGAATTCAGATACAGCCAAGCAGTGATCACTATAGATATCAAACGATGATTTTGGTGGAATATATACTGCACCAACAACGAATTTTTTATGCCCACAAGAAAAGGAGCAGAAGATCTATTCTATGGATGCCATAGAGTTCTTTAAAAGATTTGACCTGAACTGGCTCCTTACCGTCACTAGTACTCCACCACCTCTAGTTTTCGTGCTTGTATTCACATTTCTGTCAGTGCGATAAACATCAAAGCCAGGAATTCTAACCTCGTCCGATGAGTGAGCACACCCAAGCCATGTTTCAACAATAATAATCACATCATAGCTACTAAGGCAAGCATTTCTGCGCAGGATATTGAGCTTTGAAGATATACTTCCAGCATTCTGTAAGTAGCAATTAATCAGATGTCGTTTTTTGAAGGATGTCTGTTCTTTATTATTCTTGGAAATCCTTGAAAGTATTTAATTATAAGATCTGTTTCGCCGTTTACTTTTCTTTGGTTAAGTTCCGTATAAAGCTTTTTTATGTGATTACGCTGAGACAAGGTCATATCGGCGTTTATACGCATTGTAGATCCACTAAGTTTTTTCTTGTTCTGAAGGCAACTTTTAGCTATGTTGTGGGTTTCGAAAATGACGCGCAATGGCCGTGGTCTCTCACCGACACGACCCAATCTTACTGTTTTAAATTCACTTCGAGATTAGAAGAAGAACTCTCAGTAACGTTATGGACGATTATATTTTTTTCTTTAACAGAGCGATCATACATTTCCCTAAGAACACCTGCAGTTCCACCATCATTAGTATGTGTATCCAGAGCCACAGAATCGGTATTTCTGCTATTTAGAGAGGTCTTGATGTCATGAAGTTCAGACTGTAGTTCTCTCAGCTCTGTCTGAACTGCCGAGATTTTATTTCTATCTTCACCAAAACCTCTTATTTCTAACAGCATGGTCTGGATAGTATGATTCTACTCCATGATAACCTTGTAAAGCTGCGCAATCGCAAGGCAGGCATCTCTGAGATTAAAATAAACTCGGTTTAATAGCGCAGGCAACTCTATTTTCTATTTCTCTGTGTATTTCTGATTTCATGTATTTTCTAAGCCAATCTCAATCGCAATTAAACAGAGGTAGCGTCTGCTTTGCATCATCCTATACGTTTCGTAGTTTGTATACTAAAGAATAGAGTGTATATCATCAAAAAATACCCAGTCAACTCAATTTAAACTTAAGTGCATAAAACGTGTATGCGTAATATTTTTTCCAAACATATTATTAATATTCCCTCTAAATTTCAAACAAAGTAGAAATTATTGAACAAATTCGTGTTAAAAATTAAATCAACCAATTTGATACCCTGAAAACTGTATCGAAAACAACAACAAATAAGTGGTATTCGCGCTTTGAAAATGGTCGCGAATCAGTAAAAAAATGATCCAAGACCGGGAAGATCATCAACATCGAAAACTGATGAAAAGGTCGACAAAATCAAATAATAATAAAAAAAACGGTCAAGTGCAAGTTGGACTTGCGCAATTAGTGTTCCGTGTACCGTGACTGCCTTTAAAAAACAAGTCCTTAAAGCAGTAATGTACAGAAAAGTGTAAGAGTATATTACTGATTACACCGAATATGTAAAGATATTTCGTAGCTCTTAATCCCGTGCAAATTCACAACTTACCACGAAAAAAACCTCCACCATATTGTCGTGATAAATAGTTTTTTTTTATATCAGATAAATTATCAAACGTAATGCACTCGTGATAATTTTCGCTCAATCTACACTTTATAGAGAATATTCCAGAATTTTTTCAAAATTTTTTGATCAGTATTTTTCAAAACAGGGCGCGACAGCGATTTTTTTGCCATATTTTTAAACTCATAATTTCACAAGCTTTTATTTGACACCACACCGGGGAAAATCGGATATGAAATACAAATAGACATCTAAGTGATCTCATAAATAAATAAC
Source organism: Pachyrhynchus sulphureomaculatus (assembly GCA_019049505.1). NCBI lineage: Eukaryota > Metazoa > Arthropoda > Insecta > Coleoptera > Curculionidae > Pachyrhynchus > Pachyrhynchus sulphureomaculatus. The sequence goes on from CM032456.1 coordinate 175,116,142, forward strand.
CGGTCAAGTGCAAGTTGAACTTGCGCAATTAGTGTTCCGTACGTTGATTGCTTTTCAAATAAAAAATTTTGTTACAGAGGTATAAAATGATCAGTGACTTCACAAAACACACCCCAAATGAATTTTCAATAAAGTTTGTTTCCAATCTTTACTAAAATCTGATGACCTTGAAATTTTTGGTTTTTTTTATATACCAGATAAATTATTAAAGGTAATGCACTCGTGATAATGTTCGTTCAATCTACACCCCGTGGAGAATATTCCAGAATTTTTTCAAAATTTTTTGATAAGTACTTTTCGAGATAAGGCGGGTGGACAGCGATTTTTCGCGATTTTTAACAATAATACAAAGAAAAGTGCGCGCAAGTATTACATTATATATATATATATATATATATATATATATATATATATATATATTTTACTCGTGTTTTCACAAGCTTTCATTTGACACCACACTCGATTACCTAGTAAAAAAATTTTTTTTCACTTCCGATTTCACCCCCCAAGACTAACCCCTTAAGTCAAAATTTAACTTTCAAAACTACATGGCTCTGATAAGGTCATCAATTCCTATATTATTAGCAAATTTCATTTTTCTATGACAAATAGTTTCGGAGAAAGTCGAGTATGACAGATGGACAGACAGACGGACAGACACCGAAGTGATCTTATAAGTAAAAACAAGTTTATTATTCATGATATAGCAGAAGATACGTCAATATCATTTGGATTTGTTCAGGTTAGTTCAGGTGTCTTGTTACAAAAGAGCTGAATTTGTCACAAAAAAGTCAACGTATTGAATTTGCTAAAGAAATAAATGATTTCCAACTATGACTGGACTTGGGTATATAAGAAAGACAAACAATGGCATCAGTCAAATGAATGGCATTATCGAGATGTGTTGAAACCAAAAGAAACACCCCGATTTCAGCCAAAAAAGAAACTTATGTTCATTGTCGGGGTTAAACAGTCAATAAAGAGTATTATCTTGGTGTTATAAGGCGTTTTCGTGAAGTTGTGCCATTGAAGAGATCAAATTTATGGAAAAAACAGTTTGTAGATCATGACAAAACACCACCTCATGATGCATTGGTTATTCGACGATTTCTGGCTAAAGGCAGCACCAATACAACCCAACATTCACAGAATTTATCTTACCTTTACGATTTCGGTTGTTTTCCTTGATTTTATTGATAACTTCTGGCAAACAAATTGTTGTATACCATTCAGCATTAACTGTTCTTGGATCCTCTAAAGCAATGGTTGCAACACGTTCGGTATAACCAAAGAAACAAGCGAAAATTTTCTTGCAAGTGCTTCGCGAACGGACCACTTTTATTGGATTCAGTTCATCTTGGAAAGCTCAAACAATTGATTGTTGCTTAGTTTCCGGTTCGTACGAATATATTCAAGTTTTTGCATGTCTTCCGTCGAATTTTTGATCATTTCCTTACACTAATTGACATGAACCTGTTTTTGAGTTTCGGTCAAATTATGCGGGAGCAAATCTTTTTCACAGCTAAATGGTTATGCAAAATCCAATGTACTGTAGTCTTCGATATGCCTAAGAATGCCTCTATCTCACGGTAAATCCTCTTCAGTCATGTTGCGCACAGCATCGGTTTTTTGGAACAACAACCGATTTTTGTTCGACCTTGACGAAATTCATCGCTAACGGAAGTACGACCAAGACGACATTCTGCAAACCAATTGCAAACAGTCTTTTCTGATGCTGATTAATTACCAAAAGTTGAACGAAGCGCTTTGAGGCATTGTTGTTGAGTTAGGCCTTTAATAAAAATCGTAAAAATCATCCAATGAAAACCTTAACTAAAATTTTCGTTTGTTCACAAAACTGTTTTTTTTTTAAACGCTCACTGCAAACACGTTAATCGACCAATTTCTGAGCTGCTACTATTTTAACAATAACAAATGTCAAATTTTACAACAATGGTAATGTCACATCTCAATAGCGCCCATCTAGTCGTGGTTTGTAAAAACTTTAAAGGCGGCGCTCGTAGCCCGTGGTAAAATGAAGCTTTGAAGTTGTTTCGTAAGCTCAAAAACGTAATATTTGGTTTGAGGTTTATATCCCCTTTATCTGTATAACAAAATATACTGTAATATTTCAATCTTAAATATTTTATATCCATCTAGCTCATACAACAGCCTTACTTTTAATCCAGAAAATTGTCCATAAGAATACATATATCACGATGACACGACACATATTTTTTATGTAAAATATCGTCAAAATTCGCCATCCCCAAAAGTTCTTATCTGAAAAAGGTATAGTAAGTAGTTTATTGGGCTCCATTTAGCCAGCTGAATGCGACTCCGTTTTTCAAAGGACTCTCAGGACCCCGCTGGTAATTTAATCCTTGCAAGGATTCAATGTGCAGGATATATCTTACGAGTGATTGATTTCGTACACGCCGCCAGTCGTATATTTCTCGCGATGTGGGGAGTCATATTGTCGAAAAATAAATCGTTTTCGTTCGAGATGATATGGGATGTGTACTCATATTTTGATGGAATAAAGCGACGTAAAAAATTGGAATAGTTGTGAATATAAAATATTGAGAAATACATATTTTGCTTTTGTCATGTTCTATTGTATTTCTTACCTAAGTAAATATATGCTTCTCGTAACAAATTCTTTTACAGGATGCTACACGTTTTTCAGAAGGTATTTTTACTTGATACAGTTATAAAAAAAACCGGCCAAGTGCAGGTCTGACTTGCGCAATTAGTGTTCCATGCGTCGATTGCTTTTAAAATAACAATTTTTGTTACGGAAGTATAAAATAATCTGTGACTTCACAAAACATACCCCAAAAGACTTTTTAATAAAGTTTTTTCCGATCTTTACTGAAAACTGATGACCTAGAAATTTTTGTTATTTTATATCTATAATATATATAAAATGCAACGTCTCTCTGTCTGTCTGTCTGTCCGTTAGTGCGCTTATCACTGGAGAACCACTTATCCGATTTACGTACTTTTTTTTTTAAAAACATACATATGTTCTCTGGCCAGGTTATATGCTATATTTTATTACGATAGGTATCATAAGGAATGAGCAGGGACGATAATAGGGAATGAAGTCGGAAAAAAGTTTGCCGCTAGCACGTTCCCTTGCAATACACAGTCTAAACCATTAAATATGGAACAATATTATGTAGCAGAGAATATCTATAATCTATAATATATATAAAATGCAATGTCTCTCTGTCTGTCTGTCTGTCCATTAGTGCGTTTATCACGCGAGAAACACTTATCCGATTTACGTGTCTTTTTTAAATTCATACATATATTCTTTGGCCAGGTTATATAATAATGATAATAATCTATATTTATAATATATATAAAATGCAAAGTCTGTCTGTCTGTCCGTTAGTGCGCTTATTCCTCGAGAACCACTTATCCGATTTTTTAAATTCATACAATGTTCTCTGATCAGGTTATAGATATATATTTTATTATATCTATCTATAATATATATAAAATGCAACGTCTCTCTGTCTGCCTGTCCGTTAGTGCGCTTATCGCTGGAGAACCACTTATCCGATTTACGTACTTTTTTTTTAAACATACAATGTTCTCTGTGCAGGTTATAGGATATATTTTATTACGTTAGGTGACAAGGAATAAGCAGTGATGATAATAGTGAATCAAGTCAGAGAAAAGTTTGCCACTAGCGCGTTCTCTTGCAATACACTGCCTAAAGCATTAAATATGGAACAAAATCATGTAGCAAAGAATATAATATATATAAAATGCAACGTCTCTCTGTCTGTCTGCCCGTTAGTACGCTTATCACTCGAGAACCACTTATCCGATTTACGTGTTTTTTTTTAATTCATACCAGGTTATCGATAATCTTCTATCTATAATATATATAAAATGCAACGTCTGTCTGTCTGTCTTTTTGTCTGTCTGTTTGTCTGTCCGTTCGTTAGTGCGCTTATCACTAGAGAACCACTTATCCGATTTCGAGCTTTTTTTTTAAAAAACATACATATGTTCTCTGGCTAGGTTATAGGATATATTTTATTGCGTTAGGTAACATAAAGAATAAGCAGTGACGATAATAGCAAATCAAGTCCGAAAAAAGGTTACCGTTAGCGCGTTCTCTTGCACTACACTGCCTAAACCATTAAACATGAAACAATATCATGTTGCAAAGAATATAAAATATATAAAATGCAACTTCTCTCTGACTGTCTGTCTGTCCGTTAATGCACTTATCACTTGAGAACCACTTATCCGGTTTATGTGTTTTTATAAATTTATACATATGTTCTATATAATTCGATATAAGCCTAGATAATGGGAGATAAGGTGAGATAATGGGAGATAAGTATAAATAATGGAAGATAAGCAGAGATAAGTCTAGATAATGGGAGTTATGGTGAGATAATGGGAGATAAGGAGAAATAATGGGAGATAAGGAGAAATATTGCGAGATAATTCGAGATAAGCCTAGATAATGGGAGATAAGGTGAGATAATGGGAGATAAGGAGAAATAATGGGAGGTAAGGAGAAATAATGGGAGATGAGCAGAGATAAGCTTAGATAATGGAAATTATGTAGAGATAATGGGAGATAAGAAGAAATAATGGAAGATAAGGGGAAATAATGGCAGATATTTTATTACGTCAGGTAACATAAGGAATAAGCAGTGACGATAGTAGTGAATCAAGTCCACGCGAGCGGAGCCGCGGGCACGGCTAGTACCAGATAAATTACACACGTCTGCAACCAAAAAACTGCATAGGATTTTTATATTCTTTCTTATAGATTTTTACTCGAAAAATTCCATCTCGTCAGCTTTTCTTGTAAAACTCGTATTTGTAGTTTCATTTATTTGGTTGTATAAGCCACACTTAGTTTACATTTTGCATTCAAACGTGACTGTGCTCGTATTTTTAGTTATATATTATGGCTCCAAGAGGTTGTGTTATTACTTCTGACAACTCTTGTTTTAATTGTGGTGAATACACTGTTAAAAGTCAACAAAGAAACATAAGTGATTTCGTGAAGAAAATGTATTTTGCTTACTTCAAGTTGAAACTTGGGGATCAAGACAAAGCCTTGGCTCCTCATAAGGTGTGCAGAAGGTGCGAGGAAGATTTTCGTTTGTGGTTTAAGAGTAAGAAACACTCATTTCGTTTTGGCATTCCTGTGATGTGGCGTGAACAGCAAAACCACACTACCGACTGCTATTTCTGTTCGGTGGATGTGAAAGGTTTCAATACAAAAAATAAAAAGAAAATATCTTACCCAAACCTTAATTCAGCTATTTGTCCAGTGCCTCATAGCCCTAAAATACCAGTTCTATACCCACGTTCCAAGACTAAAAAATAAAAACCTGCTGTCACCCGGAACCTCGTTTTCGTGGTACAGGCACCGAGAGAGAGAATTCACTAAATTTTTCTCCAAAGAGGGAAATCTCGTTTTTTGTAGTGATGTTCAAAGGCTAATGAAGTGTTCTGAAATAGAATATGATTCATCTGAGTGGCATCAATTCCTTGATTTGTCAAAAACAAGTCTCAAAGCAGTTTTGCTGCATAATGGGAATAAATTTGCATCACTTCCTGTAGGACATTCGGTGAATTTTGAGGAAAACTATAACGATTTAACAATGATTCTTGAGAAAATAAAATATCAAGAACATCGCTGAATGGTTTGTGGAGAGATATTAACCATGATGTTGGGCCAGCAGGCGGGTATACAAAATATCCCTGCTTCCTTTGCTTGTGGGACAGTCGAACCAGAGATTTTTATTTTACAAAAACTGACTGGCCACTTCGAGATGTCTTAACCTCCGGCGAAAATAACGTCATTAATACGACCTTGGTTTCTCCTGGAAAGGTTTCATTACCACCCCTTCATATTAAATTGGGGCTTATGAAGCAGTTTGTTAAATCACTGCCAAAAGATGGGGAATGTTTCAGATATCTGTGTTCCAAGTTCACAAAACTGTCTAAAGCCAAGTTGAAAGAGGGAGTTTTTACTGGCACAATAGGAGAAAAAAAAAAGAATCGTGGGACTCTTTCAAAGACGTAGTGCACAAGTTTTTCGGTAATACTAAAGACCCTCACTACAAAACCATTGTACAACGCATGCTGGCTGCATATAAAGCTCGAGGATGTAAGATGAGCTTAAAATTTCATTTCTTACACTCCCATGTCGTCTATTTTCCCAAAAACTTGGAAGCCTTCAGTGAAGAGCAGGGTGAAGGATTTCACCTGGATGTCCGTGATCGAGGGCCGCTACCAAGGAACTTGAGGCGTCAATAACCTAGCTGACTACTGTTGGATGCTCAAGCAGGAAACAGAAAATGGAAAGCGGAAGCGTGTTCGGAGAAGTATCAAAGAGAAGAAGAAAAAGTTTCATAGACAAAAAGAATGAACACGGAAATTGTTTGTTTAATTATAAGAAATATTTTAGTTCATTGTAATGTGGTTTTTTTTCATTTGTGTTATGCTTTTTTTTATGCAAACACCTTGTATTTTGCAAAAAAACTGTACGTGATGGAGAGAAATGGAGATCATTTTTGGATTCAGCAGACTAGAAAACATGATATTTACCAAAAAACATCCCGTGCAGCTAAAAAAAAAATATTTTTTTACAGACTTGTGTTATTAAAGGTAATGCACTCGTGATAATTTTCATTCAATCTACAACCTGTGGAGAACATTCCAGAATTTTCTCAAAATTTTTTAATCTGTACTTTTCGAGATAAGGGGAGACGGCGATTTTTTGCAATTTTTTAAAAAAATACAAAGAAAAGTGTGCGCAAGTAATACAACTCGTGTTTTTACAAGCTTTTATTTGATCATCATTCGATGACCTGGTAATTTTTTTTTTTTTTTAACTTTCGAATTCACCCCCCAAAACTAACCCATTAAGTCAAAATTTAACTTGCTAAACTACACGGCTCTGATGAGGATATCAATTTCTATATTAATGCCAAATTTCAACTTTCTATGTCAAATAGTTTCGAAAAAAATCGGGTGTGACAGACGGACAGACACTGAAGTGATCTTATAAGTGTTCCGTATGGAATACCTAAACCTGCCTTAAACAACAGTAATTTTTTTTCTTTTAAATAACTAAAATAAAGTTATCAATTAGGGCTAAAAAGATTTACCGTATACTCTATATAACAATTAAAGAAGTAAGAAAAGCTCTGAAGGAAATGAAGAACAACAAATCTCGCGGCGAAGATTGGATCCTAAAAGAGAACGTTAAAATGGACGGCGAAGAACTGTTAAAAATAATTTTTAAAATAGTGTAATCCCAAAAAAAGGAATAAATAATGCAACGATTCTTATTCCTATGAAAGGCGATACTCGTATAACTAGTCTAGAAAACATTAGATCTATTAGTCTACTCTCCCATCTTTATAAGTTGTTCCTGAAAATCATAACGAAACTCTTAGTGCGAAAATTGGGTGACAACGACTATTAATAGAACTCGATAATTTCTTCACTCCACTTTGCAAATATTTTAAGGTTATAACTAGGAAACCTGGTTTCAGTAGGAACGGGCGACATATGCATCTTCGCTGGTGCTTTAAATTGATTTGCACATAAAATTTATCCTCCACGTAGCTCTCATTTGACGCCGATTACCTTTTTCTTGTCAAAACTAATGTTTATATTACCAATTCTCGCTACCTAGAATAATTACAAAAAAGTGTCCGACAAGAAATGACAGGGATAACGAAAACAGTGATCAAGAATCTCAACGTCCTCTTAGAAGAGTGCCAGATGCACATTTTACATTTAGATCACCTTGTTTTAACGAAATATTTTTTTAAAGACTGTACTTTGATGTAAAGTTTTTTTTTTATTTATCAATTTGTTTTTTAGTATAAATAATATTTATTATAATTAAATTTTTTTGTGGGGCTCACATGATAAGAAATAATTAAGTTTAAGTAAAAGTCAAAAGCAAAATTTGAGTGCAAAAGATTTGGAGACAAAATTAACTTTATTGTCAAATAATATATAAAGTTATTTAAGAAGAGTTTAGTCAGAGAAAATATAGCTATTGCTACAGAAAGACAAACTGTTTTGTAAGGAATGCCGAGAAGAGAAACGAATACTCAGAGCGACGATCAAATTCCGACTGAGACTTCGGCGCCGCGCGCTGTGATATGGGTAACAGGAGAGGTCGCCTATTATTCTATGCCTATTCAACATTGTTAGGTAGCAAATTTTTTTTGCCTGAGACAAGTTTTAGGAAATCGATTTATGGCTGCGATGAAATACCGTATGTGAAGTGTTCCGTACCGACCATTACAGTGTATTTGTTTGGGGTTGATAGCAGAATTCTCTCATTGTAGATGAAAATACATATAGGAGTGCGACCAAAAACAAAAGAGATTTCTTATGCATTTTACTGGATTTTGCTACCTGTTTTGAATTATTTTTAAGGGTTCACTCTATTTTAGGCGGAAAACCTCTGCTATACAATAGAGTCATAAAATATAAATAAGGGTGCATTGGTAGCATAGCCATCCGACTGTAACCTGCTTTCAGTGTTTAATAAATAAAATTATCTTAAAAATAGAGTTTTAGAAATATAAGATTTGTCAATAAAAAAATTTTAATCTATACAAATTCACAATTCACGATATATATACTTTAATTACAATCAAAAACAACCTTCATCTTCAAAATCTGAAGACTCGACTTTTCTTAAATTGATAATTAGGGGTTCTATTTCCATAGTTTCTTCGATGTATTCGTCAAGTTTCCACATTTTATTTTCTTCTTCTATAACATGTCGAATGACATTTTTCCAATTATCCTCTTTGATCCTCTCTATTTCGGCGAGTTATAATTGCCTTAAGTCTTAAAGTTTGAACGTGGTGTTTTCTCTTGCAACGAAACCTTTTATTTGTGCCCAAATTAGCTCTATGGGATTTAATTAGCAATGATATGGAGGTAATCTAAGCACTATGATATTGCGTTTCTTTGCCATCTCATCGACTGCGTATTTCTTGAACTGTGCCTTACTTTGTTTTGCAATTTTGAGAAGTTCCACTTTTAACATACCATCTTTATCTTTGAGATTTTTGTCTCTTATCCATTGAAGAATATCCGCTTTCTTCCATAAATTTGTCGGGAGTCGTTCTAATAATCGAGAATGGTATGGGGCATTGTCTAATACTATCACTGATTCTGCTGATATACATTCAATCATTTATTGGAAGTACACCTTAAAAACATCGGCCGTCATTTTCTCATGGTAATCTTTAACCACCGTCGAGAAATCCGTTTACACTATGAATATGTGTTATAATTAGCCTGCGACCTTTTCCTGAAGGGGGTTGTAATCCAGTTGACCAACATTCCATAAAAGCTTGTTTGGCACTTTTAATGTTTTTGTCAATCCAGAATTTTTTCGCTGTGTGTCCCTCATGTCCCCTCAAGTCCCTCAACCCAAGTCACATCTAAATAAAAAATATTTCTTACTTCAGTTCGAAATTTTCTGATGGCTCGTAGATATTCTCTTCTTCAACAAATTATTTGTTTTATCGATAAGAATAGATTTTCTGTTGCGTTTTCCCAACGAAAATTCAGGTTATGAATTATGATAAGTCCTGGTATTCTCTGATTTCTTGCAAAACTTTATGTAGTGTAGGTATTTCTTTCTTAATAAATAAATGGTGTACTTTTCTTCTTATTGCGTTTTTAAAGTCTCCATCGACCTCTAAGGGCTCCTTTCCTTTGTGATCTTGAGGTTCGTTGCAAGGACCGCGTTTTCTTTCTTTTAGAAATCTATAAATAACTGCTAATCCAACTCTCGTCATGTTAGTACAGGTTTTCCACAACTTCACTTGGCTTGTTGGTTGTTGATGCACTACGGCATCGTGAACGTTAAGTATCATTGTTTTTTCTCGCAGAGAAAATGCAGATTTACAGACTCCGCGAAGTTTGACCGGGGCAAAACTAAGAATTGAAGCCATCGCTGTTCTGATTTGAACTAAGCATATTATAGGTGTTTGCTTTATTTTTATACTTACACAAACTATTTTTATTGCATACTTAGGCACCTACCTACCGGTAAGTACGTTGGTTAATTGTACCTACCAGCAATAAGTTTTATAACACTGTTCACTAGTTCTTAAGAATTATTAATTGTGCTCATTTAGGCCTTTATCATACAAATAAGATTTTATTTCACCATTTACTCATTAAATTAAACTTGGAAATGCGTTGATTTATATAGCTTATTGTAAAGTTTAGAAGGCATGTAATAAAATATTTTTTAGATAAAGGTCGCACTGTTGTATAGAGATCGAAAATAAAGGTGATTAAAACTAAAAATGCAAATAATTGGTAGGGAAATTTCAGACGCTTATGGTTTATGACATTTTAATGTTTATAACCCATGTTGCGTGCTATCAATTCCAAACAAACGAACTTTAAAAATAGTCTAATTTGGTAATAATGATAAATGGTAAAAATGATAATAATAAATTGACAAAAGAATCAGTAAGTCGACTACATTTCCGACGTTGTGCAGTGGAAGACCATTTCACCCATTTATGATCAAACCGATAAAACATTCACACAAAAATATTGTGTGAAAATTCTAAAGACTGTTATATTTCCTACCTATTCCAAAGCCTTTGCTCTCAACTCTTTAAAATAAATTTTCCTATAAAAGCGTTGATTTGACAATACAATTCCATTGTCGAAAATAAAAGTCAAGTGGAGCTAGAAGTTTTAAATTCCTAGATATCCAGTGATTGTCTTACTTTTAACAATGAATCTGGCTGTACCTGTTTAAAAAATTTTAACCCGAATAAAATGAGCATGGGGGAAAACAAAACTAGTTCGCTTATAAAACAAGTTGACTACTTCATCAATACTAAGGAAACTGTTACGATATATGTACGAGGCTGGTTTGAAAAGTCCGTGCAAAGTCCGAGAGATGGCACCACCGGCGCGTATCGAGGTCATATTTAGTTAGTAGCATCTCTTGAATGAACGCACACCAAGTTTCAGCCATATTGGTCTATTTCTTTGTGTTTGGCATTCGTGTGAATCAAGGAAGTCGAGTGATTTTCAAGAAATGGACGAAAAAGAATTTCGTGTGGTGATTAAACATTACTTTATGAAAGGCAAAACGCCTTAGGAGTCTAAAGAGAAGCTTGATAAACATTACGGTGACTCTGCACCTTCGATTAGAACAGTTTATAAGTGGTTTCAAAATTTTCGGATTGGCCATATGGGCACAAGTGACGCTGAACGTTCTGGACGGCCTGTGGAGGTTACGACTCCAGAAATCATTGATCAAATCCATGATATGATGATGGATGACAGAAGAGTTAAGGTGCGTGAGATTGCTAGTGCTGTGGGCATCTCGACTGAACGAGTACATAATATTTTGCATAAACATTTGGACATGAGAAAGCTATCTGCAAGATGGGTGCCGTGATTGCTCACGCTTGACCAAAAACGGAATCGTGTGAAGTGTTGCAAGGATGGTTTGCAGCTGTTCCAGAAGAATCCGGAGGGCTTTAAGCGTCGTTTCGTCACTGTGGATGAAATATGGATACATTATTATACTCCTGAGACCAAACAACAATCTAAACAATGGGTTACCAAGGGGGAATCTGTACCAAAAAAGGCGAAGACCGTTCCTTCGGCCGGAAAGGTTATGGCGACTGTCTTTTGGGATTCGCAAGGGATAATCCTCATCGACTATCTGGAAAAGGGTAAAACTATTACAGGCGAATATTATTCATCGTTATTGAACCGTTTGAAAACCGAGCTGCAAGAAAAACGCCCGCGATTGGCCCACAAGAAAGTCCTTTTCCATCACGACAACGCACCAGCACACACCTCAGCAGTTGTGGTAGCAAAATTAATGTAAATAAGATTCCAACTCGTTTCACATCCCCCCTATTCTCCAGACTTGGCTCCCTCGGACTACTATTTGTTCCCCAATTTGAAGAAATGGCTGGCGGGACAAAGATTTTATTCAAACGAGGAGGTGATTGCAGTCACTAATGGATATTTTGGACAAATCCTATTATTCGGAAGGGATCAACAAACTAGAACATCGTTGGACGAAGTGTATAAGCCTAAAAGGAGACTATGTCGAAAAATAAAAAAGGTTTATCCTAAGTACATAAGTAGTTTTTATTTTTGCACGGACTTTTCAAACCAGCCTCGTATATAGCCTCTTGTAGAGGTAGATACCTGTATAACATTTGAAAGATCAAATGACTTTAAAAGAAGCGCATCTCTGTCAATCTGCTTTTGACATGAAAATTTACCAAGACGTTCTTGGAACAATATCAAGACGTTTAGCTTCGTGACTTTTATCCCAATGCTTTAAATTTACTAACTCTAATAGAATTAGCTTACAAGACCGCATATCCGAAAAACGCTAATAATACTAAATCAACCAATGAAACACAATTAATACGAAATCTACCTAATAAATATAATATAAAATAAAGCCTAAATATTTCATAAACTTCGTATTTTCACCAGAACTCATAGGAATTAATAATAATTAAATATATATCTCGATACAAAACCAAATTTATATTATTTGTAAAATGGACGCTTATTGTTCGCATATTTAGTATTTGGGATAAACCGGGGGTATTTATGAAATTTTGATACAAATATCAGCATTGTAAATTCCGATGCAAAACCAATTTTAATGAAACTATCTGTGAAGGGATTGTGTAGATGAAAATTTACCTGCCGGATTTATTTGATGTTAATAAACGACAGGGAGCAGCATGATAAAACAATGGTCGGTTAATTCTTCTCGATAGTATACAGGATGAAGAGAAAATTACTATAAATTTCACCACGTGAAAGTATCGATTATTTCAATAAAGTATATAATATATGAAGAAATGGATAACAAATGCTGCTACATAATGTCCGGCAAAAATATAAAGACACCCTCAAAGACATCAGATGACCTAAACCTTATAGAACCAAGAAAATACATTGGATCGTCAGGAGAGAATCAGATCAATCAATAAATTAGGGTGGTTTGTAAAAAGGACAACAATGCATACTTGAACAACATATCGCACTGTTGCTTCAAAAGTGACAACTCAAAAAACTTAAATTTTCAGGAAAAGGAAAAAACAGTCGTTTCTAGTAACATAGAACATTTCTAACAGAAATAAGAACAGAAGAGGTAAAGAGAATATTATCTCTAAAATGGTTTTGTAAATAAAAATAATAAAATAATTTTTATTTCAGGGTAACAACCCTTAAAAGACCCTTTCTTTTGACTTGTGACGTTTTTGAATTTGTTCGGACTCACTACGAACTGAACTATTTTGAGTTGTAACATTTTTGATGAATTAATTAGAGTAACAAAATTTATATTATTTCTAGTCTTGTGACTTTTTGCTTAGTTACAAAAACATTAATTTTTATACTTTGACCTGATTTGAGGAAGATAAGGAAAGTCAGTAATAAAAAATTAACAATTATTTTTAATAAAAGTAGCAATGGAAAAGTACAAAGAAATAAGTAAAGAGTACAAACTAAAAAAGTAAGTAAAATGGAACGCAGAAGGTTGGTTACCTACTGTAAAAATATTTTACAGGTTTCTGAAAAATATTTTTACAAAATTGATCATAATATTTTTTAGGAATTATGTTCTTCTCGCATAAAGATTTTAGATTGTTCTTCTTCGTTTCAGTTTAGTTTACGTTGGTCAGCTGAAGTGACACAACATGAAATATTTTCAATGAAAGACTTGCCTTTTTATCATCAAAAGTGACAACTCGAAATAATACACTGTACAGGGTGAGACAACGATAGAGTAAAGTTCATTATCTCATTTGTTTCAGGAATGACGAAAAAATGTTAAACACAATAATTTTAGGGAATATTAGGGTGCATAGTTTAAAATTAGTTTGGAGTATACAGGATACTTCAAAAAAGTGTGGCCGATATAACGTGTTTTTTTTAATGGAACATCCTATTTTCTGATTTATTTTTAAATTCTGGGTAAAATTTTTTTATTAATAATGTTACATATCTAAACCTAGTAGTTTTTCTAACATTTCAATTTAAAAAAAAAAATACTAGTTTTCAGTTTTGTAAAAAATTGCCAGTAGCGCCATTGTTTCTGAAGGTGGAATACTCATAATTGGTATAAGCGTTCTATAGAGAAAGTTGGAGATCCTGGGAGATAAGGAGAAATATTTGGAGAAAATCTTGAATAATGATAGATAAAGAGATATAAGCCCCTGTATTACGGGAGAATTCGAGATTATGGGAGATAATGCGGAAAAATGACAGAAAATGCAATATATAAGCATTTATAATATGGGAAAGTTGGAGATTCTGGGAGATAAGGAGAAAAATTTGGAGAATTGCTTGAATAATGATAGATAAAGAGATATAAGCCCCTGTATTACGGGAGAATTCGAGATTATGGGAGAAGGCGAAATAATTGGAGATAATGCGGAAAAATGACAGAAAATGCAATATATAAACCTTTATAATATAGGAAAGTTGGAGATCCTGGGAGATAAGGAGAAATATTTGGACAATGACTTGAATAATGATAGATAAAGAGATATAAGCCCCTGTATTACGGGAGAATTCGAAATTTGAGTTAAATGCTGCAGGGTGTTCAAAATAAATTTTTGCATTTGGACTATTTTAAACTGAAAAATCTCAAATTTTTTAAATGGCACACTCTGTATATTATTATTTTTCTGATAGATTTTACAAAACTCTTCAACTTTTAATAAGTATATACCTATTTCTAATGGTTTTCGATTTATTTTGAGTTTTTCAATTTTTACCCTTGTTTTTAATACACATAACATCATAGTTGCCAAGACAAAACAAAAATGTAACATAGGCATTGTCAAATTTTGACATGTCTATTAAGTAAGTAAAAATAGTTTAATTTGTTGTAGTAAGTGACGTATAAAGGTAATAGTTATGGATTTTCCTTAAAATGAATTAATTTATATAGTTTATATAATGGGCGAGGCGGGAAAAAATTGTTTTTTGGCAGTAAGGCTTCAAGAAGCGAAGTACCCTAACAGAGGTATACCATCTAGAAAATCTTTTCAGTGCTTAATGGAACGGTTTGATGGCAGTGGTAGCGTAGAGTATACGAAACAGAAAACCAGAATGCTACCAATGAGGAAAAAGAAATGGAGATTTTACTTCATGTTGAAGATAATCCCCAGGTCAGCAGCCGTCAACTAGCTGACTTATCTGATACATCCCAATCTACGGCTAATCGCACCACGAGAAAATACCAGTATTATCCCTTTCATATGGAACTACACCAAGAACTTTAAGACCGTGATTCTGAACGACGAGAAACTGTTGTACCACCACGAATGAAGCAAGAGAGGCCGATCCAAATTTTTTATCCAAAATAATGTTTTCTGATGAAGCTACTTTTCGCAGTAATGGAGCAGTTAACAGCCATAACATACATTATTATTCAACAGTTAATCCATTTTGGGTCCGGAAAATTCAAAACCAAAACCATTAGTCGCTTAATGTATGGTGTGGAATATTAAATTTTCGAATTATTGGTCCATATTTTTTCCGCGAACCGCTTAACGGGCTTAGATATTTAATTTTTTTGCAAAACGAATTACCCCAGCTTCTCGAAGAAGTTGAAAACTTTGAAAGGAAACATATGTGGATTCAATAAGATGGAGCTCCTGCTCATTATCACCGGGAAGTTCGGGAATTTTTAAACGATCGTTACCCACAAAAATGGATCGGTATGGATGGATTCATTCAGTAGCCCCCTCGATCATGTGACTTAACACCTTTAGACTTCTTTTTGTGGGGCTACATTAAAAATCGTGTTTATGTGAATCCTCCTACAACACCAGTAGATATGGAAAATAGGATACGGGATGCGTGCAGGACAATAACGCCCTTTATGCTAAGGAAAGTGAAGGAAAATATAGTAAAACGACCAAACATGTGTATTCAAGTAGACGGGCATATTTTTGAACATTTATTACGTCATAATAATTAATCATCAAATATATTATTATATTATTTATTATTACTATTATATTAAAATTATTAATAACTATTTGTTTATGTTTTCACAATAGCGTAAGTGTATTAAAAACAAGGGTAAAAATTGAAAAATTCAAAATACATCGAAAACTTTTAGAAATAGGTATATGACATACATAATAAAAGTTGGAGGGTTTTGTAAAATAATAATATACAGGGTGTGCCATTTAAAAAATTTGAGATTTTTCAATTTAAAATAGTCGAAATGTATAAATTTATTTTGAACACCCTGTAGCATCTAACTCAAATTTCTTTACATATATCTCATCTCAATAGAACGCTCGTACCAATTATAAGTATTCCACCTTCAGAAACAATGGCGCTACTGGCAATTTTTTACAAAACTGAAAACTAGTATTTTTTTAAAAAAAAATTGAAATATTAGAAAAACTACTAGGTTTAGGTATATAACATTATTAATAAAAAAGTTATAAAATTTTACGCAGAAACTAAAAATAAATTAGAAAATAGGATGTGCCATTTAAAAAAACATATGTTCGATCGGCCACACTTTTTTGAAGTACCCTGTAGACTCAAAAATAATTTTAAACTGTGCACCTTAACATTCCCCTAAAACTATTGTATTTAACATTTTTTCGTCGTTCCCGAAACAAATGAGATAATGAACTATATTCTATCATTGACTCACCCTGTACATTGTTTAAAAGCATACACACTTATTTTTGCAACTGAAAATGTATCACCATTGTATTGTAAACATAATATGACTGAATCGGCAAAAACGACACAAATCCCATCTCTGGGCCAACTCGTGAACTAAAGTATATAAGCTTTTGAGGACTCATGGATTAATATTTAACGTACCCATTCCTAGTGATAACTCAAAAATTAAGTTTTTTGAGTTTTGTCACGTTTGCAGTAACAGTGCGATATACGAGGAGCTAGAACAACGAACAACATGCTACAATCGACCACAAAAACAAGCAGTGCAAGAGAGGGATGCATTCTCTCACCACTTTTGTTCAATATTTATACTGATATTGTGTTTAATGAGGTCATCTATGAATGCATTGAAGGAATAACAGTTAATGGGAGTACACTGAACAACATACGGTGTGCTGATCATAATGTTCTATTAGCAAATAATATCGAAGATCTCCAGCAACTGATCAATCGAGTCGTAACAGCCAGCGAAAGATTTGGATTAGCTATAAATATAAGAAAAACCAAGTGGATGGTAATAAAAAAGAAAAATCTACCACCAGAATTCCTCGAAATTAGGGATAACACCGTAGAACAGGTGTCCACATTTAAATATTTGGGAACCAATATAAATGACAAGTGGGACCTAACAAAGGAATTATATACCCGAATTGAACAGGCCCGAGTAATATACATGAATATGAATAAATTTTTCCATCGAACAAATCTTAGTCTCAGACTCCGAATGAGAATGATGAGAGCGTATGTATTTTCCGTGCTATTGTATCGATGTGAGTGCTGGACCCTCAGAGAAACGATTGGAATCTGGCTCAGAGAAACCATTGGAATCTTTTGAAATGTACATTTATAGAAGCCTTCTTCGCATCTCCTAGGCACAGAAAAAAAACACAGAAGTACTGGAAAGAGTGAACAAAATGAAGGAAGTACTAACAACCATAAAAATAAGAAAAACCCAATACTTCCGACTTATAATGGGGGGCCCAAAGTATAAGTGCTACGTCTAATTATTCAAGGCAAAATAAAGGGCAAACTATTGATCGGAAGACGACAGAATTCTTGGTCGTGAGAAGGTGGTTTAGATGTACTTTCAGTGATATTTTTCAAACAGTAGTTTCTAAAGTTCGTTTAGCTATATCGATCGTCAACCTTCGTGAGGAGACGGCGCCAGTATCGTAAGAAGACTGTTTAATGATAAATTACACTGGTCAACACTGAAATTTTTTCCTGAAATTTTATATGTATTATAGGGGATACCTGAGGCACTGATTACGGAAAAAATACTGGTTTAATGCTATTAGCTCCACTTATTTATTTATATGAAATTACAATTTTCTACAAAAATGGAACAAAAATACATTTTTGCTATGTTTGATATAATTACACGCTATGAAACGTTCTTTTAAACGATTTTCTTGAATATACGGCCTCGAGGATCATGTCTTTGCCAACTCAGTAATCGGCCATCATATGGATGTCCCACCTTCCTTGATAACGCTTTTTCCATTGTGCGTATATCTTGGTGCAATCTTTCACCCTGCTTTTCACTGAAATCGCCAAGATTTTCTGGGAACCTTCGTGAGGAGACGGCGCCAGTGTCGTAAGAAGACTGTTTAATGATAAATTACACTGGTCAACACTGAAATTTTTTCCTGAAATTTTATATGTATTATAGGGGATACCTGAGGCACTGATTACGGAAAAAATACTGGTTTAATGCTATTAGCTCCACTTATTTATTTATATGAAATTACAATTTTCTACAAAAATGGAACAAAAATACATTTTTGCTATGTTTGATATAATTACACGCTATGAAACGTTCTTTTAAACGATTTTCTTGAATATACGTCCTCGAGGATCATGTCTTTGCCAACTCAGTAATCGGCCATCATATGGATGTCCCACCTTCCTTGATAACGCTTTTCCATTGTGCGTATATCTTGGTGCAATCTTTCACCCTGCTTTTCACTGAAATCGCCAAGATTTTCTGGGAACCTTCGTGAGGAGACGGCGCCAGTGTCGTAAGAAGACTGTTTAATGATAAATTACACTGGTCAACACTGAAATTTTTTCCTGAAATTTTATATGTATTATAGGGGATACCTGAGGCACTGATTACGGAAAAAATACTGGTTTAATGCTATTAGCTCCACTTATTTATTTATATGAAATTACAATTTTCTACAAAAATGGAACAAAAATACATTTTTGCTATGTTTGATATAATTACACGCTATGAAACGTTCTTTTAAACGATTTTCTTGAATATACGTCCTCGAGGATCATGTCTTTGCCAACTCAGTAATCGGCCATCATATGGATGTCCCACCTTCCTTGATAACGCTTTTCCATTGTGCGTATATCTTGGTGCAATCTTTCACCCTGCTTTTCACTGAAATCGCCAAGATTTTCTGGGAATCAATCTAAATGAGAATGTAAGTAATGAATCTTGGTACTCATGTTGCAGCCCAGATCTTCCAAATTGGATAACATGCACTTAACTAACTAAGAATAGTTGTCAGACTTATTGTTTCCGAGAAAATTTTTAATCACCATAACAAACGATTCTCAGCTTTAGACTCGACTTCATTCACTGAATTCATAAAGTTTGGGTTTTTCACAAATTGTCTGATTTGTGGCCCATCAAAAATACCCGCTTTCAATTTTTGCGGGAAGTTTGCGTGAAAGAAAAGCAAAACATTCGCCGTTTTTGTCAAGGGCTTTTACAAACTGTTTCATAAGGTCAAATTAATAATATTTTTGGTACCAACCATCAGTTCCTCTCGTACTGGTCCCTTTTTTTGAGACCAATGACGTTGTTTGTTGCGGCTTTCCCACAGACACATAAAACATGGGTATTTCGTGTAATCACCCTATTGTCCGAGAAGAAAGTTAATCATCTTTAAGTCTACACAAATGAGCCAGTTGTGGTCTCGATACTTAATTTTTTCCATTACTGAAGAAACAGTTGTATATTAGCACATTGTAGAGTGTGCGATAGGTATAGAACCATACTTGTTGCCGTTATGAAGTAACACACACGTTAAGCTTCTCTTGCTACTGTCTATAAAAAGACGCCAATCATTTAGTAGTACTAGAGGTATCGTTGTGAACTCATCTTCTCCAAAATACCTCTGACATCATTAAAAGACTAAATCATTTTCTTTTAACAAATTTAGATCTCTTACTAAATCATTTAATTCCTTTTGATTAAAAGGTTGAGGATTTGATGACTGACTACATGTGAAATCCGAATCAGTATTGCCCATTGTGTTGTCTTCAATTTCTATAAGCTCTCAAAGCATTTAGATGATGCTCCTTGTATCTCACCAGAGAATAGAAGAGGTCGTTGAGCGGAGGGTAAGTTAGGATATGACCATTTATTTCGATTTCCAGAATTTATGCCGTTAATATTTACGACGCAAAAATAGCAGTCGTCATAGTGATTTTGAGGTTCCTGCCAAATCATCGGTGTTTTAAATTTGATAACACTTCTTTTTCCATTTAACCATTGCTACATATACACAATAGAGTTCTGGCACACAATATGAGGTACCCATTGCTTGTCTTGATTACACAATGTTATTTGAAAGTGGTTAAAATACGTAGTTTTAATGAAGTCCGAGATAGGTTTTCGATATTTTTCGCCACAAATATAGCAAAAACAATAATTACACAGGTCTGCAACAAAAATGCTGTCTGGATGTTTTCAACTGATTTCTATGTATTTAGGTGTCCTGAAAACTAAAAAAATACTCAAAAAATTCCAGAACGTCAGGTTATGTTGCAAAACGCAAAATTTTAATATAAAAAAGGGTTTTGTTTGGGCTAACTTGAAGTAACAAATAAATAGGTACAATTTTATTTTGATTACTGTTTTTAAATGTATACAGGCCATAACTATCATTACTTTCTAAATAAAGAACGCCCTGCGTGAGCTAAATTAACAAACATAAACGTTGTAACCAGAATGTGCGCGCTCCGATAGTGTAGAAAGTGGCGCGGTACAATTACGTGTTAACTCGTCATTGTTTTATAGATCTTGGTTCAACAAGATGGTGCTGTACCTGAACCCGATGACAAGTGAAGTTTTCAATTTGAAGATGACAGCAGTCCGAAATTGTTTTCCCAGGGCGAGCTAAATGATTTGGTAAGAGACTTGAATCTTCCCAAAAACGCTGCTGAGTTGCTTGGATCAAGGCTCAAAAGCAGGAACTTACTTTTGCCGGGAGTGTCTTCCTCCTGGTTTCGATATCGTGAGAAGCAGTTCACTTCCTACTTTGCCCAAGAGGACGAGTTGGTTTATTGAAGGTTTGATGGATACATTTAAGATCTCATACGACCCAGCACAGTGGCGTATTTTCATAGATTCTTCAAAAAGAAGCCTTAAACCAGTTCTGCTTCACAATGGCGGTTTCTATGCTTCCATTCCTGTCAATCATTCCGTACACCTCAAGGAAACCTACAAGAACTTGTAATTGGTTCTTTGCAAATTAAAATATAAAGACCACGGTTGGCAAGTGTGCGGTGATTTAAAAATCTTGGGCATGTTGCTCGGACAACAATCTGGGTTTACCAAATTCCCTTGCTTTTTGTGTCTATGGGATAGTAGAGACCGAGCGAATTACTGGACCAAAAAGTGTTGGCCTCCGAGGGAGCTTAAAGTTGACGAAAAGAACGTCCTGCATGAAACTTTGGTGCCTCCTCATAAAGTTCTTCCACCGCTTCACATTGCAAGCAATTTGTAAAGTCACTTCCAAGAGATGGAAATTGCTTCAAATACTTAATATCAAAGTTTCCAGGCCTCTCGAAGGCAAAGTTGAAGGAAGGTGTTTTCGTTGGACCAGATATTAGATGGCTTATGGCTGATCCACAATTCATCACAACCATGACGGATCCTCAAAGAGAAGGGTGGATTGCCTTTAAAGAGGTCATAGAGAAATTTTTAGGCAATAACAAAGACCCTAACTACAAACAAATCGTCAAAAGAATGTTAAAAGCATTTCAAGCTTTAGGTTGCCTAATGAGTTTAAAAGTACATTTTCTTCATTCCCACCTCGACTACTTTCCAGAAAATTTAAGAGATCTGAGTAAAGAGCAAGGTGAACGATTTCACCAAGATATTAAGGAGATGAAAAAAAGATACCAGGGAAGATGGAGCGTCTCAATGATGGCAGACTTCTGTTGGACGCTTCAGAGAGACCTTCCAGATGCTTCCTACAAGCGAAAATGTACCAAAAGGAGTCTCACTGGGAAAAAGAAATGTATTTAGTGCTTACTAATGAATGTATTTTAGATAAAAAAATAAGTTTTGTTACGCAATTATAAATTAAAAAAAAATTTTTTAGTCTTTTATCTTTTATTTTAAGATGATAACTTGTTTAACATAGATACCTACATTGTCAGAAAACGTGACGTTCTAGGACAAAATGAAAGTCATTTTCGGATTCAGTACACCCAAAAACATAAGAATTACGCAAAAAAAAAACCAAAACAGCTCTCAATTTTTTTTTTTTGCAGACTTGTGTTATTCGAGTCGGGTAGATCTTAAAAAAACTGCGGATGTTCTCTAAGTTAGGGTAGACCGAAAATATTAAAAAAACATGGGCTGTCAGAGAAAAACTAATATCGGATTCCAAATCGGGACACTACAATAAGCCCAAAACTGAAAAAAAATTAGAGGAAAAAAGAAAATTATTTGTTGACCAGTGTTATATGTTAATTAAATTAGTTCTCCATTACAAAACATATATTTTCAGCAACTTTCATATTTTTTTTCTCGTGACCCACCGCGTCGAATCACCTGAAACTTCGCAAATATATTTAATTGCATTTTTCTACAACAGGGAATTTTTTGAGAATTTTCTTATCGCAACCAATGTAATGCCCGAACCTCCTTAATAATTAACTAAATTTGGATAATTTGTAGCATTACTTTTAAAAGATAGCTATTTTAAAAGGAAATTATCAATTTAATATATTATTGCAGTGCTTAACATTCTGTAATGGGTAACTCTATGGAGGAAATTGCTTCAAAACCCATCAACCATTATGTAAACAAAAATTATTATTAAATTTATATCTTGAATCGTTATAAATGATTTCACACGGGTCCCGTGTGTCATCAATATTTTACAGCTATTTTAATTTGGCGGCTTCGGGATCTCGTTCAACGGATTTATTTTGGCAATAAAGCCGCAGAAATTCCTATTAAAAGTAAATAAATGGACCCCCGGCGACGTAAATAACTCACTCTTTATTACGGGAGCCCTCGAAAGGGCCCGCCAGGATCGATTAGAGTAAATCTGCATTAGCAGTTAGCACAAATCATATCGCTTGTTAAACAGGATACGTATATGTGCCACAGACAGAGAGTATATTGATTTTATGTCAAGGTCAATTGCTAGTTAAAAAACTCTACTGATTTCGTAGAAAAGGAGACTAATCGATCATATATATATATATATATATATATATATATATATATATATATATATATATATATATATATATATATATATATATCTGTACCATTTGGGAAAAACTAGATAAGTCGATTTTTCCCCAAAATGAGATAAATACGCTGGGCGACTCATATTGGTGCCCTACACATTGTGTAAAAGTAGGTAAGTCGAAATGTCAATGGTATCCGTTAAATCGCATTGGGCGTTTTGATACAACACGGAAATTTATTTACGGATTCACATAATTGCATTTATCCATTTTTATCAAATCGGTGTTTGGGTCCTAAAATAGACTAAACGTATTTATCTTGGTTTTACAAACATTTACCCAGTTGCTGTAAAAAGATAATTACCGTTATTCAGTTCTTGAAACGCTTCTTCCATTGGCAAAAACTAGATAAGTACAATTATCCTAATTGATGACCTTAAAACTGTTGGTGATTTTTAGTAGAACTGTAATTGTCTTATTTTACTTCTCTATGGACTAAAAGGTAAGTAATGATATCTAAATATTCATGCTAAAGACGAGTTTTCCGAGAAAAAAAAAAAACTCGCTCCAGGTTTGCTGAACGCAATTCAAGGAATTTCAACTCAGCTTATTCCTTCTATGCTCGTGATTTTCTCAGTTTCTTTTAAAGTTTCGTATAGTGAGGGTGTGTTTCTCGTAAACTTTAAAAAATGGCGCATCAAAGAGCAGTTTTTTTTGATGGCGCTAAAAGAAAATGCTTTCACCAAAAAAGCAAAGTCCGATGCTGTACCCACGTCTTCGAATACCGCCCTTTTACAGGAAGGTGGGTTTACGATTTTTTTAAATTTATCTATTAAGTAAGTTATAAATTGATTCTTGATTTTACTAACATATAAAAATTATTTTATCTATTTCTGCTTGCTAACTACCATCATCACTAAACTATCTATCTATGAACATAATAAATTTTTGGGAAATTCCTTCTTTTAGGTCAAGACGATAATTTACCTATTAACATTAATATGGACATGACATTTGATGACAATGATAACCATGCTAGTATTTTGGAACAAGGTATTTCTGAACGGTTGTTTTAAGCAAATTTTAAGTTTAGATGCTAATAATATTATACTTTTTAGACCTCTGTCTGTCAGATGACAGTGATTTGGACCCAAGTTTTGAACCAAAAGATAAAGACTTCGTGGAATCTTCAGAAGAATACAACTCTGATAATGATATAACTTCAACTGATGATCATTTAAACAAACCACAAATTTTAAAGAGACAAAAGAAGATTCCAGAGACCAGAGGCGAAAATGGGGACAATACTGAACGTGACCTTAGATCTTTATTAGACGATATGATTGACTCAGTTGTTGGTAAGAAAAAAAAAATATTTAAAAATGACAGTCGAAAGCAAAGAGAACAAAGAAAATTTTGTAGAAATTTTGGGAAAGCTTATATTACTCAAAGTGGAGTTCAAAAGGGTGCTAGGAAATTAGTCGATTTGGCTTCATGTAGGTTAAACTGTAAATCTCGATTAAAAAGTGAGGATAGGCAAATGATTTTTGAGCACTATTGGGCCCTTGGTACTCGTGATAAAAGAGCAAATTTTATTGGTTCTGCCGTAAAAATAAATTTACCAAAAACATTAAAAACAGCCCCGAAAAATAGAAATAGAAGTATTTCTTGCACGTACACGTTTTATGTCAGAAATCAGCTTACTACTGTATGCAAGCAGTGTTTTTGTAAGATCTTGGGTGAAAAAAAAGGATTTGTTGAATTGACGGTAAAGAAAAAGCAGTTGTCTCCTTGTGGGATTATACCAGATGATGCTCGTGGGAAACCTGCTTCTGCCAATAAACGGTCAGAACAAGATATAGCAGCAGTTTATGATCACATAAAAAGGTTTCCTAGCTATGAAAGCCACTACTGCCGGCAGCGAACGTCCAAGAAGTATCTTTCCAGTGATCTCAATATCGCAAAAATGCACCGCTTGTATGTAGAAAATGCAACTAATCCTGTCTCTATAACCTTATATTCTAAGTGTTTTCACGATTTAAATTTATCATTTAAGCAGCCTAAAACAGACACATGTCACAAATGTGATTTATATGATATGAAAATAAAATCGGAAATAGATGATGACGAAAAATTAAAAATTACTGAAGAAAGGGATATTCACCAGAATATGGCGGAATACGCGTACAAAACCAAGCGTGAAGAAAAGAACGAAGCCAAAAAAAATTTTAAGAAACATGTTGCTGCATTTGATCTACAGCAGTGTTTACCGACACCTTTTCTAAAAACATCCGTCGCTTTTTATAAAAGGCAACTGTGGTCATTCAATTTGACAGTCCACAACCTGGGGAATAATAAAAGTACTTGTTTTATGTGGGATGAAACCATCTCCTCTAGGGGAGCAAATCAAATTGCTTCGTGCCTCTTCAGTCATCTGAAAAATCTGCCCTCAGATGTTGAAGAGGTAACTTTGTACTCAGATACTTGTGGGGGGCAGAATACAAATAATATCGTTGCATTAATGTTTTTGTTCGCCATTAGGGTATTGCCCATTAAAGTAATCAATCATAAATTTCTAGTCAGTGGGCATACTCATATGGAGTGTGATGCAGATCACGCGGTTATTGAAAAAGCTAAAAATCATACTGGCATGAAAATAAATAACCTCCATGATTGGATACAACTAGTGAGAAATAGTAAAACTAAAAATCCTTTTCAAGTGGTTGCAATGAAAATGGAGGACTTTTTTGATTTTGCCTCATTATCCAAGAAAAACGGACCGTTTATGTTAAAAAAAAACAAAATACAAATGGAGATAAGTTTTTGTGGAAACCAATACAGTGGTTACAGTATACCAAAGATTCACCAAATATTATATTTTACAAGATGTCACTCGAGGAAAATCATGAGTTCAAGGAAATTAACTTTGGTAGGAAGGGAAAAACAATGATTCCACGATCTATTCCTCTGTTTAGCAATGAGCCATTGGTGTAAGAGTGAAAAAGTAAGTAGAAAAAATTAAATTCAAAAGACAGAATCATGATAATTTATGGCGAATAACTAGATAAGTGATGGTGTAAAATAGACAATTCTTCAGATTTCTGGTAATTAACTAGATAAGTGCGGGTGCAATTTTAGATAAGTCCTAAAAATTTAAGAAACAATAAAAAAATTAAATAAACATGCATTTCTTAATAAAATATAGAGAATTTGAAGAACAATGGTGTTTGGAAAAATAATTTATGAAAAAAATCGATTTACACTAAGAACAGAAAACTTCAAAGCGCTGCCCTGAAAACCTGTGATTTTGGACTTATCTAGTTTTTCTCAAATGGTACAGATATATATATATATATATATATATATATATATATATATATATATATATATATATATATATATATATATAGCAGTATTATGTTGTTGGGGTAAGCCGTCTTTGGAAAAGAACTAAAGAGTTTTTGACACCTTTTTAACTACGCCAAACTCGACATACTCATCTCTGGGAAATATAATAAACTTTTACTTCATTTTGTTAGTATGGTACGAAGAATTGTGTAGTTGTAAAGTGATTTTAATTTATAAAAGATTTTTTTTGTTATGTTTTCTTGTCATTTTGCTAAGGGCAGTGTGTTTCTATCTCTTAGTTAGGTTGTGGTTAATTTATATTTGAAAGTAGAATGAGGTTGACATTTTATTTGATCGTTTTACAGTTGAAAAGTTAGTGAAAATCAGTGGGATGATTATCAAAGAAATATGTCAGATATGTTGTAAGAGTTTTCATTTTGACTGCCTATTTCTAATAGATTGGAGAAAATTAAACTCAGATCTTCAATGTCAGTTTTTTTATTGATCGAGTTCGGTTCAAGGTGGATTTCCACCATCTCCCTAAAGATTCTCCTGCCGAGATTTCTCTCTTTACATAGGATTTTGGTTTCGGCAAAATTAAATTCATATGAAAATTGGCTACTATGCTGGGCAAGCGCACAAGAGTTTTTTTTTTTAATCTGCAATCACTTTTGTAGGAAGTGATTCTGTCTTTTAGGACTTTAGATGTTTGTCCTATATAGATTTTTTCACACTGAGAGCAAGGGATGCTGTAAACTACTTCTTAAACTTTTGTGATTTCATCTTTATCTTTTAGACAAGTGAAAATATTGTTGATAGTTTTTTTGTGTTTAAAAGCAAATTACCTAATTTAAAAATTGCTTTAAAATATAAAAAAAACTATGAACAATATTTTCACTTGTCTAAAAGACAAAGATGAAATCACAAAAGTTTTAGAAGTAGTTTACAGCATCCCTTGCTCTCAATGTGAAAAAATCCTGTCCTATATAGGACAAATATCTAGAGTCCTAAAAGACAGAATCACTTCCCACAAAAGTGATTGCAAATTAAAAAAAACTCTTGTGCATGCGCATCCCAAAATACAGAGGCCAAAACCTTCCCAGGCGACTGTTGTGTCTTTGGCCGCTTTGGGTGGCTATCACCGGCTGCTGTCCGCTCAGCTAACTGCCGATTTGATTCCGGTGTGTAGTGGTAAATCCATGTTCCATCCATTGTCACATATGGCATGAAAAAATTCTTTTTATTACGCTTAAACAGGTCCAAACAGTTCTCAGAATCATCAACACGTTGTTGTTTTTGGTCCACTGTGAGCAAACTCGGTACCCATTTCAAACAGAGCTGTCTCATGCCCAAATGTTTATGGAAAATATGACTAATGCGTTCTTTTGATATCGTTAAAGCGATGGCTTGATAACACTTATCAAGCCCTTACTTTGCTTGAATGGTATTGTTTTCCCATCAAAAAACAGTGTTTAATCAACCCATGAAATTTGATTTTTTCCATTGTTTTGAAAATATCAAAAGTAGCGTTACTAAAACCACTGTAACTTGTAAACTAATCGTGGAAATGTCATCAAATTTTGTCATATATCGTCTGAAGGTTGGTACTTCGTAAAAATCATATGGATTTCTTGGAAAGGGCGACATCTATGTTTCAGACCAAAAACTTTTCAGTCTACGTGTTAACTGATATTATTGCAACAGTGAAAACTATTAATTTGAGACGTGGTAGAAGTCTGTTGGTATTCTGGAACCAAAATTATGGTAATTTTAAGATTTTTTTTAAATTCCAGGTCAAGAATCTGTGAAAAACATTTTACTCATTTTTTCGTATTTTTTTAAATTTTCATAACTTTAGTTCTAGATCATCTAGAAATGTCTTTAAAAAATGATATTGAAGGGTTGAACTCCTATTTCATAATCTAATATGAACATGTTTTCTCATCAAGGTATAATTTTGTTAATTGCGTCAAAATAATAATACGATTTATCTTTAGTACAACATTTAATGGCTTCCTTCTTTTTTGAGATAAAGAAATAGCTACTTCAGATGGTTTTTGGTCAACAAATTTTTCTTTCTTAATATTTTTTAATAAATCACATACTAAATATTCTCTTTCTTTCGGAAGCAGATTATCACTTACATATTTTTTTAGATTTTCGAAATTATTTGAGCGGCAGCAAAAATGTGGCTCCGTAGTAGATTTTGGACAATACCTTGCAACTACTTCTTTAGATTCATTATTTATATAACCGGTCAAGTGCAAGTTGAACTTGCACAATTAGTGTTCCGTACGTTGATTGCTTTTAAAATAAAAAATTTTGTTACGGTGGTATAAAATGATCGGTGACACAAAACACACCCCAAATGAGTTTTCAACAAAGTTTGTTTCCAATCTTTACTGAAAACTGATGACCTTGAAATTTTTGTTTCTTTTATATACCAGATAAATTATTAAAGGTAATGCACTCGTGATAATTTTCGGTCAATCTACACCCCGTGGAGAATATTCCAGAATTTTTTCAAAATTTTTTGATCAGTACTTTTCGAGATAAGGTGGTGGGACAGCGATTTTTCCCGATTTTTTAAAAATAATACAGAGAAAAGTGTACGCAAGTATTACATTATATATATATTTTTACTCGTGTTACTCGATGACCTAGTAAAATTTTTTTTTTTCACTTCCGATTTCACCCCCCAAAACTAACCCTTTAAGTCAAAATTTAACTTTAAAACTACACGGCTCTGATGAGGCCCTCAATTCCTATATTATTACCAAATTTCAACTTTCTACGACAAATAGTTTCGGAGAAAATCGGGTGTGACAGACAGACGGACAGACAGACAGAAACCGAAGTCATCTTATAAGTGTTCCGTACGGAACACTAAAAATTAATATATCCTGGTTTTCACACTAAATCACACAAACTGCATTCACATAATTTTTAGTGTTCCGTACGGAACACTTCGGTGTCTGTCTGTCTGTCTGTCTGTCTGTCACACCCGATTTTCTCCGAAACTATTTGACATAGAAAGGTGAAATTCGGTAATAATATAGGAATTGATGGCCTCATCAGAGCCGTGTAGTTTTGAGAATTAAATTTTGACTTAAGGGGTTAGTTTTGGGGGGTGAAGTCGGAAGTGAAAAAAAAAATTTTTTACTAGGTCATCGAGTGTGGTGTCAAATGAAAGCTTGTGAAAACACGAGTAAAAAATATATATATAATACTATATTTGCGCGCACTTTTCTTTGTATTATTTTTAAAAATTCGCGAAAAATCGCTGTCCCGGGCCTTATCTCGAAAAGTACTTATCAAAAAATTTCGAAAAAATTCTGGAATATTCTCCACGGGGTGTAGATTGAACGAAAATTATCACGAGTGCATTACCTTTAATAATTTATATGGTATATAAAAAAAACAAAAATTTCAAGGTCATCAGATTTCAGTAAAGATTGGAAACAAACTTTGTTGAAAACTCATTTGGGGTGTTTTTGTGCAGTCACTGATCATTTTATACCACCGTAACATAAATTTTGACTTAAGGGGTTTGTTATGAGGGGTGAAATCGGAAGAGAAATTTTTTTTTTTTTAATAGGTCATCGAGTGTGGTGTCAAATGAAAGCTTGTGAAAACACGAGTAAAATATATATATATATATATATATATATATATATATATATATATATATATATTATATATATATAATGTAATCCTTGCGCACACTTTTCTTCGTATTACTTTTAAAAAATCGCTGTCCCCAACCTTATCTCGAAAAGTACTGATTAAAAATTTTGAAAAAATTCTGGAATATTCTCCACGGGGTATAGATTGAACGAAAATTATCACGAGTGCATTACCTTTAATAATTTATTTGGTATATATAAAAAAAAAAATTCAAGGTCACCAGTTTTTAGTAAAGATTGGAAACAAACTTTGTTGAAAACTCATTTGGGGTGTGTTTTGTGAAGTCACTCATCATTTTATACCACCCTAACAAAAATTTTTATTTTAAAAACAATCAACGTACGGAACACTAATTGTGCAAGTTCAACTTGCACTTGACCGGTTTTTCTTCTTGAGACTTCGTATTTCTATACAATGCTTTAAATGTTGAAGAATCAGGTAATTCAATGGATTTGTTTAATTTTTTTAACAGCCTCATAAACTAAGATTTTACAAGAAGTGCAAATTACCCCAAATATTTGGGGCCTCGGTGTCATTTTTGCAAAAAACTGATCATTTTCTCATGCTCATATCTTGCAAACCGTTCGGAATTTTGATTTACTTTCTGAGGCAAAGTTGTAGCTCTTGTCATAAAGAACAAAAATTGTGAACATATAAAATCAAAAAAACTTCATCTTTAAGATCAAAATCGCAAAAAACTGTAAAAATTTGATTTTTTACCTTTTTTCCCCTGTTCAGGCCCATAGCTAGCAAACCGTTCAAAATTCGAGGAAACAATCAACAACAAAAATGTACCTAACATCTCAATAAATAATTTTTTAAAACATATGAACATCCTAAGAATGATTCTTAACACCGCTTAGGTAGCCGCAAAAGTGAAAAATTTCGCGAACGTTTTTTTTCTTTCATCCATTCTCTTGCTTCAAGGAAACAATCAACTACAAAAATGTACCTAAGACCTCAATACAAACCTTTCTAGAACATACGAACTTCCTATGAATGATTCTTAACACCGTTTAAGTAGCGCTTAGGTAGCCGCAAAAGTGAAAAATTTCCCGAAAAATCTACTTTTTTAAAGTTTTTTTTTTGCAATTTTGATCTGGAAGATGAAATTTTTTGGATTTTATATGTTCACAATTTTTGTTCTTTATGACAAGAGCTACAACTTTGCCTCAGAAAGTAAATCAAAATTCCGAACGGTTTGCAAGATATGAGCCTGAGAAAATGATCAGTTTTTTGCAAAAATGACACCGAGGCCCCAAATCTTTGGGGCCTCATAAAAAAAAATGCATTACTTGGGGCAAAACTGGGAGACACGGGTCTTTTTTTACCCGAGGCTCCCAGTTTTGGCCCAATTCATGTACTTTTTTTTATGAGGCCCCAAGGATTTGGGGCCTCGGTGTCATTTTTGCAAAAAACTGATCATATTCTCAGGCTCATATCTTGCAAACCGTTCGAAATTTTGATTTACTTTCTGAAGCAAAGTTGTAGCTCTTGTCATAAAGAACAAAAATTGTGAACATATAAAATCCAAAAAATTTCATCTTCCAGATCAAAATCGCAAAAAACTTTTAAAAGGTAGATTTTTCGGGAAAATTTTAACTTTTGCGGCTACCTAAACAGTGTTAAGAATCATTCCTAGAAAGTTCATATATTCTAGAAAGTTGTTTACTAAGATCTTAGCTACATTTTTGTAGTTGATTGTTTCCTTGAATTTTGAACGGTTTTGCTAGCTATGGGCCTAAACAGGGAAAAAAAGGTAAAAAAAAATCGAATTTTTTACAGTTTTTAGCTATTTTGATCTTGAAGATGAAGTTTTTTTTACTTTAAATGTTCACAATTTTTGTTCCTTATGACAAGGGCTACAACTTTGCCACAGAAAGTAAATTAAAATTCCGAACGGTTTGCAAGATATGAGCCTCAGAATATGATGAGTTTTTTGCAAAAATTACACCCAGGCCTCAAATCTTTGGGGGCCCATAAAAAAAAAAGTGCATGACTTTCGGAAAAAACTGGGAGACACGGGTCTTTTTTTTTTGGTCTACTATCACGTAGTGGTGTCCGTATATGGTTATTTTTCCATAACTTAAAAAATTACACACAGTGTAATTTATTGAGTAAACATGATATATTTATCAGCTTAATCTTTAATCATCAAATAAAAATATTAAATGTATTAATTAAAAATTTGAATTTGTATCTTGATATTTATTATTTTTTCTTTAATACTTACAAGATTTGTAATCCTGTGAATCAGGAGATTAGCGGTTCGATTACGTGTGTCGGCCGGGTGTTGTGTGTGTTCTTAGGCTAAGTTAGGTTTAAGTTTATTTAAATATACTAGCAATCAAATTTGTGTATGTGTAGTGTCAAAAATCAGGTAATGTCATTGGATGTTTACCTGATAATGACATCCTCATTGTTACTATCTAATAAAAAAACAGATCTCTAGCTCACAGAATATATATTCCTATTGCTAAAAAATCGGAGAGAAAGAAAAAAAAAAAAGGTACAATAATTTTTCGATAATATTTTAAATTAATATTATGTTTATTTATCAACATATCAATTGATAACAATATTAAATATATATTTTAAAAAAACGGTTCTATAAATTTTCTCGGTAAAAATAAATAAATAATTAATGATACTAATGATAAATAAATAAACTATTATAAACTATTTGTGAAGTAATTAATTATTTTATTTAATACTCGCGTACCTTTGGTTACACGTGATTTCTCATTGTCTTTTCGACTAGATAATAATTGCACTATTCCCGTAGAACCCCAATTTACCATGAGAACTTTTTAGATCTTCCAAAAGATGCAATTTAATCTTTTAATCATAAGATTTGAAATAACACTTTTTATTAAAGACGGAAATAATAGTTTTTTCATGATACGTCCTTTATACGATACCTAATTTGTAATTACGATCTAAACGTTTCTCATGAGTTACCTTTTCTAGTGAAAGGACCTCTTACACAGACAACACTTTATGTTTTTTCCTAACTCGATCCGTGAACCACTACATAGGTTAGGCTCTTCAGTTATTAATTTTTTCGCGCCATTCATTCCCGAAATACTTTTTTATGTTTATTGATGAATTTTTCCTTTGCAAATTTGCCTTTATGTCGCAACTAATTATAATCAAAAAGCATTTTTTTATTTAGTTATATTTTTTTTGTTTCAAAACAGAAGTAATAAGGTCTAAAGAGTAAACATACACAAAGTATAATAAATATAACATATAAAAACGTTCTATAGAGCATTCTGTATACGCATTGGCAGCGTTGCCACATTTATTTTCATTAAAAGTGTGATTGTATTAGTGTATGTCTGCATATGAACGTTTCCATCTATCAAATTCAGTCTCCGACAAAAATAAAATACTTTGCCATTGAGTATTTTAAACTTTTTGTATTTATTGTCAGACTATACTTTTGCCTTGACAACTGTTATGTTATTTTCTACAACTACTATATCTAGCCAACATAAATTCAACTAACAACATTATTAACCTCACTCAAACTAAGATCTATCATATATCTATCACATGCACATTGATACATTGTCGAGAAAATTAACTTTCATTTTTGACCTGGAATTTTAAAATATCTTAAAATTACCATAATTTTGGTTCCAGAGCACCAACAGACTTCTACCACGTCTCAAATTAATGGTTTTCACGTATACTATTATAAACAATTGCAACAATATCACATAAATATGACGCAAATATCTTTTAAATAAATTTAATGAGCATTATTAATGTAGAAAATTGTGTTTATTTCGAAATTTTCCATTTTTAATTTTTAAATGCTCTTTTTTAAGAACAGCAAGACAAAAAATTTTTAAATTGTTCACACATACTCTGTAATACCAAACTAATCGATTACCGTCGAAAAATTTGGATTGGTCGCCGAAGTCAAGAGAACCTGTTTCAGGCACACCGTGGTGAGTTTGTCAGATGAAAGTTGGGATAGGTTACTTTTCACATTCTGAATATATTTCAACGCAGCACCTAAATCTTCATAAACATGTGTCAATTCTTATTGAAGTCATTCACTGTTCATACACATCCCAGTCCCAGATACATACTTAAGACTTAACCAATGATTGTATAAGAATGATATATTAGATGCCATGCCTCTAACACCTTTCCCATTCCTATATGTTTGAATACTTGCGGTCAAAATGCGTTCCTTCTCTTAATCAAAAACAAGGAAAAATCCTTATAATACCATTAACTTTTTCTACAAAATATATCCACTCCCTCCCCTTTCATCCCCTTCTTCTGAAGTGATATCGTCCAAAAATTACAGTTTACCAACTATTTTAAGTACTACATACGAGTATGTACTGAATTTGAAATTGATATATTCTCTTGTTCCGTGACAAGAGACCGATGGAAGTTAAAATTATGTTTTTCCTAATTTAGGGACCCTCAATATATTTATCGATAACTATCGATACATCGATAGTAGTATATAGATATTTATCAAAATATACCGAAAAGTTGCTGTTATATCGATTTCTAAATGTTACGTAGTAAACCCAATAAAATAATAATTGTTTAAATCTTTTATAAAAATTTAATAAAAATGAATTAAATACTATATGGTTAAGAATAGTATGTATTTTGAAAACCATATTTTAGATTGGATCAAATAAATATTTTTTCTTTGTTCTGTTTCCTATTCATAATTTAAAAATCTGTCCAAGTGCAAATCGGACTTGCGCAATTAGTGATCCGTACTTTGCTTTTAATATAAAAAAAGTTGTTACGGAGGAATAAAATGATTCACAAAACATACTCCAAATGAGTTTTCAACAAAGTTTGTTTCCAATCTTTGTTGAAAACTGATGATCTTGAAATTTTTTTTTGATATATACCAGATAAATTATTAAAGGTAATGCATTCGTGATAATTTTCGATCAATCTACACCCTGTGGAGAATATACTAGAATTTTTTAATCAGTACTTTTCGAGATAAGGGGGAGACAGCGATTTTTGGCAATTTAAATAATACAAAGAAAAGTGTGCGCAAGTATTACATTATATATTTTTGAACTAGTGTTTTCACAAGCTTTAATATGACACCCCAGTCGATGACCCGGTATTTTTTTTTTCACTTCCGATTTCACCTCTCAAAATTAATCCTTTAAGTCAAAATTTATCTTTCAAAACTACACGGCTCTGATGGGGCCACCAATTCCCATATTCTTGCCAAATTTCAACTTTCTAGATCAAATTTCGGAGAAAATCGGATGTGACAGACAGATGGACAGACACCGAAGTGATCTTATAAGTGTTCTCTACGAAACACTAATAAAGATTAGTTCAGAATACACGAAAAAGAAAACTTGTCTACTATTTACAACAATTTTTGCTACAATTTGTAGCAATTAATTAAAAAATGTTTAAAAAAAAGTTATACTAAATTGAATAATTATTTTGTCCTTACTTCCTTAATTACTACCGAACTTCATGTATGTATTTACTGTAGGGAGAAAACCATACCCCAACTTAGTATTTTTAATGTTCTGTACGGAACACTAATGGGATGACTTCGGTGTCCGTCTGCACACCCAGTTTTCTCCAAAATTATTAGACATAGAAAGTTGAAAGCTGGTACAAATAAAGGAATTGGTGGTCTAATTAGGGCCGTGTTGGTTTGAAAGTTAAATTGACTTACGGGGTTAGTTCTGGCGGGTGAAGTCTGATCATCGAACTGGGTGTCAATTGAAAGTTTATGAAAACACGAGGTCAAAACTATATATGATGTAATACTTGTGCACACTTTTCTTCGTATTATTTTTAAAAACTGGCTAAAAATCAAACTCCTGACATCTCCCACTACCACGTCACGCGCCGCTGTACCGAGATAAAATAATTTTATTTTATTTGTTTATAATTAAATAAGTATTTAGGCAGTAAATATTTGTTTTACACTTTTATTATTAGATTCTAGATTGAGCTAGATTGATTTATTGGCTATTAGGCAACTAAGATGCAATAACTATTATACATTATTGACTAGGAAAAAAAGTGAAAATACATATTGGATCTTAAGATATATACATGACAGGGACCTAATTAACTAACCCTAGTTAAGGATTTTAAAAGCAATTATCGTACAAAACACTAATTGCGCAAGTCCGACTTGCACTTGGCTGTTTTTTTTTTTTAATTTACAAAAAAAAAAAATTTAACGGTGGTGTTAAAAAATGTTTTATAAAATACCTTATCATTTTTTATCAGTGATATCAAGCAATTTGTAGTATAATACTCCACAGCTCTGTAGAAAAAGGCATTTCTATAATTTAATAAAATAAAAAATGAAGGCATTATGGTGATATCCCAGTGATTTAGAGATAGAAAGTTCCCAAATATGGTATGCAATATACAATTTCTGTAACTGATTTGCCTAGATACGAAAAATAAAATAAAAATCAAACTGTTTGGCAGGAATTATTCTATATTTTCCCAATATTTTGCTGCAACGGTGTTGTAATACGTAGTTACCAACCACTAAAACAAATTTTCCAATTATCTTTCTTTCTTTCATGCACGCTATCGTAGAGGATCTAGGCTGATATTAATAGAAAAAAGCTATAAAATATGCTAGGCAAATCAACGTCATTCAAAATAACTAACTTATTGTAAAAGATAGGCACGACTGAATCATCTAAACGTTAACTAATTATTTTTTTTTATTTCGATTTATTTTTCGAACAGGAAAACAATTTAGGAAGTTTTTCTACGCAGTACTTATACTTACAAGGCATTGTAAGTTATTAAACTATAGTTTGTCGTACGGTTCCCTTACATAAAAGTAAAAAAAAACACATTCTTTAATAGCCCTTCCACTGAATATTTAAGTTAACATTACATTAATTTTCCGACCTCCCAAACAAATTCGAATAATGCTAATGAAAATTCACCCCGTTCTCTGAAGCACCCTGACTTAAAAATTTCGGTATTAAGTTACAGTGTCTATAAAGCGACATTAATCCGACCTCTCAAACTTAGCGGAAAATAAAGAAATAAGAAAATAAAAATAAAAATTTTACCAAAGGCCCCCGCACATGTCTTATAAGAAGTGACCCTCGGTGAATGATATATGTTATTCCTCTCGAGCTCCTGATCAAAAGTTTTCTTGGACAGAAAGTCGGAAAATGGATAGTTTTTGAGATAGGGGGGGTAGAGAGACGATTTTCGGAGATCTTGCCGACAACAGCATAGAGCTGTAAGGTTCTTTATACGCCGTTTCTCCGGGGTATACGGGGGTTTTTTTTCGGTCACTAATTCCGAATCTGGTGTCAAAAATGACATTTGACAGTTGGCAGTTGTCAAAAAACTGCCAACTCGCCTTATTTCGAATAAAATGCCCATCAGAACATACATCGGGATGTGTTATTACGGTCGCTGGTTCCAATTCCGGTGTCAAAAAGGACATTTGAAACTTGGCAGCTACCAACAAATGGTCAATTCACCTCACTTGTAACAAAATGTTCATCAGAATATATTTCAAATGGTTTTTTTTTTATCTACTTTTAGCATTACCCGGGAACAACAAAGTGGACGTAGTAGATTTCTGTTCCCTTTGGGGTGCTTGTTTACTGTGAATCCCCGTGCCTCTCACAATTGGGATGCTTAATTAGGGTGAGTCGCCGTGCCTCTCACGATTGGAGTATTTGATTCGGGTCCCGTGCCTCTCTCGCTTGGAGTGCTTGATTAACGTGTCTCCTTGCCACTCACCGTAAGGTGCCTTACACTATTTACCCTCTTTCCGGCGGGCGATTTGCCGCATCCATGGTGGTATTGAGAAGATTTGATTGTGGCCACTTCACCTCAGCTTGGTGGCGGGCATATCCAAGGTACCAAAGAATACTAGCCACGTGTGAACATGTTCCTAGAGTCCTGGCCCCCGACTGGCAAGTACAGGGCGAGTCAACGACAGAGTAAAGTTCATTATCTCATTTGTTTCGGGAATGACGAAAAAATGTTAAATACAATAGTTTTAGGGACTGTTAAGGTGCACAGATTAAAATTATTTTTGAGTATACAGGGTACTTTAAAAAAGTGTGGCCGATTTAACATGTTTTTTTAAATGCAACATTTTATATTCTAATTTATTTTTAAATTCTGCGTAAAATTATATAACTTCTTTATTAATAATGTTATATACCTAAATCTAGTAGTTTTTTAAATGGCACACCCTGTATATTATTATTTTTTCTGATAGATTTTACAAAACCCTCCACTTTTATTAAGTATGTCATATACCTATTTCTAATAGTTTTCGATTTATTTTGAATTTTTCAATTTTTACCCTTGTTTTTAATACACTTACACTATACCATCATAGTTGCCAAGACAAAACAAAAATGTAGGCATTGTCAAATTTTAACACGTCTATTAAGCAAGGAAAAATAGTTTAATTTGTTGTAGTAAGTGACGTATAAAGGTAATAGTTATGGATTTTCCTAAAAATGAATTAATTGATATGGTTTATATACTGGGCGAGGCGGGAAAAAATTGTCTTTTGGCAGTAAGGCTTTACGGAGCGAAGTACCCTAATAGACGTACCTGTATACCATCTAGAAAATTTTTTCAGTGCTTAATGGAACGGTTTGATAGTAGTGGTAGCGTTGAGTATACGAAACGGAAATTAGTAAACTAGAATGCCGCCAGCAGCCATCAACTAGCTAACTTATCTGACACATCCCAATCAACGGCTAATCGCACCACGAGAAAATACAAGTATCATCCCTTTCATATGGCACTACACCAAGAACTTCAAGACCGTGATTTTGAACGACGAGTAAACTTTTGTACCACCCTTAATGGAGCAATAGATGCCGATCCAAATTTTTTATCCAAAATAATGTTTTCTGATGATACTTTTCGCAGTAATGGAGCAGTTAACAGCCATAACATGCATTATTATTCAACAGTTAATCCATTTTGGGTCTGCGAAGTTCAAAACCAGTCGCTTAATGTATGGTGTGTAATATTAAATTTTCGAATTATTGGTTCATATTTTTTCCCCGAACCGCTTAACGGCCTAGATATCTAAATTTTTTGCCAAACGAATTACCCCAGTATCTTGAAACAGCTGATAACTTTGAAAGGGAACAAAGGTGGATTCAACAAGATGGAGGTCCTGCTCATTACCACCGGAAAGTTCGGGAATTTTTAAACGATCGTTACCCCCCAAAAATGGATCGATAGGGATGGATTCATTCAGTGGCCCCCACGACCAAGTGACTTAATTCCTTTAGATTTCATTTTGTGGGACTACATTAAAGATCGTGTTTATGTGAATCCTCCTATAACACCAATAGATATGGAAAATAGGTTACGGAATGCGTGCAGGACAATAACGCCCTTTATGCTAAGGAAAGTGAATGAAAATATAGTAAAATGACTAAACATGTGTATTCGAGTAGATAAGTTAAACTATATTAAAATTATTATTAACTATTGGTTTATGTTTTCACAATGTAAGTGCATTAAAAACGAGGGTAAAAATTGAAAAATTCAAAATAAAACGAAAACTCTTAGAAACAGGTATATGACATACTTAATAAAAGCTGGAGGGTTTTGTAAGATCTATAAGAAAAAATAATAATATACAGGGTGTGCCAATTAAAAAATTTGAGATTTTCCAATTTAAAGTCGAAATGTATAAATTTGTAGCATCTAACTCAAATTTTTTTACATATATCTTTTTTTCATCTCTAGAGAACGCTCGTACCAATTATATCCACCTTCAGAAACAATGGCGCTACTGGCAATTTTTTACAAAACTGAAAATTAGTATTTTTTTTTATATAAAAAAAATGAAATATTTAGAAAAACTACTAGGTTTAGGTCTATAACATTATTAATAAAAAAGTTAGAACATTTTACGCAGAATTTAAAAATACATTAGAAAATAGGATGTTCCATTTAAAAAAACATATATTATATCGGCCACACTTTTATGAAGTACCCTGTATACTCAAAAATAATTTTAAACTGTGCACCTTAACATTCCCTAAAACTATTGTATTTAACAACTTTACTCTATCGTTGACTCACCCTGTACAATAATATCCTGTAATTGT
Organism: Pachyrhynchus sulphureomaculatus; assembly: GCA_019049505.1. NCBI lineage: Eukaryota > Metazoa > Arthropoda > Insecta > Coleoptera > Curculionidae > Pachyrhynchus > Pachyrhynchus sulphureomaculatus. Next base: position 175,156,527 of record CM032456.1, read on the forward strand.
CCATCATCATCTTAGATTTCATCTTGGTGAATGTATCAATAACAGTTGATGATTTCCACTTGATTCTGATTGTCCATATGTATTGTTCTATAAATCTGACAAAAAACGTTATAATATCTAGCATCAATCGCGCAATGCTGAGAATAAAATACGGAATAGCGAATGGATTTCATGACTTCGCACGTGATGATCTGAATCTATACCTTCAGTTTGAAAACAATTCCGATGTCAAAAGTGTCATTTTTAACACTGTCTGGAATCAGCGACCGTAAAAACGCCCCGATATATATTTCGATCGGCATTTTATTAGAAATAAGGCGCGTTGACAGTTTTTTGACAGCTGCCAACTGTCAAATGTCATTTTTGACACCACACTTGGAATCAGCGACCAAAAAAACCGTATAACCTGAAGAACGACGCATAAACAACCTCGCGGCTCTACGCTGTTGTCAACAAGATCTCCGAAAATCGTCTTTCTATCTTCGACATCTCAAAAACTCTCCATTTTCCGATTCTGTGCCCGTGGAAACGCTTGATCAGGAGCTCGAGAGGAATAACATATATCGATTTCAGACAATTTCACCGAGGGCCACTTTCCATAAGAAATGCGCAGAGTCCTTTAGCCATTCTTTCATCAAATTGTCTCGGTACGTTGGTTTACAAACTTATCTCATTAGGAACTTATTACATCGATAGACCGATATGTAAACCAGCATACATACAGATCGAGAGACAAGTAGAAAAATGACCAGAAGGATCGAGACAAATTTGAACCAAGTTTTTCGTGATTTAAGCAGCTTAACAGGTTGACTGCCGACCACTCCGATCGGAGTGCGTCGGGTCTCTTCGCCAACGCCGTCTACTCCGATCGGAGTTCGACATGCGTTCTTACGAAACGTTTTAGTATTCCATCGGCGTTGTATATGAAACGTGTTTCTAGTGGTGGCGTTGCTTAAAAACGCAAGTTCTAACAGGTGCTTAAGTGGTTCCGCGGATTTGCTTTTGGTTTGGTTGTAATCTGCCGTACAATCTGGACAATCAACCTGGGCCTTCTGGTATTAAAAAAGGACATTGTAGTGATGAAAAAAAGGTATATGATAAGAAAAAGAAGCTAACTGACACTGAATTATTGCAGCTATTGGAAGAAAGCGGAGGTAGTAGTGACGAACATTACGTACCAGACACAGACGATAGTGATGTAAATTCAAGCTCCGAGTCCGAAGAAGAGAATTTTATAGACCTTATTCGGCCACATCAAACACTTCCTAGCCTTGATGAGATAAAATGGAACGACAGAGATGCGTTAAAACAAATTTTGTTCCAGAAAACCCAGGAATTATTGGTGCAAATTCTAGGACAGGGTGCACCTATCGATTTTTTCGAAATGATCATTGATGATGATTTTTTACAAACTATTGTAGAACGAACGAACTCTTACGCAGTCGAGGTTTTGCTGCGCCCAGAAACAAGTACAAAATCACGTATTACTAATTTTAAAGATCTTACTCTTGACGAACTAAAAATTTTTTTGGCCCTGTTACTTCACACTGGCACAATATCCTTGAGCCGTCTTAACGATTATTGGAAAACTGATCCGCTATTTAATCTACCTGTTTTTAGAAAATATATGTCAAGGAATAGATTTTTGCTTATCTTGAGGTGTTTGCATTTTACATCTCCAGATATGGATCCGGCAGATCGGCTAGGAAAGATTAGATTTGTGGCTGATTTTTTTAACAACAAGATGGGAGAAATTTACTATCCTGGAAGAGAGTTGTCTTTAGATGAAGCTATGGTATTTTATCGGGGTCGTCTCCAGTTTAAACAGTATATCAAGAATAAGCGTCATAAGTATGGTATGAAGTTATACATGCTGACAGAGCCTAATGGACTTATTTTGAAATTTCGTGTCTACGAAGGTGCGACAGATGTTTATGGTGGAAGCGGACATACTGAAAAGATTGTTTTACATTTATTGGAGGAAAAATTGGGTGTGGGACATGCTATTTATCTAGACAATTTTTACAATAGTGTTAATTTAGCTAGGAAATTACTTCAACAAAATACATACTGCACTGGTACGCTGAGAGCTGAGAGGAAAGATAATCCGAAAGAGGTAATGAGTGCAAACTTAAAACGTGGTGAGAATAAATCTATGTTTTGCAATGGAGTGCATGTCGGAAAATGGCGCGATAAACGCAAACAGAATTTGGAAGCGAAATGGGCATTTTTAAAAACAAAAGAAATCAAGACTCTGAAAAACCTTCCGCAATCATTGGATATAATGCTTTTATGTCCGGTATAGATAGACAGGATCAAATGATGGCATATTATCCTTGCAGCCGTAAAACCATTCGGTGGTACAAAAAGTTATTCATGCATGTGCTGCAAATGAGCATGATAAACGCCTATTTTTTGTACAATAAATATTCGCGGTCTGACCAGTTACGATTATATGACTTCCGATTGGATGTCATAAGAAATTTACTAGCCAGACGACCAATTACTAATTTGCCGCAAATTCCTCCAGGCCAAATAAATGTCCACAGCATTAGCAAAGTAGAAAAAATTGTTAGTGAAAAAAAAGGAACTAAAGAAACAAAACGGGTAAGCAGAAAGGAATGCAAAGAATGCAGGAAAAATAAAATAACAAAGCAAACAGTGTATGAATGCAAAATGTGCCCTGGACAACCAGGTTTTTGCCTTAATTGCTTTGAGGATTACCATAAAAATGTACAAAAATGATTTAGAAATAAATGTTTTGAGTTCATGAGTTCGATTTATTATTTCTTTACTTATTTAATTGGACACTCCGATCGGAGTGTTCGGCATCTAGTAAAAATTTTCACTTGCAATGCCGATTACTCCGATCGGAGTGAAATTTTTTTTTCTAATATTTTGAATGGCACATAAAAAAAACACATCCAAGACTCATTTTAATTCATATTTACCACAATAAAATAAAAATATTTGGAAAAATCTTACCGGCGTCAACCACAAACTCAAAAATATAGATCAGCAGTTAACCTGTTAAACCGTAAAGGAATGATGGAAGTAAAATTTTGTTACTTCCCTGAATTACTCCCCTTCATTAATATATTTTAAAATTGAATCTTTTTAATTATATTATTATCGTTTATACAAAAAATGTAATTAAGTTATACGATATTAACGAATTTTAATGGTAATTCGCATGCCTATTCTATTTCATAAAACAACTCGTAACAAGAATAATAATTGAATTTTTAATTGCCTAACCGAGCTAATGTTAAATATGAAAGCAAAAAACCGCACGCTCATTCCCATCACTATGAATTACATTCTATAGCTTGCAAATTCGGTCCAGTCAAAAAGAACCACAAAACATAATATATTAATTAGTATCATCATATATGGTATAGGTCGCTTGTGCATCGGAAGTGAATTATCAAAACGATTTAATTAATAATTGAAATCTGACTGAAGCTAATGGAATGCGGTTGTCTGATGGCTCCACCTGGTCGAATGATACATAGGGTTATGGTCATCGTATTTAAGTCCTGACGAATAAATCATAATACATACGATACTAAATTTAATACCGTTTACTTACTAAGAAGTATGATTGTCGGTATTTCCTAAAAGTTTTGAAAGTATTGCCGATTTAAGTCTTTTAAATTATTTTCTTTATAAGTATCTTATTCTATGTAGGTCATCCTGGGTTTCTTTGAAAAAATCTACAATTATAGTAATAACAGGTAGGCTGAAAAGTTTTTGGTCGAGCTACTTAAAACACATATTTTTTTTCGACTTTATTCATCAACATAGTCTCCTTTCAGAGCAATACAATTAGTCCAACGCTTTTCTAACATTTTTATACCTTCCTTGTAGAAGGATTTGTCTCTGCCTTTCATTCTCACGAGCATTTTTTTGAGGTCTGCGAATAGAAAATAGTCGCTGGGGGCCAAATCTAGTGAATACGGTGGATGAGGAAGCAATTCGAACTTCAATTCATGCAATTTTGCCATCGTAACCATTGACTTGTAACACGGTGCAGTGTCTTGATGAAAAAGCACTTTCTTCTTGTTCATTTGGGTCCGTTTTTTTGCGATTTCTACCTTCAAACGCACCAATAACTTTATATAATATTCGCCATGATGGTTTTTCCCTTCTCAGCAAAGACGATGAAAATTATTCCATGCGCATCACAAAATGCAAAGGCCAAAACCTTCCCAGCCGACTGTCGGGTCTTTGGTCGCTTCGGGCGGCCTTCACCGGCTGTTGTCCACTCAGCTGACTCCCGATGTGTAGTGGTGGATCCATGTTTCATTCATTGTAACACATTGCATGAAAAAATCCTTTTTATTGCGCTTAAACAGGTCCAAACAGCGCTCCCAAAAATCGACAGGTTGTTATTTTTGGTTCACTGTGAGCAAACGCACTCATTTCGAACAGAGCTTTTTCATGCCCAAATGTTCACGCAAAATAAGACCAACACGTTCTTTTGATATCTTTAGGGTGTCAGCTACCTCAAGCAATTTAACTTTATGGTCATCCAAAACAATTTTGTGGATTTTTTTATGTTTTCCGGTGTAACCACCTCATTTGGTCGTCTAGAGCGTTCAGCATCATTTGTGTCTGTACGACCGCGTTTAAATTCAGCATACCAGTAAATGATGAGTAATTTTCCAGAGGCAGAGTCCCCGTAACAGTTATCAAGCTATTATTTTGCTTGAACGGTATTTTTTTCCATTAAAAAACAATGTTTAATCAACACACGAAATTCGATTTTTTCCATTGTTTTGAAAATATCAAAAGTAGAGTCACTAAAACCACTGTAATTTGTACACTAATCGTCGAAATGTCATGAAATTTTGAAACGTATCGTTTGAAGGTTGGTGCTTCCTAAAAATCATATGGAGTGTTCGAAAAGGGAGACATTTATGTGTCAGACCAAAAACTTTTCAGCCTACGTGTTATTTCAGTCTTCACGCTACATTATTAAGTAAACAGATCGAAAGAATCATGTTTCAGAAGTTGGCTGTAGTCATAAAGTATGGCTGCGTAAATTGGAGTGTTATGACATTCGTGACCTACCTAACTTATCATTGAGATCTTACCTGATTAATATACATTGGTTTTGGGCAGAATAAGTCATAGTGTTCTTGTAAATCAGTAACAAAGATGTTCTTCAAGGATCAGAGCTCAGCAAGATTTAAGAAATCTATCACTTAAGATGTTAGTACAGTTTGTCAAATAAGAACGTGACCGCTCGTATTCTTGAAAAAATATATTTCGAAAACATTTTTTGCCATTAATGTACTCTTTGGTGTGCTAACAACGGCGCAATTACCTAAGTAAGTTGTTATCAATAATCACCTGGCATCTCCGAGCCAAGCTGTAGACGGGATTTTCTGTGTGACTCTTTCCACTGAGATTTCTCGTTACACGAGATCAAACGTTTTCAATAGGGTTGGAGTCCGGCGATTGTAAGGGCCACTCTAGTATCTTATCGTGGGCCCAAGCGAGTCGCTTCGCGATGTGATTTTCACCCAGCAAAGGTTTCTTCAATGTTCTTCGAAATTTGACATCATGAGCACAAGGATGTTGTCGAATGGGACATATTCAAACCCGATTTTCTTAATTTTACCGCTCCTTGATGCAGCGTCAATTTCGGATCCCGTGAAAACAAAGATACGATTCGGTTTTCGACTTTCTAGAAACTTTGCCTACCGTTCTAGCAAGTTGTCGACATTTTTCGTCTCGTTAAAATACATACATAGTTAGCGGCCCTTTGGATGGGAACAAAGAAAGACGCGTAAACAAGTGAGTCATTTTGGATTTTACGTGATTTACACAACGGCCCTTTTACTAAAATACATTGTAAATAAAGGTTCCCTCTACCGACTTTTTTGTTGAATCTCTAGAATCGCATCTACCAAAAATGAATTATCGTGGACAGTGGACCCGTTCTTACTTGACAGACTTATGACTCTTTTCATTGGTGTTGGGCAGAATAAGTCATAGTGTTCTTGTATATGTATCAGTAAGAAAGATGTTCTTTAAGCATCAGAGCTGAGCAAAATTTAAGAAATACAAACCGTAAAACCTTTAATCCAGGAGCAAAGCCCACGGTCGGGAAAATAAAAAATCATACTGCTACAACTATAGGCAAAAAGGGTACTAATTACAATGCGATTGGCTCTTTACCTAGGTTAATTGATGAACTCTGAAATAGAGCGAAACATGGTATGTCCTAGTTTGGTGATTGATAGATGATGAATTTGTGCTTCTGGCAACAAGTAATTATTATCAAAATAATCAAGTGAAATAAACCAAAAAAAGTAAAATTGGTAAAATTCTAACAGTTCTAGCTTAAATCAATTAAAACTAGACTATATTTTTATTATTTCATATGTAAACGCTCAAAGTACAGAACAATTAAAGTCAATTAAAGTTTTGAGCTGTTTGGTACTTGGATATTTATTTGTTATCTCTATTACTTACAACCTCAGATATTTGAGAGATTAAGTTTAAACTGCAACAAGATTATTCTATTTTAATAATAATAATAATAGTATTTTATTTGCCAATCTGTACAATATAGAAATATACATAATAATAATACAAAAAATTATATATACAGTGACTCACAGCTTAAATGATGCAGTCGCTATAAGAAAAGACTAACTGGTCTCAGTGCCTCTTTATTTATTTGGAAAAAACAACTTATTGAAATTAAATTAGTAAAGAGTCTTCTAAAAAAGTATGAATTACTTTTTGTCTTAAATATACCTTACTTAATTAACAATAAATAATTAATCAAATCATATGCAATTTTAACGTCACAGCTTAAATGATGCAAAATAACAACAGGGGTCAAAACTTATCGCATTTTGAAATTTACGAAGGCTTTGATTTCTTAGTGCAATTGTTTTTTGTTTAGTTTGACATTTTTTCATTCAATAAAACGAAATTGTTTAAGAATGGGTCGTCGAACTACAATTTCTAAGAGAAATTTAATTATTACTCATTACAGGAATGGATACAGCCAAAGAGACATAGCCAGAATGGTAAATAAATGTCCGTCAACTGTTCAGCATATCATTGAACGTTACCGGAATGAAAATAGAGTCGAGAATAAGTCAAGGTTGGCTCCAAATAAGATCTTCAATGAACGTGAAGAAAGATGGATTTTAAGAGAGGTATTAAATAATCCAAAAAAAAGTGCGCCAAAGTTGTGCGCCGAGGTGGAAAGACAGTTTGGAAAAAGGTGTAACCCCGAAACAGTTCGACGGATCTTGCGAAATAATAATTTACATGGTCGAACTGCTAGAAATAAGCCTTTCATTAGCCAAAGAAATAGACGCGTGAGATTGGAATTTGCCAGAGAGCATATCAATAAAGACTTGAACTTCTGGAATTCAGTAATATTTGCTGATGAGACCAAAATAAACTTATTTGGGTCCGATGGAAAAATATCAGTGTGGAGAAAGCCTACCGAAGAATTAAAATTGAAAAATATGAAAGCTACGGTAAAGCACGGTGGAGGTGGAGTAATGTTATGGGGCTGTATGTCATCTGCAGGAGTAGGTAACATGCATTTCGTCGAAGGGAATATGAACCAATATGTGTACTTGGATATACTAAGGCAGCATCTCGTCGCTAGTGCCCAAAAATTAGATATTGAAAACAATTATCGGTTCTATCACTACAATGATCCAAAGCACACGTCATTTCGAGTCCGCAGTTGGTTGCCTTATAACTGTCCAAATGTTATTAAAACACCAGCCCAGTCACCAGACTTAAATGTAATTGAAAATTTGTGGCTGACATTAAAAAATAAAGAAAATAGTGCCCCAATATCAAATAAAACTGAATTAAAAGTAAAAATTACTGAAGCATGGAACACTATTTCCCCGGAGTACACTAGAAAGTTAGTTGAATCAATGTCCAGAAGATTACAAGCCGTTATTGATAATGAGGGAGGCCCGACCAAATATTAGCAGGCTTATTTCAAATTCAGCAGTTTGTTTTCTCAAATAATTTTGGTATATTGAATTTTGCATCATTTAAGCTGTGACGTTAAAATAGCATATAATTTAATTAATTATTTATTGTTAATTACGTAAGGCATATTTAAGACAAAAAGTAACTCATACTTTTTTAGAAGACTCTTTACTAATTTAATTTGAATAAGTTGTTTTTTCCAAATAAATAAAGAGGCACTGAGACCAGTTAGTCTTTTCTTATAGCGACTGCATCATTTAAGCTGTGAGTCACTGTACATACAGAAAAGACAAAATGGACGTTAAAATCAATTTTAAAAATATTCTAGTTTAACCCCTTAGAAATAAAAATAAGTAAATCTTTTAGTGTGTTGCCCATTACCATTATACTTGCCGCGCCCAAAAAGTAAAAATGGATATATTTATTTTTGATCATAAAACTACATAAGTTTAAAGTCACTGTCTTTGTTCCCCAGAACTTAGCAAGAACTTTTTAAATTGATACTGAAATGCTATTGCTGATAAGGTTTTAAAACGTTCAGGAATATTGTTGTAAGGTTTATAAATACTGGAAGAAAAGGATGTCTGATAAAGAGCAGGGCTGGGAGATGAAGGGAAGATGTAGCCACGATACCATAAATTAAGTACGTGAATGCCAATTCAAGCGAATTTTAGCTGTTAGATACGAGGGACGATTAAAGAGTATTACTGAATGAAATAAGATAGCTGGAAGCAATTTTCTGCGGTTCTCCATAGAAAGCAATGCTGTTTCACTTAACTTGTAAGAAATAGGATCATTCCAACGAATACTATACATATATATATATATATATATATATATATATATATATATATATATATATATATATATATATATATATATATATATATATATATGTATATATATATATATATATATATATATATATATATATATATATATATATATATATATATATATATATATATATATATATATATATATATATTATATATATATATTATATATATATATATATATATATATATATATATATATATATATATATATATATATATATATATATATATATATATATATATATATATATATATATATAAAGGTTTGTTACAGCTGACGCTGTCTCTCTTCTCTTAACCTCGCGTTCCATTTTTTTCGATCTTCCCAGTCTCCTTCCTGTAACCCTCTGTTTTCCATTGCCTCATCGACGTCATCTCGCCATGAGCGCCTAGGTCTTCTCCTCTTGCTTCTTCCAATTGGACTCCATTCTGTGATTTTCTTAATCCACCTTCTGTCGTCGCTTCTCCTTACGTGACCATACCATTTCAATCGTTTTTCTTCTATAGCATGTACTGCGTCTTTTGTTCTTCCCATTCGCTCTCTTATTTCCTCGTTCCTAATCCTATCAGTCCGGGTTACCCTACAACACTTTCTCCAACATTCCATCTCTACCGCGTTTATTTTTGATTTATATTTCTTGTTAATGGTCCATGTTTCTGACCCGTATGTCATGATACTTTCAATGATTGTTCTGTATATTCTGACTTTGTTTGCTTTCGTTATGTGCTAAACCCATAATATTGAGTTTAACTGTCTGATGCAGGTTCTCGTTTGTCCCAGTCTCGATTTCATTTCTTCTTCGGATGTTGCTTCTCTTGTTATTATGGTGCCCAGATATTTAAATTTTCCAGTTCCTTTAATTGTTACGTTCTCTTCAATTTCTAGATCTTCTATTTCTCCTGTTTTAGTTGTTTGGTATTCCGTCTTATTAAAGTTTATGTCTAGCCCAGCTTTGTCATACTCTTCCTTCAGTTTCCTCGCCATATAGCTGAGATCTTCTTCGTCCTGTGCCATGACGATTTGGTCATCTGCGAAACTCAAGCTGTATAAGTAGTCGTCTCTTACTGGGACTCCCACACCTTGACATTTATTCTTCCAGTTTTTTAAAGTCTGTTCCAGGTAGATTTTAAACAGTGTCGGAGAGGTTGTACACCCTTGTAGTAGTCCTTTCGTTGTTCTAATTTTGGCCCCTAACTTATTACCAATTTTTACTCTATTAATATTATTTCTGTATATCGGTTTTACTGCTTTTATTAATACAGCCGTCCAATGCTTGAAATGATGCTGATGCCTCTATAGTTTTCACATTTCCTTCGGTCACACTTCTTAAAAATTGAGACTATGTGCGCCTCGGTCCATTCATTAGGTATTCTCTCTCTCCATTTATAGACAGTACTGGCAGGATACTTATCAGCCTTAAATCGTTGTAGCTTTCTACATGTCTTTTTTTTGGGTAGAGGAAATATTTTTGAGATTTTCCGAGGATCTGGAAAGGTACTGTCTAATATACATGAATTAATAATGTTCGTAATGAAAGGAAGAATTCTGTTAATACGTAGCAAAATTATATCTATATTCAATTGATCTGACCCAGTATCAAGTGATTTTATTTCAATTAAATAATCCTTTATAATGGTGGCAAAATAATCCTTTATAATGGTGGCAGTGTTCGGAGTATAATTTCATCCAGTATTATGTTCTGGTATCATTTTCCATTCAGAAACGTAATAAGTTACCCGTGGCTCAGAAAAAACTAGGCAGTGTTGCTTTACATATGAAGTATAATAAATTTTGTAAAGGTAAATTTAGATTATTAAATTTAATCTGGTTCTCTCTTTACTTCTGTATATTTGCTGTGTGTTTATGGCAACGTACAACCTTCTGTTCTTTAGAGGCAAGGATATAACCCATAACATTAGACTACGAGTAGAGCTAATTTAACTGTATCACCTAACATCCAATTTGTTGTGTAATGCATTCTAGAAAATTTTAGAAATATTCAAAACTAAGTTCTTTTAAATGCAAATTGAAGAGGTTTCTTTTCGAGAATGAATTTTATGCCCTAGGATGAATATTTTGCATGTTGTAGGATGTAATGCAGGATTGTGCATCTAGGTATAAGAATATAATAGTCATAACATTTTAAAATTAAGCTGTAAGTTTAAGATGATTAAATTAACTTGGAACATTCTGCATGTAATATTATTGGATATGTACATGTGCACAGAAAGCTTCACTACGAAAACCGGTGTGCGGCAAGGTTGCATTTTTTCGCGACTACTGTTTAACATTTATACGGAGTACATAATGCCTGAAGTTTTCAATAACTATGGCTGTTGGAAGACGTATATAGGACTTACGCTATTTTATGGGCCTAGCACACGTGCTGCAGAGAAATCCCTAAAGCACTATCGGAGCGACACGTGTGCGGAAAAAGCAATTCACGTTGGTCTTGAATCGCTGTAAATTGTACTAGGTCGGAAACACAGTCCTGGATAAATTAACCCACAGGGATGAGGTTCTCCATATAAAAGACTGCTTGAAAAGGGTCGAACACTTTCCATGAGAATACTTGTAGAATAGACACAAGTCGCCAACCGTTCTCTGATGTTACAACGAATCAAGGTTGCTGGCCAGTTCTGGGGCTCCAATCAGGCGAACAGCTCTCTTCTTAATAGCATCCAACAAATGCAGTGTATGTTTGGGAGCAGAGCCCCAAATATGGAGGCAGTATTCCATCGTTGGTCGAATTTCAGCTTTATACAGAATTAACAGTTGTTGTGGAGTGTAAAGATTTATAATTCGAAGTAATATTCTCAGCTTCTGAGAAGCTCTCTGCTATCCTTGCAACATGTTCATGCCAAGACATATTTGCTGCTAGAGGAATGGAGTGCCCCAACATAACTATATTGGATTCAGCAACGTTAACTTTTTGAGAAAAAATTTCTGCCTGGGTTTTTGTAGCGTTAAATTCTACTCGATTACTGTCACCCCAAGATAGAATTTCTTCCAGGTCTTTGTTAAGTTGAACGATCTCCTGCTATCTACATGAATAGTCGATGTCCGAGCGTTAAAAGTGAATGAGAAGATAAGCGTACTATCATCAGCAAAGCTGTAGATTGGATTCCCGGTCTTTTCCAGCAGATCCTTAATGTGAATGAGAAAGAGAGTAGGAAACAGTATGGAGCCTTGGGGCACACAGGCGTTAATAGTGAAGGAGTTAGAAAGAAATCCGTCGACCGTCAGTCATAAAGAACGCTCTCTAAGGAAGAGCCACAAACAGAACTTTTCAGACATTCCAGAAGAGCGTAGCTTAGCCAACAATCCATCGTGCGAAACACGTCGTATGCTTTGGATATATCAAGAGCAACCGCTGGAGAATCTCCATAGTGTTCAATTGCTTTGTTCCAAACATGCTAAGCGATGATACCTGGATTATAGCAGCAAATGAAAGTAAATTGGAGGTGATTATGCAAAGATTGACAAGGATCAGTAAAAGCTACAGATTGGAAGTAAACAACAACAAAACAAAAATAACGATCATTAGCCGAACAAATGATAATCAACCTCAACACCTACTAGGGTATGAAATTGTAGATTCCTGTCAATACCTTGGTTCCCTAATTAGCAATACCGGCCAGTGCGAGTCAGAAATACGTTGGAGAATCTCAATTGTTCGCGATGCAACCACAAAATTAATCAAAATATGGAAAGACTTAAGCATATCGCGGTCGACTAAATTAAGACTGGCAAGAACGCTCATATTTCGATTGCAACATATGCATCGGAAACATGGACAATAAAGAAAGCGGTTGGAAATAGAATTGCTGCATTTGAGATGTGGGTGTATCATGGAATTGTCAGGATATCGTGGGTGGAACATCGAACTAATCGTCTATTTTACAAGAACTAAAAATCACTAAGAGGCTGAATTCATTTATAAACTAGACATATTTAAGGTATTTCGGCCATCTCAGCAGAATACATGAGCTGGAATTATTGGTAATATAGGAAAAGGTTGAGGGTAAGCACTGCACCGGCAGATCAATAACCTTCACGTTGGGTGGATCAGGTTAACTGGGAAGTCATTGCATGAAGCATCATAGCACGCACAGAATCGAGAACAGCAGCATATGATAGTTCAATTCATCTATTGAGTACAGAGACTCCATACCCTTTCTAGGGCGAAAAGACTTAGGAGAAGGATTGTCGGTTAGGTCAACTGTAATTTCCGTTTCTATTCACCAGTGTTTTATTGTTATTATTATCTGGGAAGAAAAAATCTTAGCCACGCAGGTTGCCACGTGGATGGCCAGATAGTGATGACCTCATATCCGTTCGGTGAAGGATCATCATCCAAGTTCATTAGCTTAGGCAATATTAGAGAACTAATGATTACCCGGCCTCTACATCCTGATTGCAAGAAATTAGCTGAGAAACAGTAAGCTGACATCTTCTTCAGGTTCTTAATTTGCCCTGACAAGAAGTTACAAACCCTTTGATCTCGGACTTAAGACTTTCCAACTGTAAAAAACTAAATGTTAGTTCTTTCGGCAGCTACATCAAATCGATGTTTTAGTAAAATATTTCATGTTGGACTTTTCTGTATGCTATCTGCAAAATGATCGTTCTGCTATTTTAATAACTCTCTTGTATCTAAGCGTTTCTAAATATAAAATGTTATCCATGTCATTTTGTTGTTCGATGACGTAGGCAAAGTATACCACCAGACTAAATTCTTCCGCTGCGCTTTCTGCCGCCCTGAATAGAAATGCTCTCCTTATTGATATTCTTATTACCTTTCAAAAATTGAACCATTACATGCAAAGAAATCCATTGCAGAACTTTTATACAATTGTGGTAACATCTAATAGGCGTACGTAATCGACTCCAATCTAAATACATTTATCATACCAACACACTGATATCGCTAAAACACTCGTCTTACGCCAACGTTAATTGTAGGTTATTGACCACTAACCATCATGAAATCGTGCAGTTACGTAACATAATGTTTTGGTTTTGCTATTTAGATTTGTAGAATACTTTCGGTTTTCTTTTGTTGTTCTATAAATGAATGAAGCGTTATTAATAAGAGTTCCTTTTTTGTATAATCTGATTGTTCTATTTGATAGGAATTGTTTGAGAAGGTAACGATAATTCTATTATATTTTCCTTTAAATAACGGATTAGTAATTAGATTTATATGTAAACACTAAAAGTAAACATGAAATGAAAGTAAACAAGAAATGAGATGCGCATGACTGATTGCTTACTTACTTACCGTCTGCCAAGTAAGAACGTAAAAAATATGTGTCAAGAATATTTTTTACGATCAATGTATTCATATATCAACAACTAGCACAGCTCTTTACAAACATAGTAAAACATGGACAAATTCCTACAGACTGGAAAACTCATAACAATCCTAATATTTAAAAAAGGACATCACCCGAAAACTACCACGGAATAACGCTCCTAAATACTAAAAAGTATTAACAAAAATCATACTGGAATAAATGAGCAAGGACATTCAAATAAGAGAGGAACAACATTCCGCAAAAATCCATCGACCATAGATGCCATATTTATAGTGAGGCAGAAGACAAGGTGATTTACTTAGTCCCTTTATCTTCAACCTCGTCATGGACAGAATAGTGGAGAATCTTCCAAAAACTAGAGGATACAAAATAGGCAATACACACTTCCGCACAATCTGCTACGCCGATGATGTAGTCTTCATCTCCGATTTTGAGGACAACCTTTAGAAGATCTTCCATGTCTTCAATTTAGAAGCGAGAAAACTAAACATGATCTACCAAGACCAAATGTATGGTAGCTTCAAAAGAATTATGAAGATGCAAAATACCTCACAGTGGAAAGTAAAATAAGAATATATAAGACAACAGTAAGACCGATCCTCACATATGCTGTAGAAACAAGAGCTGACACATCTAAAACGGTACAAATGATGAGGATGACAGAAATGAAGGTGATTAGGGACATAAATGGAAAAACTATCCACGACAAAATCCGCAACAGAGATCTACAAGAACTAAGTAAGATCCAAGAAGTATCCAAATGGACCAGAACTAGAAGAAAACACTGGAATAAACACGTAGATCGGATGGACGATAACAGACTGATAAAAAGGGCCAAATTCGATAAACCCTGCGGTAGAAGAACTAGGGGCAGACCTCCGAAAAGGTGTAAGGAATGCTGGACATCCACATCGGAAGAGGCCTAATGGGGATAAATGCCTACTTATATGATATAAGAAAGAAGTAGAAGAATGTATTCTTTGACGTGCTAACAACGGAGCAATTATCTTACTAAGTTGTCCAATCGCCACCTGCCTCAATAATCGCCTGGCTTCTTCGAGGCATGCTTTCGACGAGATTTTCTGCATACTCTGCAAATTTTTCGAATCTCACGAGACAACTGAGTCAAAGTCCTCAGGGTCTTTCCTCTGAGCTTTCTCTTTACAAGCGACCCAACGTTTTCGCTAGGGTTGACGTCCGGCGATTGTGAAGGCCACATTAATCTTATCGTGAGCCCAAGTGAACCGCTTCGCGACGTGATTTTCGCCCATCAAAGGTTTCTTCAACATGCTTCGGAATTTGACATCATGAGCACGAAGATGTTGTCGAATAGTCTCATGGGACACATTTAAACCCGATTTTCTTAATTTTGCCGCTGCTTGACGCAGCTTCAATTTCGAGTCCCGTGAAAACAAAGACACCGTTCGTTTTTCGGGTTTTGGAGTGACACTGCCTAGCGAACTACGCTTTGGGCAAGTCGTCGACATTTTTCGTCTGATTTACCCACTTCTTACGACGAAAGTTCGGAATCGACTGATACATCGTAGACAAAGGTTCCCTTCCCTTTTGTCGAATCGCTAGAATCGCATCTACCAAAAATGAATTATCGCAGACACGTTCTTACTTTACAGGACTATCTGAACTAATCTGAAGATAAATGTGCAGTTTTATTTGAAAAGGTTTTCTATTATGAAAGAGAAATATTTGAGAGTATTATTTCACGAAGTGGCAGAAAAGGCAATACGAAATTAATGAGATCAGTCGCCTTTATGAAATTGTATGCCAATCACGACGTGCATATGTACGTTTCGACGATTGTTTTATATTTAGGATTCTCGAAGTTTCTAGTTAAAGGATCAATAGAAGCAACAAATCCATCTACTTATCGCCTCGAGCTATGCGAACTAACATCTTAGAACTGTTTGTATATGCGATGTGCATCTTTGATAAAAACTCCAATAATTTTTTTTTGTAAGTATGGGAGAAAAGTTACTAAACCCAGATTATATAACTTACGGTTTCCTTGAATTAAAATTTTTTAAACTTAGTTTAAAAGACAAAAATATATCCAAATAAAAACGAAATATTCAATACTAACTTTTTTCAAGAAAAATGACATTCGCACAATCACATTATTATCTTTCAAACTCTCTTGAAAAATAGCCTTAAATTTAATTAACAAATATTTCGTCTATTTTTTATCTATTATTGTTTTTTACAAAAAGTTTAACATGTAATGGTGTAATGTCGAACGTATATTATAACGACGAGTTTGAATATAATATTAAATTTCGAAACCAATCTCCGCAAAGGCTCCAAAAGTATATAAAACGGAGCCTGTGAAAACACTTATAAAACCAACACTCGAGTTACGTAAAGCAATTACTAATCCCATTATATATATATATATATATATATATATATATATATATATATATATATATATATATATATATATATATATGACATGATTAAAACATATTTAGTAACTGGAATTAATGGTTCTGTTAGTAAAGTATTAAAAAATATTCCTCTGACAATTTAGAAAATTAGTAGCTACTATTAACGATATATTATAAAATAAAAAAATCGGTTAAGTGCACGTTGAACTTGCGCAATTAGTGATTGATTGCTTTTAAAATAAAAAAATTGTTAGGAAGGTATAAAATGATCAGTGACTTCACAAAACACTCCCCAAATGAGTTTTCAACAAAGTTTGTTTGCAATCTTTACTGAAAATTGATGACCTTGAAATTTTTGTTTTTTTTTATATACCAGATAAATTATTAAAGGTAATGCATTCGTGATAATTTTCGTTCAATCTACACCCCGTGGAGAATATTCCAGAATTTTTTCAAAATTTTTTGATAAGTACTTTTCGAGATAAGGCGGCTGGACAGCGATTTTTTCGCGATTTTTTAAAAATAATACAAAGAAAAGTGCGCGCAAGTATTACACTATACGAGGCTGGTTTGAAAAGTCCGTGCAAAAATAAAAACTACTTATGTGTTTGGGGTAAACCTTTTTTATTTTTCGACATAGTCTCCTTTTACGCTTATACACTTCGTCCAACGATGTTCTAGTTTGTTGATCCCTTCCGAATAATAGGATTTGTCCAAGTCTGCAAAATATCCATTAGTGTCTGCAATCACCTCCTCGTTTGAATAAAATCTTTGTCCCGCCAACCATTTCTTCAAATTGAGGAACAAATAGTAGTCCGAGGGAGCCAAATCTGGAGAATAGGGGGGATGTGAAACGAGTTGGAATTCTATTTCCATTAATTTTGCGACCACAACTGCTGAGGTGTGTGCTGGTGCGTTGTCGTGATGGAAAAGGACTTTCTTGTGGGCCAATCGCGGGCGTTTTTCTTGCAGCTCGGTTTTCAAACAGTCCAATAACGATGAATAATATTCACCTGTAATAGTTTTACCCTTTTCCAGATAGTCGATGAGCATTATCCCTTGCGAATCCCAAAAGAC
>CM032456.1:175179155-175209155 GCA_019049505.1 Pachyrhynchus sulphureomaculatus
CATATTTGTTTTTGAAAAAGAAAACGAATGATTAGATAAAAGCGGAACTCGAAGTTTATGAGGACTGCACCTTAGTTATTTTTTTTTTTATTTTTTTTTATGGGTCTAGCACACGTGCTGCAGGGAAGTCCCTAAAGCGCTACAGGAGCGGCACGTTGTTCTTGAATCGCTCTAAATTGTACTCGGTGGGAAACGACAAATGCAGTGTAACACATGGGCTGAAAAGTCCCGGGCCTAACACATAGATGGCGCTAGTTTTATTGCAGTCACCTTTTTTTCAGTTAATACTAACCTTCAAAAGACAGCTGTTAAAATTTCATGATATTCTATTCATTAGTTTGTGAGTTATTGTGCTAAGAGTGACGCTACTTTTGTTATTTTCAAAACAATGGATCAAAAACAATTTCGTGTTTTAATTTTACACTGCTTCTTGATGGGAAAAAATACCGTTCAAGCGAAGCAATGGCTTGAAAAGTGTTATGGGGACTCCGCTCCATCAGAAACAACAATAAAACGTTGGTTTGCTGACTTCAAACGTGGTCGTAGAGACACCGATGATGCAGAACGCAGTGGACGTCCAAATGAGGCGGTAACACCAGAAAACATAAAAAAAATCCATAAAATCGTTTTTGAATGATCGAAAAGTGAAGTTGCGTGAGTTAGCTGACATCGTAAAGATATCAAAAGAACGTGTTGGCTTTATATTGCATGAGCATTTGACTATGAGAAAGCTCTGTTCAAAGTGGGTGCCGCGTTTGCTCACTGTTGATCAAAAACAAGAACGTGTTGATGATTCTGAGCAGTGTTTGGCCATGTTTAAACGTAACAAACCGGAATTTTTGCGTCGATATGTGACAATGGATGAAACATGGATCCATCACTTCACTCCGGAATCAAAACGATCGTCATCTGAGTGGACAGCAACTGGTGAACCTCGTCCAAAGCGCCCGAAAGCACAACGATTGGCTGGAAAGGTTATGGCCTCGGTATTTTGGGATGTGCGTGGTGTAATATTCATCGACTATCTTGAGAAAGGAAATACCATCAACAGTGAATATTATATAGCGTTATTGGAGCGTTTGAAGGCCGAAATTGCAAAGAAACGACTGCATATGGTAAAGAAAAAAATTTTGTTTCATCAAGACAACGCACCGTGTCACAAGTCAATCAAAACAATGGCAAAACTACATGAATTAAACTTCGAATTGCTCCCACATCCACCGTATTCGCCAGATTTGGCTCCCAGCGACTACTGGCTGTTCGCAGACCTGAAAAAAATGCTCGCCGGTAAGAAATTTCGCACGAATGAAGAGGTTATCGCTGAAACTGAGGCCTATTTTGAGGCAAAAGATAAATCGTTCTACAAAAGTGGTATTGAAATGTTAGAGCGGCGCTGGAATGATTGCGTTGCTCTTGATGGAGATTACGTTGATGAATAAAGCTAATTTTGAACCAAAAAAACCGTGTTTTCTTTGTTAGGCCCGGGACTTTTCAGCCCATGTGTTATTTAAGAAAATATATTTTTCGTAAACATAACTTTTCACAAGAATCCTGTCAAATTTTCAAGTCGCTGTGTGAATTATTTTTGTGAGTGGCAGCCATTTAAATAGAACAACTTGAATGAATATAACATATTTGTTTTTGAAAAAGAAAACGAATGATTAGATAAAAGCGGAACCCGAAGTTTATGAGGACTGCACCTTAGTTATTTTTTTTTTTTTTATTTTTTTTTTATGGGTCTAGCACACGTGCTGCAGGGAAGTCCCTAAAGCGCTACAGGAGCGTCACGTTGTTCTTGAATCGCTCTAAATTGTACTCGGTGGGAAACGACAAATGCAGTGTATGTTCCATAGTTGGTCGAATTTGAGCTTTGTAAAGAATTAACAGTTGTCGAGTGTAAAGCTTTCTGGTTCGAAATAATATTCCCAACTTTTGAGAAGCTCTCCTTGCTATGTCTGCAACATGTTCATGGCAGGATATATTTGCTCCCAAATTAACGCCCAACAAATTGAGTGACGATGCTAGGGGAATGAAGTGCCCCGACATAACTATATCGGGTTCAGCAACGTTAACTTTTTTAGAAAAAACTACAGCCTGGATTTTGCAGCATTAAATTACACTTGGTTACTGTCACCCCAAGATAGAATTTCTTCCAGTTCTTTGTTAAGGTGAACGACCTCCTGCTGTCTGCGGATATTCGCCTGAGTAGCCGATGTCCGAGCGTTCAAAGTGAATGAAGAGATAAGCGTACTGTCATCTGCGAAACTGTAGATTGGATTTCCGGTCGTTTCCAGCAGATAGTTAATGTAATGTAAATGAGAGAGTAGGAGACAGTATGGAGCCTTAGAGCATACCGGCGTTGATAGTGAAGGTATTAGTAAGAAATCCGTCGACCGCCACTCGTAAAGAACGTTCTCTGAATCTATAAACCCTAGGCAAATCTCTTTATTTAGGTCTTTTATTACAATACATAGTGATGATTAATTATACTCTGTCAAATTTAAAGTTCAAATATGATACAAATTACATACTTCAAAGAAGAATTCATAACATTAAAAGCTCTTAAACATGATCTCATTAATGCCATTTTCGAAAAACATTTCTATTACTACATAAAACATTTAAGTTAAGTGTTTTGAATACTGTAGACTTTATCAGACAGAATTTTTTTTTTTTATGGGTCTAGCACACGTGCTACAGGGAAGTCCCTAAAGCGCTACAGGAGCGACACGTGTGCGGAGAAGGCGATTCACGTTGTTCTTGAATCGCTGTAGATTGTACTCGGTGGGAAACACAGTCCTGGACAAATTATTCCAAAGGAATGAGGTTCTCTATATAAAAGACTGCTTGAAAAGTGTTGTACGGGGAGTAACAAGCTGAACCTCATACGGATGTGAAGAATTAGCGCGACGTGCACTTCTAACATGCACCGCTCTGGGAGGAATTAAGCGGGCCACATCCTTCGAACACTTTCCATGAAAGTACTTGTAGAATAGGCTCAAGTCGCCAACCGTTCTTCGATGTTCCAGCGAATCAAGGCCGACGGTCAGTTCCGGGTCTCCAATCAGACGAACAGCTCTTCTTTGAATAGAATCCAACAAATGCAGTGTATGTTTGGAAGCGGAGCTCCAAACATGGGAGCAGTATTCCATAGTTGGTCGAATTTGAGCTTTGTAAAGAACTAACAGTTGTTGTGGAGTGTAAAGCTTTCTGGTTCGAAATAATATTCCCAACTTTTGAGAAGCTCTCCTTGCTATGCCTGCAACATGCTCATGCCAGGATATATTTGCTCCCAAATTAACGCCCAACAAATTGAGTGACGATGCTAGGGGAATGAAGTGCCCCGACATAACTATATCGGGTTCAGCAACGTTAACTTTTTTAGAAAAAAAACTACAGCCTGGGATTTTGCAGCGTTAAATTACACTTGGTTACTGTCACCCCAAGATAGAATTTCTTCCAGTTCTTTGTTAAGGTGGACGACCTCCTGCTGTCTGCGGATATTCGCCTGAGTAGCCGATGTCCGAGCGTTCAAAGCGAATGAAGAGTTAAGCGTACTGTCATCTGCGAAACTGTAGATTGGATTTCCGGTCTTTTCCAGCAGATAGTTAATGTAATGTAAATGAGAGAGTAGGAGACAGTATGGAGCCTTAGAGCATACCGGCCTTGATAGTGAAGGTATTAGTAAGAAATCCGTGGACCGCCACTCGTAAAGAACGTTCTCCGAATCTATAAACCCTAGGCAAATCTCCTTATTTAGGTCTTTTATTACAATACATAGTGATGATTAATTATACTCTGTCAAATTTAAAGTTCAAATATTGATACAAATTACATACTTTAAAGAAGAATTCATAACATTAAAAGCTCTTAAACATGATCTCATTAATGCCATTTTCGAAAAACATTTCTATTACTACATAAAACATTTAAGTTAAGTATTTTGAATACTGTAGACTTTATCAGACAGAATTTGATTTATAAAATTAATAATATAATGTTACGGTCCAAATTGGCCGTTGTGAAAAGCCTTCTTTCTTTTGGATTTTTATCATCTTTGATAGAATTTTGGATTGTTGTAGCTTCTACTTGATGGAAATTCATTATAAATATATAATAAAAGACTGTTTTTAGTCAATTTCCACTGGTTTATTTAAATTGCGATGACGCGTTTCGCTGTCGATGCAGCTTCTTCAGATCTACATTTTACACTGTCAAGTTAGGTTTAATATTCACAGTTTTATATAATTTCTTAATTATAATATTACACCTAATTAAATTACATTGATAGTATTGGAAAATCCACACAGATTTGGAGTTAAGAGAATAAATTCAATAATGGTGAATTGCTTAAATCTACCTGGTCGTTGAGTAAAGTACCTGTAGTCCTTAATCGATTTATTTCCATAGTCTCTAAAAGGTTTAGTTTTAAACCTTTTTGTTGGGTGTGTAAAATTTTGAAATTCTTGTTAAATGTGTGATTTTCTGTTAAAAGATGATTAGCATATGTTGAATTAGATTTTCTATGGATGAAGCTTTTTTCGTGTTCTGTAATTCTTTGTCTAAATGTACGTCCAGTTTGTCCGATGTATGTTTTAGGACATGACCCACATGTTAATTGATAAACCCCTGATTTATTGTCTTTATTGATTTGTGGTTTGTAGTTTTTAAGGTATTTCCCTATAGTATTGTTAGTCTTGTAAGCTATGTTGATATTTTTTTTATTTAAAAATTTCCCCAGTTTTTCCTTTGGTTTGCCGAAATAGGTTAAGCATTTAAAAGTGGTATTTCTGTCCTTAAAACGTGGGTATATTCTGAGATAGCCTTGTTCCTAAGTTTTTTCTTAACGATACTATTGATTAAAGTAACCGAATAACCGTTGTTAACAGCTACTTGTTTTATGTAGTTTAATTCTTTAGTAAAATTTTCTTCTGATAAGGGGATATTAGTTAGTCTATGTATAAAACTATGATAAGCGGCAAGGCTATGATGGTTAACTGATTGACTTGATTTGATTCTAAAGGACCGACGATAGTAGATTCGTCTCGTCTCTTTTCATCTGGTGACACGAGATGAATAGGATATAGTCGTCGGATTATTTTACTTACCTTGAAATTTTCGACGCATGCTAGCGTCATTTTTTATTTAGTTTTGTCTTCAGGAAGCGGAAATAAACTTTCGTAGTGGGATAATTGCATTTAAGATGAACGACGTTAGTTGTTCCTCTCTCTGCTATTAAACTTTCGGTGAAGTGTTCAATATTTTCCAATAAAGTTTTTTTTTAAAAGGGCAAAGTGCCGATTGATGGAAATCTGAAGTTCCAGTTACGGTATCATTGGTAAATTTTGGATAAGATACCGCGAGCCAGCCATTTAGAGGCGATAGATTTTCTTTCCGAAGTTGCAGGAGAGCACTGTAAATATCATTGTAAATACACAAGCTCTTTTTCTTACTTCACGTTTTGTGTATTTTGGTTCTGCCTTCTGGTTACCTTATGGTCTGAAGGTAATTCTGGACTTACTATCAGAAAACTTTGGTTTCATGCAATCCACATGCCAACCGAGCATTCCGGTCTCTGCAAGAAAACTCTTTGCACCGTCTATTCAGCAGGACATATATATTGTCCCAGCCAACATCTGTGGTGTTTCCATCAACACTTCCACCTACGAGGCTGGTTTGAAAAGTCCGTGCAAAAATAAAAACTACTTATGTGTTTGGGGTAAACCTTTTTTTTTATTTTTCAACATAGTCTCCTTTTAGGCTTATACACTTCGTCCAACGATGTTCTAGTTTGTTGATCCCTTCCGAATAATAGAATTTGTCCAAGTCAGCAAAATATCCATTAGTGTCTGCAATCACCTCCTCGTTTGAATAAAATCTTTGTCCCGCCAGCCATTTCTTCAAATTGGGGAACAAATAGTAGTCCGAGGGAGCCAAGTCTGGAGAATAGGGGGGGATGTGAGACGAGTTGAAATCCTATTTCCATTAATTTTGCGACCACAACTGCTGAGGTGTGTGCTCGTGCGTTGTCGTGATGGAAAAGGACTTTCTTGTGGGCCAATCGCGGGCGTTTTTCTTGCAGCTCGGTTTTCAAACGGTCCAATAACGATGAATAATATTCACCTGTAATAGTTTTACCCTGTTCCAGATAGTCGATGAGGATTATCCCTTGCGAATCCCCGGCCGAAGGAACGGTCTTCGCCTTTTTTGGTGCAGATTCCCCCTTGGTAACCCATTGTTTAGATTGTTGTTTGGTCTCAGGAGTATAGTAATGTATCCATGTCTCATCCACAGTGACGAAACGACGCTTAAAGTCCTCCGGATTCTTCTGGAACAGCTGCAAACCATCCTTGCAACACTTCACACGATTCCGTTTCTGGTCAAGCGTGAGCAATCGCGGCACCCATCTTGCGGAAAGCTTTCTCATGTCCAAATGTTTATGCAAAATATTATGTACCCGTTCAGTCGAGATGCCCACAGCACTAGCAATCTCACGCACCTTAACTCTTCTGTCATCCATCACCATATCATGGATTTGATCAATGATTTCTGGAGTCGTAACCTCCACAGGCCGTCCAGAACGTTCAGCGTCACTTGTGCCCATATGGCCAGTCCGAAAATTTTTGAAACCACTTATAAACTGTTCTAATCGAAGGTGCAGAGTCACCATAATGTTTATCAAGCTTCTCTTTACTCTCCTGAGGCGTTTTGCCTTTCATAAAGTAATGTTTAATCACCACACGAAATTCTTTTTCGTCCATTTCATGAAAATCACTCGAC
This sequence comes from Pachyrhynchus sulphureomaculatus, assembly GCA_019049505.1. Lineage (NCBI taxonomy): Eukaryota > Metazoa > Arthropoda > Insecta > Coleoptera > Curculionidae > Pachyrhynchus > Pachyrhynchus sulphureomaculatus. The sequence goes on from CM032456.1 coordinate 175,185,936, forward strand.
TTCCTTGATTCACACGAATGCCAAACACAAAGATATAGACCAATATGGCTGAAACTTGGTGTGCGTTCATTCAAGAGATGCTACTAACTAAACATGACCTCGATACGCGCCGGTGGTGCCATCTCTCGGACTTTGCACGGACTTTTCAAACCAGCCTCGTATACCATTCACTTAAGGCCAGACGGAAATAAACCCAGATAAGTTATATAGTAAAAGTTATTGTTTTAGTATTCGTAAAGCCACGAACCACAAAGGGAAATTTATACCCTTAATTTGAGTCAGAAGTACCAGATTCTCCGTGGTTTGCAGTCTTTGCAAGTTTAATTTTCAACACCATTTTGATCATCATTATATTACTTTTATATTTACTTTTAAGAACGTTACCTTTGTTAACAGTACAACTTGAAGTTTTAGATATTTAAGATCTTAGTCTCGTTTGAAAATTTGTAGTTGTCACCAATTATTCAAATCAACTATACAATTTAATAATTTAATCAATTTTAATTTTATAAGGGATACATTATTTTGTACTTCATTAAATTTTCTTTCTTTTAAATGAGTACCATTGTACCATATTGGGTTTTCATTTAAAATAGATACTTCATTAAAAAAAAAACTTCGGTGGCGCCTTCCGGCTTATATAAAAATATAAATCAAATTAACAGGGAAAATAAAAGACCGAACGTTAAACCTGAGATAGAGCTAGCAATTTTAGGTCGTGGGCAATCTTCAATTCTCTGAGCCAGATAAAAATTGCTGATGCATTTGCTGCCTTCTTTGGGAGTGTATATAGTGTGCCGTCAGATTGCGTCCCCAAAAACGATGTCTTCACCTCTAATTTATGTATCGCTCTTGATTGTTTGCTAGAGCAAACTATACTAATGGCATTAAAAGAACTAAGGGATAAACTTACTTGTGATAATATTCCCAGGTTTACTGTAAGGGATTGTGCTCATGCTTTGTTGATACCTTTATCTTATGTATTCAACTTGTCTCTAAAACTGAACAGATATCCTGACGTATGGAAGAAGGCCAAAATCTATATATATATATATATATATATATATATATATATATATATATATATATATATATATATATATATATATATATATATATATAATTATAGACCGGTATCTTTATTACCGATACTCTTTGAGATGCCAATATATCAATGTATTTTTGCACAACTTAAAAGCCTGATTTCTGTAAATCAACATGGTTTTTTCAACAAACGCAGTACTATAAGTAATATATATAATTTGGCTCGTTTTGCTCAATTTACAGGCAATGCTTTGGACAAACAAATGCAAGTTGATGTTGTATACAATGATTTCTCGAAGGCCTTTCACAGAGTTGACCATTCCATTTTTCTATATAAGCTGGATAGACTGGCTTTCAGCAATAACCTAATTACATTTTTCTAGTTCTATTTGTGAAACCGCCTACAGCACGTCGAAGTTCGAGGCCATAGATCCTCAAGGTTTAGTGCTACAAGTGGTGCACCACAGGGTAGTAACCTTGCACCTTTAATTTTTTCACTCTTCATTAACGACATTGGTGATAACATAACTAGTAATTTGCTTTTGGTTGCTGACAACCTAAAGCTATTCCGCACCATAAGAGACTCTAGTGATTGCCTTTCATTAGAACATGATATGGAGTCGTTACAGCAATGTGTGAGTTGAATAGGCTGTGCTTCTTTTTACCTACTCGAATAAATTTAGCACCATTGACTTCCAGTATAAGTTAGATAAAAAAGATATTGCACGCTGTAACACCTTCAAGGACCTTGGAATTATTTTTGATCCGAAACTCGTTTGCCCATCATATTAATTGAATCTGCAATACCGCTGTGAGGACGTTGGGTTTCATAATAAGTATTTCTAGTGGTTTTCATAATAGTAAAACATTAGAAACTTTATATTCGAGCTATGCGCTTTCACGACTTGAATATAGTGCAATTGTTTGGAATCCAATACACGCTAAGTATATTAGGCAGGTAGAGAATGTTCAAAGAAAGTTTTCAAATTTCTTTTAAAATATGATGGAGTGTACCCTGATAGGGGTGTCGATGAGGTCATTATATCCGAATGTTTTCAGCTACCTTCATTATCGAATCGAAGAAATTACCATTATAAAATTATGTAAATCTCTTGTTGACTCTCCTGACTTATTGTTTCAAGTAAATTTTCACGTTCCTAAGAGACTGGTCAGAACCTCTTCTGTTTTCTATTTACCTATCGCATCAACTAATTTTCTCATCAAAAAACCATTGTTTCAGGCTATGAGGGTTTTCAACAGTACTTGTAACGCCACTGACGTGAACAACCCGTCATTTGCGCAATTTGTGAAATGCTTAAAAAATAAATTGTTGCATATATAGGTATTTATTTCAAGTGTAGCATTTTAATTTCGATTTTCCAGTTTTATTTAATTCTATGTAATTTTAATGTTATTTGTTTCCTTTGTTCTATATTAATACTTTACTTTTTTTTTTTTCTCTGTCTCCTTTGTATTATGTTATTTATGCTTAATTGGCTTATACATGGTATATCTGTTAGACAATAAAGATTATTATTATTATTAAGATAACCTACAGAACCTAAGGGGATGCCCGGACCTTGGTGCGTACCGATAGTTCTTGTATTTTGGGAAATTTTCTAAATTGGGGTTTTGGACTAGTTATTAGCTCCGCGAAGGGTTACTGACAAGGAGGCCAAGCGCAGTGAGGGGTTGATTCCTATTCTGACAGTAATTGGTTATACCCAATACCTGTAACAATCTCCTGACAGGCCACTAATAAGGCATTTTAGGCAAACTAGCCAAACGCTGTTAGTAAGGAAAAATTGTATTTGAGCGTTTAAGATTTTCAGTTTTATTAGAAGCTTTTCGGCACAAAACAATTAGGTAACCTTATTTGGTGGTAATATTACATAATTTGATTAGTCAATTAAATATTGACAACAATTGGTCCACCAACAAAAAAAAATGTTATAAATTTACGCCCAACTGGATTATATTTATATATATCCAATTAATTGATTAAAAATTGGCGCAAAACAGATTACAATAATTGCTAATATAATGTAGTATTACCAAGCATAAATTAAATTAAAATCATTCTCTAGTACCATTGAATTCTAAAATTAGAAAAACAATGCGGTACCTTAAGATTTACGATATAATCATTAGTGCAAAATTATGCCCTTAACCTTTGTAGTAAAATAAACCATGTAAACAGTAAAACCAGTTACTCATACCCATGCAAACATATAAAATTACTTTGAACATGGCCTATTGCATACTAAATACAGTTGACTAATGGCTTCCATTTAGCAGCAGGTACCACAACCAGTTTCCTGAATTTTTTTATACCAGGTCAGGTTCAAAGACCGCTCGAAGCAATTAAAAAAAAGCGCGTGTATATCGGAGCATGGGAAACAAAACGGAGTTAGTAGAAAAAGGTAAAAATTGAAAGTGTTTCACAATTTGTAATAAATACGTACGTAATTTAACAGGGTTTTATTGTTATGTAACATTTATTGGTGGATAAATGCCTTATTCGTCCTGGCTGCGTTTTGGAGACTAAGAGAGAACTGAAATTTTTACTGTGAATTTGTATTACTGATAGCAGACAATGAAGACAATCTACAAAGGGGTCATTCTTTTACAAACCGTACGGATTTGAGGAAAAATAACTGGTCAAGTGCAAGTTGAACTTGCGCAATTAGTGTTCCGTACGTTGATTGTTTTTAAAATAAAAAACTTTGTTACGGAGGTATAAAATGATCAGTGACTTCACAAAACACATCCCAAATGAGTTTTCAACAAATTTTGTTTCCAATCTTTACTGAAAACTGATGACCTTGAATTTTTTGTCTTTTTTTTATATACCAGATAAATTATTAAAGGTAATTTTCGTTCAATCTGTACCCCCATGGAGAATATTGCAGAATTTTTTCAAAATTTTTTGATCAGTACTTTTCGAGATAAGGGTGGGGCACAGCGATTTTTCGCGATTTTTTAAAAATAATACAAAGAAAAGTGTGCGCAAGTATTACATTTTATATATATATATATATATATATATCTATATATATATATATATATATATATATATATATATATATATATATTTTACTTGTATTTTCACAAGCTTTCATTTGACGCCACACTCGATGACAAAGTAAAAAAAAAAAATTTTCACTTCCGATTTTATCCCTCAAAACTAACCCCTTAAGTCAAAATTTAACTTTCAAAACTGCATGGTTCTGATGAGGCCATCAATTCCTATATTATTACTAAATTTCAACTTTCTATGACAAATAGTTTCGGAGAATATCAGGTGTGACAGACACACGGATGGACGGAGAGACAGACACCGAAGTCATCTTGTAAGTGTTCCGTACGGAACACTAAAAAGTTACATATTTTCAATTTGCCTAAAAATTTTTTTTTGGCTTTTATGTTATATCGCAGTCCACTAATCGGCGGTATATTAAGGGGGATCTTTGTGAATGTTTTATTGAGAAACAATAATATTTATACAAAAACGAAAAAATACATAAAAAAGAAGAACTTTTTGGCTTCAAAAATAGAGCCTCAACTTTTTAAAAAAATTAAAAATGGCGGAGCAGGAGCTGCTCAAAGTTGACTTCTTGAATTTGCGCCGTGCAACGCTCAGGTCGCTATAGTGCATTTAAAAAAATATTCAAAAAAAAATTCATTAGGGTAAAATTATACGCTTTGCACGAATTTAAATTTACCAAAAAAAAATAAAAAATTGCGAATTTGGGACCATTTTTAAAAAATTGACCCTTTTTTTAAACGATTGTCAAAAAATAATGTTTATAATTAACTTTTTATAAATTGTGTACATTCATTCAATGGCTAATAGGGTAATGAATATCTGTATAAAATTTCACGTGTATCCGCGAATTGCTTTTTGAGCTACCATGCACGGCGTACGAAATTTTACGTTTTGAGAAAAACGCGTTTAAAGTTTTTGACTTTCAATTTCTTAGCCGATGCACTTTGTCCAACTTCTTCTTCTTGTACAGTATATTGCATATCCTTGGACTTATTACCTGAGCAATACCGACAGGAAGCGAGACTTGGACGATAATTAGGTTCATTTTTATCAATTTTTAGAATCAACATTATAAATAAATGAAAAACCCAACACGTGAAGTGACAACCAATCAGAGACAGTCCTTTTCATGACACGATAGACCTCTCCAATATCTCCAGTTCTATTTATCGTATAAACTTCGTTCTTCGGCTATTTTATTGCTCTAGTTTCTCAATTCAATATTGAGTATAAAATTTTTTTTTCTCTAAAATATTGATTCAAGTTTATTGTATGATCATTAGTTCAAGAGATATCGATGATCAAAAAAAAGGTGACTTTTCATTCAATAGCCGATATCTCAGCGGCAAATGGTCGCCCAGAGAACAAAAAAAAATACCAAATTAAAGCTAAAGAATCAGGCTAAATGGCCCAAGCATTAATTAAGCCGGGAAATTTTTTTTTGAGCCCAAGGCCAATTTTGAAAAAAAAAAATTGTAAAAATTTTGCTTTGCGTTATTTTCTTTGATTGCGCCGAGAGAGATCCCCAAAAAAAATTTTCATCTCAAGATTTCAAAACTAGACATTTCACGCTTCACAATGCTTTTTTCCTTTTCTCGATACGACCATTACTCACGAAGTAACAGCCTTTCAAAAATCACTAAAAAAATTTAGAAATTCTTCTGCTCCCTTAATTTTATGACTGCGTTTAATATATATAAAACGCAACGTCTCTCTGTCTGTCTGTCTGCCCGTTAGTGCGCTTACCACTCAAGAACTACTACATTAGGTAACATAAGGAATAAGCAGTGACGATAATAGTGAATCAAGTCCACGCAAGCGTATAGTATAGTATAATTTTCGACGATATGTTACAAAGTAATTATCTCATAACTTCAACTTCAGTTGAAAGATCCTGCAATATAAAATGCTTCTCTTTTGCTTTTTTTTTTTCGTGTTTGGTTACTTGCAATGATATGTCAACGTCAATATGTTATTTATAGTTAGAGCCATTTTAAATTCTGCCTCTAATTTGTTTCCTTCTTTAATATATTCTTTATTCTTTACAAATTTTAATGACATGTTAGGAAGAGGCTCAGCTGCTCATTCAAATAATTCGTTTGGCGTTTACATTAGACTGGTTACTCTTTGAAGGCTCTTTCTAGCTGCCAACCTTTTCAAAGTCCCACCCAAGCCATCGCACGCACCCTTGCCATGGGACATTGGAAAAAAAAAGTGTCAACTAAACTAAAATCTTTCAGATGATGAATGAGATTGTTTTTGTATTGCGGACTTGCCCCAAGAGAAAAATATGTAATTTTTTAAATTTTCATTTCAGCTAAGTTTGTCTCAGTATTCAATAATTAGGTCTCTAAGTTTTCGATGTGTGTGCATTTGAATATTTAGTTTAAAATAAGGATCACTTTCTACTTGTTGGTTTTTTGGATAATGTATATATAATTTTCATATAGAAGTATTAATACCAAAGGATAACCTTTCAAAAGAAAGAAATGGGCACAATCGTGACTTCGCTAGAACTCAACGAGCGTGGCGCGCGCCGCCTTACGCGGGCTCGAAATTAGCCTAATAGAGTCCCCACTTTTCAAAAATATGGGTTTTTTAGATTAAAACATAACGAATATAATGGTATTTTTTTCGATTTTATAAGTTGTGGGAGCAAGCAAAAAAGAATTATTTAAACAATTTCATTCTTATTCTTATAAATAAACAATTAAAAAATTCTACGGTTATACTTTGCGAAAGCCAACATAAAGAGCAATAAAAAGACGGAAGAATGAAATTTATAAGAAAAACAGAACCGGCTGCTTTTTTAATATGCCGCCGATGAGTGGACTACGAATTTAATATCTATATTTTGCAAAATATATATGTCGACTAATTTCATGTATACAAGCCAATCAAAAATGTGAAGTCAAAATAAGTGTAAGGTTTGTAAAAGAATGGCCCAAAGGCAACTTCATACATTTAACGCCACAAAGAAAACATACAACGTGAAGATCTGTGTGGAAAAAACAAAATGCATGATGATTAGTAGCGAGCCTTGAAGGTGCAAAGTGGGAGGCAGAAGCATAGAACAGGTGACGACTTTTACATACCTTGGAATTGACATACCGAGCGACATAACAGCAAAAGTGAAAAGACAGGCAATGAAAGCATCGAAAGTCAGTGGCTGCTTAAGAGAATTCATATCGAATAATAAACATATGTCCACAGAGAGCAGTATGAGAGTATACAAAACAACTGTGAGACCGATCTTAACCAACGCGACAGAAACCCGACCAGACACTAAAAGAACAAAGCAGACAATAAGTAATGTAGAAATGAAGACTTTAAGAACAATACGGGGAATAACACTCAGAAACAGACAAGAAATAAGAACATACGGGAGCAATGTAATATCCAGAGTATCACTAAATGGATAAAGACTAGGAAAAGAAAGTGGGATGATCACGTGAATAGTAGGGCGCCTGACAGACTGGCTAACAACTGCACAAATAACAAACCGTACAGTAAAAGACCAACAGGAAGACCAAAGAAGTGATGGAAAGGTAACCTACTAACAACAACAACAACAACAGAAAGGGAATAAGATGCAGCCAAATAGGAGAAATCCTAGTCAAGCGAAGAAGAAGAATTTGTATCTAAGGCAAAAAATACTTATTTTAAATATAGCTTAAATTTGTGGGTTACGTATTATATATTGTGTATAAAATATTTTACATATTGTTTACATTTCTTGTGTTTTTCGGCTAGAGTAATAACAGCGGAGATTTCTTTTGTTAATTATATTTTCCTGTATAAGCAGGCCCGTACTAACTTTTTAAGGGGTTACATACTCCTGGGCTCTGCAGAAAGTATGTATATTTAAAAAAACAATATTTTAAAGGTTATTAAGTGAATAATACAAAAGAATGGCGATTATATAATTATATTGTACTTTAAATTATAGGATTTTTTTTAAATATGTTGTAAACGTAAACATCATTTTTTATCGGGTTAAATGGGCGACTGAAGAAAACTATGGCGCCTCTGCAGAATAACTTTACAAAAAAATATTCCAATCTGCAAAAACAAAATGTGTAGTTAAAAATTGTCAACGGGTTTATTTTTCAAAAATAAAAAATTTACGGTGTTTCAAACTTTAGTATGCAATTTTCGACCAAAAAATTTATGTTTAATTGTGTATAAAAAATTGTCTATTAGAAAAATTAAAAAAAAAACCTCTCGACATTCTATAGAAAAAGTAATTATTAAGATTTAAAAAAAAAGTTAAAAAATATTAAATATTGACTGAGTAATATTGTAAGCAGTGTCTGAAAACAGGTAGCGGGCCCACTCCGACTTTGTAATGGAATGGAATTTTCTTAAAATATAATTTTTGAATAATTCTTAGAAACATAGAGAATAAAAATCGAATTTTTAAAAATTCGAGGTGCATGTAACCTCTTAAGATTGAGGGATAATGTTTTTGGGAGGTATAACTGAACAAGTAGTCCAAAATAAAAAGTAGAGTGTAGATGTTCACAAAAACTGTACACTTCAAAAATATTTTAAAGAAACAAGGTTTATCTTTAATAGAATTCTCCGAAGCTTTTTTAAGTAGACAGAGAGGCTTAAGACGTAATAGGCTGATTTGTGTTTCTCAGTTACGTGATCCAAAAATCTACTGTTCTGCCACCACATAATATAATCAATTGTATTATGGACTAGAAAATTTATAACTGTACCCTCTTTCGTCAACTTATTCTCCTAGAATATTCAGTTGATAATTCATTAATATATTTTTTTTTAAGATCTTTGACGATGATGGTAAGTGATATTGACCTACAGTTGCTCGATATATTTTCGACTGGTAATAGCGGTGTTTCAGTATTTTTATTTCCCCAGAAACGTTAAGTTCTGGAGTAACCACTCAACCAACCAAAAACACATAACCTGATTTGCTCCAAAATGCGCTGTTTAAAAGCCTATACACCAGGGGTGCTCAAACGGTCGATCGCGATCGACAAGTCGATCGCGAGTGCTTTTTGAGTCGATCTCGAGAAAAAAATTCCGATATAGAACTATTCACAGATTTTGTTTTAAGTAACTGAAACAAAATGTAATGAATAAACTACTAAAATTTATTCGATCCACAATTAGGCCAGAATAACTTTCTTTTATCGTAATAACCCCCTGCTAGCGGCAAAAGGCGGCTTTATCAAAGGAACGTGCGGTACTTGTCAAAGAAAAGCCGCGTTTTTGTTTCCCGCCGATTTTTCTAGAAACTTCGGGCGGCGTGTTTGACGGGAACTTTCGAGACTTCGTTCGTGCCGATATAAATGTTGCGCCTGCAGGAATAGGAGTCAGTCTGAGTTGTAACTTCAAGGCGATACATCGATACAAAGTTTATTAATAAATAGTCCAAAATGAGTGCGGCAAAGAAAAGTAAAAATTATCATTTTAATAACGATTGGGAGGAAGAATTTTTCTTTTGTATGGTAAAGGATAAGTGCATTTGTCTCATTTGCCGTCCGTCAGTTGCAATACCTGAGCATGGGAACTTAGAGAGGCATCATAAAACGGTTCATAAAAACTATGAAAACGAAAGAACGTGATTTGATAACTTGTTTAAAAAAGAACAAACCATGTTCACAAGACCAGCCAAACAATCAAAAGCTGCAACGATCGCGTCATTTAAAATATCTCATATATTGACGAAACACAAGAAACCATTTGATGATGGATTGGTTGTGAAGGAAGCATTTATTGAAGCGGGTGAGACTTTATTTGGAGATTTTAAAAATAAAACAGGGATTATGTCTGCTATTAGAGAACTTCAGTTATCTCGTCCGACTGTCACAAGGCGTGTTGAAGTCATGAGTCAGGACATGGCAGATAAACTAAAACATGATATCATGGAACGTACATACTTTTCTTTACAGTTCGACGAATTCACCGATATGACAGACAATGCTCAGCTGTGTATTTTTATTCGAATGGTATTCAATGACATGTCGGCTAAGGAAGAGTTTTTGACAATGATTCCTCTGAAAGGAAAGACCCGTGGCGAAGATATATATGACGTTTTCTTCAATTTTGTAACAAACTACAAGCTACCAATATATAAACTAGTGTGCATTACAACCGATGGAGCACCAGCAATGACTGGAAACAAAAACGGTTTTGTGGCATTGTGTCAAGCTAATGATGATTTCCCTTCATTTTTCTCTTTCCATTGCATTATACATCAACAAGTTTGGTGTTCAAAAGTTCTAAACATGGAGGAGATTATGGGCATTGCAATAAAAATTGTGAATTCAGATGCTGAAAAACGGAAAAGGGCTGACTGATTTGGCATTTTTGACAGACATCACAATGCATTTAAACACCATTAATTTGAAGCTTCAAGGTAAAGGAAAAACTATTATTGAGATGATTAGTGCAATAAACGCATTCAAAAGTAAATTGCAACTTATGATAGATCAACTGAAAAGAAAGGATCTGAAAAATTTTCCGTCTTTGAAAGAAAGGATTCCTCAGTTGAATTATGATATTTATGAGGCAGAATTATCAAATATTTTGGACCAATTTGAAATACGTTTTTATGATTTCAGTAAATTGGCAAATATCGCATCATTTATGAGTTATCCTTTTTCGTGTAAAAACATTGAGGAATTAGCTACTGAAATAGCAAGTCAGTTTAACATGGACTCATGTTCTGTTGAAAATGAGTTAGTGCAGATTATATCAGATATACATCTGAAAGCCACAGCATCTGATACAAAATTCTGGTGTTTTATATCTGAAGATAAATATCCGAATCTAAGGCAAATCGCCCTTCAACTGACGGCAATGTTTGGGTCAACTTACTTGTGCGAGTCTGCTTTTTCTGAAATGAAGATAATTAAGTCAAAATATCGCAATCGACTAACTGACGAACATATGTCATCATGCTTGCAATTAGCACTCGGTAATTACGTACCATCTTATGAAAAGTATGCTGAGGACATGCAGTGCCACGCTTCAACATCCAAAGTCACTCTTTAGTTAAGTTTAGACACTGTTTTGTAAGAACCAATAAACTCGCAATTTTGAATAATTATGAGTTTTTTCATTGACATTTTAGAGCAGACCTACACTTACCTTGACTAAAAAAATGCATATTGTGCGGAAAACTAATATCTATGCCACGATACACCCTACCTAGACGACAATCCTGCATCACACTTACTTGCAGCCTCTCAGACTCGATCGATCGTAGTCTAACAATATTGAGGTAGATCGCCAGCAGTTCAAGTTTCAGCACCCCTGCTATAGAGCATCTTAGCTACCTAATAGCCAATAAATAAATCTAGCTCAGTCTAGAATCTAGTAGTAAAAGTTTAAAACAAATATTTACTACTTAAATATTTGTTTAATTTTGAACAAATTAAATAAAATTATTTTGTTTCGGTACCTATCCGTTGGTCACCAGTCATGGAAATCTATTTTATCTGTGATTCCAAATGCTTAAAGCAGCTTAAAGTACTGAAAAGTATGAGTATATTACTGATTGCACCGAATACGTATGGATATTTTGCAGCTTTTAGTCCCATTTAAATTCACAAGTTTCCATGAAAAAACCTCCAATATTGTCAAGAAAAATAGTTTTTTTATACCAGATAAATTACACAGGTCAACACGAATTTCGACTTTGATAAGAGGGTATGAAATTTCGATAGATTTATCGACAGTTAGACGAAAAAAATATATCTGGCCTGAAAAAGTTTGCTTTTGTATCCAGGAGAACGGTATTTTAGAAAATCCATAGTTTAAATTTTTATTTATTGATAAATCGAAACAAATATATTTATATATGCTTTTTATCAACTTTTACTGTCATATCAAATTACAAAATGGTGGAAAAAAGTTTAAAAGTGAACCCTATTATTGTTTCAAGTTCATAAGTACTTTCTCTCATTAAACCCCAAATGTAGTCCCCCATCATATTTTCGTTGTATTGGCCCTGATAACGTTGTTCGAAGTTCATAATATCTTGATGAAAACGTTCTCCTTGTTCTTCTGAGTACGTCCCCATGTAGTTTTCAAATTTATCTAAATGAGCATGCAGCATATGTACTTTTAGAGACATTCTGCAACTCATGGTTTTAAAGTTTTCCAACATGTTTTCAACTAGCTCTTGGTAATTTTCAACTTTGTTATTCCCTAAAAATCCAGAGACTACTGCTTTAAAACTATTCAAACTTTTTTTTTGAGCACTAGTAAGTAATTTTGAAAATTCTTCATTGGAAAATTTTTTTTTAATTTATGGACCGACAAAAATTCCAGCTTTAACCTTTGCTTCTGACAACTTTGGAAAAAAGTTTTTTAAAAATGTAAAAGCTTCAGATTTTTCATCTAGCTTTTTTACGAATTGTTTCTTAAGCCCTAACTTGATGTGTAAAGGCGGCATTAATACATTTTTAGGTTCAGCAATAGGTTCACATTTAACGTTTTGTCTTCCAACACAAAATTCCGTTCTTAGTGGCCATGATCGTAGAACATAGTGTTGAGCATCCGCTCTATTATCCCACAAACAGAGATAACACGGATATTTTGTATATCCACCCTGCAGTCCCATTAAAAATCCTATCATCTTAAAATCTCCAATGAGCTGCCACTTATACTTTTGATATTTTAAAGCTTCGAGTAAAATTTTAACACTTTCATAGTTTTCTTTTAGATGTAACACATGGGCTGAAAAGTCCCGGGCCTAACACATAGATGGCGCTAGTTTTATTGCAGTCACCTTTTTTTTCAGTTAATACTAACCTTCAAAAGACAGCTGTTAAAATTTCATGATATTCTATTCATTAGTTTGTGAGTTATTGTGCTAAGAGTGACGCTACTTTTGTTATTTTCAAAACAATGGATCAAAAACAATTTCGTGTTTTAATTTTACACTGCTTCTTGATGGGAAAAAATACCGTTCAAGCGAAGCAATGGCTTGAAAAGTGTTATGGGGACTCCGCTCCATCAGAAACAACAATAAAACGTTGGTTTGCTGACTTCAAACGTGGTCGTAGAGACACCGATGATGCAGAACGCAGTGGACGTCCAAATGAGGCGGTAACACCAGAAAACATCAAAAAAATCCATAAAATCGTTTTGAATGATCGAAAAGTGAAGTTGCGTGAGTTAGCTGACATCGTAAAGATATCAAAAGAACGTGTTGGCTTTATATTGCATGAGCATTTGACTATGAGAAAGCTCTGTTCAAAGTGGGTGCCGCGTTTGCTCACTGTTGATCAAAAACAAGAACGTGTTGATGATTCTGAGCAGTGTTTGGCCATGTTTAAACGTAACAAACCGGAATTTTTGCGTCGATATGTGACAATGGATGAAACATGGATCCATCACTTCACTCCGGAATCAAAACGATCGTCATCTGAGTGGACAGCAACTGGTGAACCTCGTCCAAAGCGCCCGAAAGCACAACAATCGGCTGGAAAGGTTATGGCCTCGGTATTTTGGGATGTGCGTGGTGGTTCATCGACTATCTTGAGAAAGGAAATACCATCAACAGTGAATATTATATAGCGTTATTGGAGCGTTTGAAGGCCGAAATTGCAAAGAAACGACCGCATATGGCAAAGAAAAAAATTTTGTTTCACCAAGACAACGCACCGTGTCACAAGTCAATCAAAACAATGGCAAAACTACATGAATTGAACTTCGAATTGCTCCCACATCCACCGTATTCGCCAGATTTGGCTCCCAGCGACTACTGGCTGTTCGCAGACCTGAAAAAAATGCTCGCCGGTAAGAAATTTCGCACGAATGAAGAGGTTATCGCTGAAACTGAGGCCTATTTTGAGGCAAAAGATAAATCGTTCTACAAAAGTGGTATTGAAATGTTAGAGCGGCGCTGGAATGATTGCGTTGCTCTTGATGGAGATTACGTTGATGAATAAAGCTAATTTTGAACCAAAAAAACCGTGTTTTCTTTGTTAGGCCCGGGACTTTTCAGCCCATGTGTTACAGAATGAGCGACTGGAAGAGATGGAAATTTATTTCCATTATGTAATAAAACGGCCTTCAAGCTTTTCGTCGAGCTGTCAATAAATAAACGCCATTCACGGGGATCACAGGGCATCCCAATTGCTTCAAACAAACCTCTTGTATCGTTACAATAACAAAGTCCATCTTCTTTGGTGAAGAACGTAGCAAATGTCTCATGCCGACTTCGTTGATCTGTTATTTTGACATCAATAAGCAAATTCCATTGCTTCAAACGAGAACCCAAAAGCTCTGCCTTACTCTTCGGCAAATTCAAATCTCTTATTAAGTCATTAAAGTCTTCTGAGATAAGAAAATGGGGTTTCGGTGGTTCCTGTGACTGTACAAATTCTTCATCTTCAATATTTTTATTTGAACTCTGAGATGAGCTTGACTGAGACAATTTTTTAGGAGGTTCAGGTACTGGAAGTTGTGGGCTATGTGAGATTGGAGCAGAAGATGAAGCAAGGTCAGGATGTTCGATGGGTTTCGCATTTTTGCCTCTACGTCTTTTAGCTGGATTTACTACGCAAAAATAACAGTCATTAACGTGGTCTCTTGGCTCTTGCCAAATTCTCGGTTCTGCGAATTTCATACTCCGTTTCTCACCTCGATACCAACTTGAAATAAATAAAGATAAAAATAAACATATTTATATTTTTTTTTACTAAAAATTGTTTACCTTCTAAACATCTTTTGCAATTACTACAAGCAACATGTGGAGCCCAGGGCTTGTCTAGATTCCGAACAGGGCAGTTGAAATAGGCTTTGTAGGCTTCACAAATCTTTTCACATGCGTTTAAATAAAATTTTATATCTCGTACTTTAATAAATATACCACATATATAACAAAATGCAACAGCATCATATTTACACTTTCTCGACGACATTTTAACCTCTTTAAGTCTTCTACAAAACCGTCAATTGTTGTTTATCACTTAAGTGACATCTGTAGACACTGTGTGAAAGTTACGACCCGTTTATTTTTTCGCGGTATTTTTAAATATACCAGAACTATTTAATATTTCTACGATAACTCAAAAAAATGTATTATTATCATAACTACCACAAAAGCAAACTTTATATGGAATAAGGGTACTTTTCCTTTGTTTTGGAGCATAATGAATAGAAAAATCATAAAATAAATTTTAGAACAAAAACAAAAAAATTTTTTGTAGAATTGTGTTATCCGACATAATGCACATGATAATTTTCTCTAAATCGACACTTTATTGAGAGCATTCCAGAATTTTTTCCAAACTTTTTGATCAGTAGGTACTTTTCGAGATAGAGAGGGGGACAGCGATTTCTAGCCATTTTTCAAAAGTAATATGAACAACCTTTCATTTGACACTCCACTCGATGATCTTAGAAAAAAAAAATTTCACTTCCCCCCACAAGCTAACCCCTCAAGCCCAAATTTAACTTTCAAAGCTACACGGCTCTGGTTTTAGGCCATCGATTCCTATTAAGTTGGGAATGTGGAATCTTTGGCACAATGGCACTACTCAGTATATATCATCACTACACCAAACACTTTATTCTTGCACTCGACGCGCGTTTCGCTAACCATGTTAGCTTCATCAGGAGCGATGATTGACTGTCAATCATCGCTCCTGATGAAGCTAATATTGTTAGCAAAACGCGCGTCCAGTGCAAAAATAAAGTGTTTGGTGTAGTGGTGATATATACTGAGTAGAATCAATTCCTATATTTGTGCTAAATTTTAACCTTCTCTGTCAAATAATTTTGGAGAAAATCGGGTAGACAGATGGGCACCAAAGTAATCCCATAAGTGTTCCGTACGAAACGCTAAAAATATGTAAAGATTGTGACCTTATACACTTTGAAAATTTTACTAATTCGCTATTGTTAGATAATTTCAAGAGTTGTCGGTAAGAATAGTTACAAATGATACTAAAAATAATAAATACTATTGAGATTGTACCTACTTATTCACAAATTCATTTTTTCATAAATAATCAATATAAAATACTTACGGAAACTGCTCAACTATACTTAAGACGCAACGACTTCCGGTTTTGCTCGCTTCTCTCTTATTCGAGTGAAAAATTACGGACATTTCAACGACCGGAAACCGCATCCACCGTATTTCCGGAACTCGGAAAATGCCATCGACTTGTTGCTGTTTTCATAGTTGTCCGCTTTTCTTTTCGTATTTTAAAAGTCGAAATACTTATGGACTACTGTAATTCATAATTTTCGGAATAAGCGCTAAAGGCAGTTGTATTTTTATGTTTAGGCAGTCAATTTTTTTCTAACGAATTTTTTTTTTTTGCTGAACCATTATTTGTACTTAAGTAAGTATTAGAGGCCATAATTCTTTAGGCTTATTTTTCTAATAGTAGGTTTCCTTAAAAAATGAAATCCCAGTAAAGAAGCTATAAAAACAATAATTATCCTTAACTTTCTTTTTATAGAAGACCTCTTAAGTCTGCATATTCACTTTTAACACGAGACATAATCCATTACAGAAATTTTATACGAAATTGTATATAAAAGGTGTCTCAAAATTCACGCAAGATTTGAATTTGGCGCCATTTGTATGGTAAAGTGTTGTCAACAAAACAAAAAACACAGTGTGACAGCTGACAGTTGAAGGTTATTAAAAATGGGGCGCTACACGAACAACGTGTTTTCATTGTTGAGCAATATTTCAAAAATAATGAAAGTTTGGCAGCTACGGTTCGGAATTTTCGTACAAAATATGGTCGGAATAGTGATTTAATCTCATCAACTGTGAAGAGATTAATTGAAAAATTCAGGGAGGCTGGATCAATTAGCGATCTTAAAAGCTCTGGCCGTCCTTCAACAAGTTGGTCGACACAAAACCTTAAAGCAGTTCGTGAGAGTGTTGCTGAGATTCCAGGAACATCAATTCGGATCAAGAATTGGACATTTCGAGAAGCTCTCTACAGTGTACTCTCACGAAAGATTTGCATCTTTATGCTTACAAAGTTCAATTGACTCAAGAACTGAAGCCTACTGACCACGCACAACGAAGTGAGTTCGTTGAATGGATTATGGAACAAGTGAGTATTGATTTTTCGAAGAAAATCATCTTCAGCGATGAGGCTCATTTTCATCTTGATGGCTTTGTTAATCGATAAAATTGACGCATTTGGGGTCCAGACAATCCACATGTGACTCCTGCGAAACAAATGCATCCACAATGTGTCACTGTTTAGTGCGGATTTTGGGTTGGAGGCATCATCGGACCATTCTTCGTCGAAAATGCGGTTAGCCAGGCAATAACAGTTTTTTGTGCCTCAATTGTAAGATATGGATGTGGACGACATGTGGTTTCAACAAGACAGTGCCACATGCCATACAGCCCGCGAAACAATTCAATTACTGCATGAGTCCTTTCCTGGTCGTGTAATATCCCGTTTTGGCGATCAGAATTGGCCGCCCAGATTATGCGATTTAACGCCGTTGGACTTTTCTCTTTGGGGTTTTTTAAAGTCTAAATTTATGCCAACAAGCCCACGACCACCCACGACTTGAAGGAGGAAATTAAACGCTGTATCAACGAAATTCGGCCATATTTATGCAAAACGGTCATGGAAAATTTCGACAAAAGAGTGTGTATGTGCCAGCAAAGCCGTGGAGGCCATTTACCCGATATGTTATTCCATACATAACCCTATACTTTATGAACAATAAAAAAAATTACAATTTTTAATTAAAAAGCTGTTTTTTCTATCAAAATTACTTTTTGCGTGAATTTTGGGACACCCTTTATGTTATTTTATGTTTAAATTGTTAAAAAAAATCACTATAAAAATAAAGAAAAGTAAGAAAAATAAGAAGAAGAAGAAGTGAAGCTATTTAGTCTATTTTAAGAAGTCGTAGTCAGTATATTTTGAGAAAATATTTCAGTTAGCACTAAAAGATGAAATTAGGGGCATAAAAGTCAATATAAAGCGCATTAATAACATAAAATATGCAAATGACACTGCAATCGTGGCTAAGAATCTGGAAGACCTGCAATATATCCTTGACAGGATAAACTGGTATGGAGAACAGTATGATCTAAGAATAAACATTAGGAAAACAAAGACAATGATAGTCAGCAGACAACAACATGCTAACAACTCACTCACGATAAATAATGATTTAATCGAGAGAGTTTCCAAATTTAAATATCTTGGGTCAGTGTTGAACGAAAAATGGGACTATGGCGAGGAGATCAAAACACGAATAGGCATTGCAAAAACAACCTTTCACAAGATCAAAAACGTACTATGCCAATAACGTTGTTACGTTTGGCCTATTTTGTTGTATGGTGCCGAAATTTGGTCATTGAGGGTAAGGTCACTGAACCGCACTGAGGCTTTTGAGATGTGGACTCTTCGAAGGTTGCCGCTCTCTAATGAGCGAGTACTGCAAAGAGCAGGAGCCGAAAGGGAATTACTGAACCTCGATAAAAGAAATAACCGGTCAAGTGCAAGTTGAACTTGCGCAATTAGTGTTCCGTACGTTGATTGCTTCTAAAATAAAAAAAAAATTTAAAGAATTGTAAAATGATCAGTGACTTCAGAAAACATACCCCAAATGAGTTTTCAACAATGTTTGTTTCCGATCTTTAATGAAAACTAATGACCTCGAAATTTTTGTTTTTTTTTTATATACCAGATAAATTATTAAAGGAAATACACTCGTGATAATTCTCGTTCAATCTACACTCCGTGGAGAATATTCCAGAATTTTTGTCAGGATTTTTTTGTCAGTACTTTTCGAGATAAAGGGGAAGACAGCGATTTTTTGCGATTTTTTAAAAATTATACAAAGAAAAGTGCGCGCAAGTATTACATTATATATATGTTTGAACAAGCTTTCATTTGACACCCCACTCGATGAAAAAAAAATTTTTTCATTTCCGATTTTACCCGCCAAAACTAACTCCATAAGTCAAAATTTAACTTTTAAAATTACACGGCTCTGATGAAGCCATTAATTTCTATATTAGTACCAAATTTCAACTTTCTATGTCAAATAGTTTCGGAGAAAATCGGGTGTAACAGACGGACAGACGGACAGACAGACAGACGGACAGAGGGACAGACACCGAAGTGATCTTATAAGTGTTCCGTACGGAACACTAAAAACGTCTCATATCTGGGTCACATACTCAGAGGGCCCCGATATTACATCCCTAAATTAATTCTTCAGGGAAAAATTGAGGGTAGGCGTGGGCCTGGAAGAAAACAGTCGTCTTGGCTACGAAATATTAGAGACGTGTGGAATACCGAATGTGGCCACAATCTTCCGGCAAGCACAGGAAAATGAACTCTTAATATTATAGAAGAAAATGGGACATGACCCCAAGGTGCTGTGTGCACATGGGACTGGAAGAAGTAGAAGAAGTAGTCAGTATATACGATATTAAGCAGAAGATTATGTTAGTTAATTAAAATCCGTTAAATCTAATATGAAATAGGAAATGGATTTTACAGTTTTTTTTTTATGGGTCTAGCACACGTGCTGCAGGGAAGTCCCTAAAACTCTACAGGAGCGACACGTGTACGGAAAAAGCGATTCACAATGTTCTTCAATCGCTGTAAATTGTACTCGGTGAGAAACACAGTCCTAGGAAAATTATTCCAAAGGGATGATGTTCTCCATATAAAAGACTGCTTGAAAAGCGTTGTACGCGGGAGTAACAAGCTGAACCTCATACGGATGTGAAGTATTAGCGCGACGTGTATTTCTAACATGCACCGCTCTGGGAGGAATTAAGCGGGCTACATTCTTCGAACACTTTCCATGAAAATACTTGTAGAATAGGCTCAAGTTGCTAACCGTTCTTCGATGTTCCAATGAATCAAGGCCGCCGGTCAGTTCCGAGTCTCCACTCAGACGAACAGCTCTTCTTGAATAGAATCCAACAAATGCAATGTATATGTGAGAGCGGAGACCCAAACATGGGAGCAGTATTCCATAGTTGGTCGAATTTGAGCGTTGTAAAGAATTAACAGTTGTTGTGGAGTGTAAAGCTTTCTGGTTCAAAATAATATTCCCAACTTTTGAGAAGCTCTGCTTGCTATGCCTGCCACATGTTCATGCCAGGACATATTTGCTCCCAAATTAACGCCCAACAAATTGAGTGACGATGTTAGAGGAATGGAGTGCCCCGACATGACTATGTCGAGTGCAGCAACGTTAACTTTTTTAGAAAAAACTGCCGCCTCGGGTTTTGTAGCGCTAAATTCCACTTGGTTACTGTCACCCTAAGAAAGAATTTCTTCCAGGTCTTTGTTAAGTTGAACGACGTCCCGCTGCCTGCGGATATTCGTCTGAGTAGCCGATATCCGAGCGTTCAAAGTGAATGAAGAGATAAGCGTACTGTCATTTGCAAAGCTGTAGATTGGGTTTCCGATTTTTTCCAGCAGATCGTTAATGTAAATGAGAAAGAGAGTAGGATATAGTATGGAGCCTTGGGGCACACCGGCGTTGATAGCGAAGGTGTTAGAAAGAAATCCGTCGACTGCCACTCGTAAAGAACGCTCTCTGAGGAAACATGAGAGTCATAAACAGAACTTGTCAGACATACCGTAAGAGCGTATCTTAGCCAATAGTCTATCGTACCAAATACGGTCGAATGCCTTGTATATGTCAAAAGCAACCGCTCGAGATTCTCCAGTGTTCTCCGTTTTACGTCAGTAGCGTATTTACATTAATATTGAGTATCTTTAATTTTCAAAAGAAATACATATCAATCACATCTGCTAGGTTTATAATCACATTAATTTTTTAGGCATTTAAAAAAAAAGTGAAAAGGTTTAGGTTTATTTTTTGACGCTACTGTAATAACAGATTTGTTTTTGGTGCCATGTAAAGCTTACAATTGCCACAAATCTTAAATCATTTAGAATTGATGTACTATACCCTCGTTAAGTCGTATGTAAATAGATATATCTGTAGATTCTTGTTAGCCCCATAGTAAAATCGTTATATTTATTTAAATATATGTTCTGGCGCCATATCAATAAATAAATATATCACAATCGACATTCTTGGTTAACTTATTACTAGGTAGCCAAAATAAACTGATATCAAATAATTCGCACCAAAGAAAAAATTCGCTATCTTTGAAAAGGGATTTCTTGGCTAAATAATACTGATTTAAATTTCATTTTGGGTGTTTTGAGGGGTGGTTTTTTACTGGCAGCTTAAGTTTGAGCGTAGTGGTGTCAATAATACAGGGGAGAAGAGAAAGATGTGAAGAATATTCAGTGTTAACACGAATATGCTAAGCGGATGAATGCATGAATCATTCATATCTTTTTATTTAGTGAGCTACCTTTTCTCTCTTATGGAATATTACAGTGATGTAGTTTTTGTGTTATTTTCTTTTTAAAAATAATGTTTGTTTTTAGGCTAATCAAGCATAAAATGGTGTCTATTGTATAGGGTGAGTCAACGATAGAGTAAAGTTGATTATTTCATTTGTTTCGGGAATGACGAAAAAATGTTAAACACAATAGTTTTAGGGAATGTTAATATTATTTTTGAGTATACAGGGTACTTCAAAAAAGTGTGGCCGATATAATATATGTTTTTTTAAATGGAACAACCTATTTTCTAATTTATTTCTAAATTTTGCGTAAAATTTTATAACTTTTTTATTAATAATGTTATATACCTAAACCTAGTAGTTTTTCTAATATTTCAATTTAAAAAAAAAAATACTAGTTTTCGGTTTTATAAAAAATTACCAGTAGCGCCATTGTTTCTGAAGGTGGAATATTCATAATTGGTACGAGCGTTCTACAGAGACGAAAAAAAAGATATATGTAAAGAAATTTGAGTTAGATGCTACAGGGTGTTCAAAATAAATTTATACATTTCGACTATTTTAAATTGAAAAATCTCAAATTTTTTAAATTGTATATTATTATTTTTTCTGATAGGTTTTACAAAACCCTCCAACTTTTATTAAGTATGTCATGTACCTATTTCTAATAGTTTTCGATTTATTTTTAATTTTTCAATTTTTATCCTTGTTTTTAACACACTTACGCTATTGTGAAAACATAAACAAAAAGTTAATAATAATTTTAATATAGTTTAACTTATCTAATGATTAATTATTATGACGTAATAAATGTTCAAAAATATGCCCGTCTACTTGAATACACATGTTTAGTCGTTTTTCTATATTTTTTCCTTCACTTTTCTTAGCATATAGAGCGCTATTGTCCTGCACGCATCCCGTATAATATTTTCCATATCTACTGGTGTTGTAGGGGAATTCACATAAACACGATCTCTAATGTAACCCCACGAAAAGAAGTCTAAAAGTCACATGATCGAGGGAGCCACTGAATGAATCCATCCCTACCGATCCATTTTTGTGAGTAACGATCGTTTAAAAATTCCCGAACTTCCCGGTGGTAATGAGCAGGAGCTCCGTCTTGTTGAATCCACATTTGTTCCCTTTAACTTCTTCAAGAAGCTAGAGTAATCTGTTTTGCAAAAAATTTAGATATCTAGGCCCGTTAAGCGGTTCGCAGAAAAAATATGGACCAATAATTCGAAAATTTAATATTCCACACCATCCATTAAGCGACCAATGATTTTGGTTTTGAACTTCCCGGATCCAAAATGGATTAACTGTTGAATATTAATGCATGTTATGGCTGTTAACTACCCCATTACTGCCAAAAGTAGCTTTATCAGAAAACATTAATTTGAATTGGCCTCTATTGCTCCATTCATGATGGTACAAAAGTTTACTTGTCGTTCAAAATCACCGGTTAAAGTTCTTGGTATAGTTCCACATGAAAGAGCCATTTTCTTGTGGTGCGATTAGCCGTAGATTAGGATATGTCAGATAAGTCAGCTAGTTGACGGCTGCTGACCTGGGGATTATCTTCAACATGAAGTAAAATCTCCATTTCTTTTTCCTCATTGGTAGTATTCTATTCTGGTTTACTATTTTCCGTTTCGTATACTCAACGCTACCACTACCATCAAACCGATCCATTAAGCAATGCAAAGATTTTCTAGATGGTATACGTCTATTAGGGTACTTCGCTCCGTAAAGCCTTACTGCCAAAAGACAATTTTTTCCCGCCTCG
>CM032456.1:175214155-175331655 GCA_019049505.1 Pachyrhynchus sulphureomaculatus
AGACGAACACTCCCGACTCCCCCACCTACAATCTGCATAGACGCTGACCTATAAAAGACGGCGACCGCACTTCGGTCTCTCAGGATACTTACTAACGGCAGAGACGAACGCTTATAAGGGTATCAAACTATAAATTTTAGAGAGTCAAATAACGGGGTAAGTAGTAGATAGAGGCTTCGCAATGAGGGTGACGGCACAGACATGATTTACAAAAGCAAAGAAACAGATTTTTTAAGTTTTCTTTCAAACATTCTTGTATCGTAGTATTACTTATATCGTTTGTCATTTTTTGCAGTGATCGACTAATATTTCTTGACACAACTTTTTTAGTTAGGATAGCAAACAAGACAAAGATTTTTATTGTGGCATGCAACCAGTTTGGGAATTTCTGAACTTTCTTTAGAGGAACCTATGGAAACGCACAAATTTTTCGCAAATAAATAGGGCATGTTCTATATAATAAATTGCAAAATTTGAACAGTGGTCTTTTACAGGACGAAGAAGACAGGCGAAGTTATGAAAGCTTGAGAGTCCCATCTTAACACTACCACTGTTCGGACATGACATATACACTTTTTTGTGCATTATTGTAGATTAGGAAAAAAAATAATAAACAATTTTTGTTATGAAATAGAAAATTGTTCATAAACTATTATTTTTGGAGATGAATGCCCAAAAAATACAAATTGTGTTATGCTTTCTCTTAAAAATCGCAAATAATCATATTCAAAAATCTTGCTCAAGGCTTTTTAAACATTGTATTGAAAACGTGGTATTTCGCAAAACAAAAAAAAAGTGCAGATAAAACAAGTCGTTAATTTAATTGGAAAATAAACAATTCCTACATTTGCTGTTATTATTAGTATTATAATTATACCTCGATACCTATGATCTTTGATGATATAGCAAATGTAGTTGCAAAAATAAGGAGTTTTTGCTCACAATTTTCGTCAATTTTCAAACGTAAAAAAAATTCTAAGAGAGATACACAAGAAAATTGGAATCAGACTTCTATGGTCAACAAAAACAAATTTGGTGATTCATAAGATAGTAGAGAACTGAGATGAAAGAACTAATAGAGCATACACGCGTGAAGAAAGGAACGTGGGTAATATATCTTATACAATTATATAAAAGAGAACAGAGTATCATACTGCCACAAACACCAGAGATAACGATAAATGAGGAAACGTATATAATGGAAGAAGACGTAAAAGAAGCACTGGAAAAATTAAAAAACCGTAAATCTCCCGGCGAAGACCAAATAGCTAATGAACTACTAAATGGGGGACACTCTCTGGTTAAGCAACTTCAGACACCTGTCCAGAGGATTATAAAACGAACAGAATCCTAAATGAATGGAGAACAGTGACAGTTATATTAGTACACAAGAAGGGAGAAAAAGAAGATCCAAATAACTATAGAGGAATAAATCTACTCAACTGTACAGGGTGAGTCAGCGATAGAGTAAAGTTCATTACCTCATTTGTTTCGGGAATGACGAAAAAATGTTAAATACAATAGTTTTAAGGAATGTTAAGGTGCATAGTCTAAAATTATTTTTGAGTATACAGGGTAATTCAAAAAAGTGTGGCCGATATAACATATGTTTTTTTTTTAAATGGAACATCCTATTTTCTAATTTATTTTTAAATTCTGCGTAAAATTTTATAACTTTTTTATTAATAATGTTATATACCTAAACCTAGTAGTTTTTCTAATATTCCAATTTTTAAAAAAAAAAAATACTAGTTTTCAGTTTTGTAAAAAATTGCCAGTAGCGCCATTGTTTCTGTAGGTGGAATACTCATAATTGGCCTATTTTTGAACATTTATTACCTCATAATAATTAAACATTAGATAAGTTAAACTATATTAAAATATTTATTAATTATTTGTTTATGTTTTCACAAGAGCGTAAGTGTATTAAAAACAAGGGTAAAAACGGAAAAATTCAAAATAAATCGAAAACTATTAGAAATAGGTATATGACATACTTAATAAAAGTTGGAGGGTTTTGTTAAATCTATCAGAAAAAATAATAATATACAGGGTTTTTTGAGATTTTTCAATTTAAAATAGTCGAAATGCACAAATTTATTTTGAACACCCTGTAGCATCTAACTCAAATTTCTTTACATATATCTTGTTTTTCATCTCTATAGAACGCTCGTACCAATTATGAGTATTCCACCTTCAGAAACAATGGCGCTACTGGCAATTTTTTACAAAACTGAAAATTAGTATTTTTTTAAAAATATTAAAATATTAGAAAAACTACTAGGTTTAGGTATATAACATTATTAATAAAAAAGTTATAAAAGTTTACACAGAATTTAAAAATAAATTAGAAAATAGGATGTTCCATTTAAAAAAAAACATATGTTATATGGGCCACACTTTTTTGAAGTACGCTGTACACTCAAAAATAATTTTAAACTGTGCACCTTAACATTCCCTAAAACTATTATATTTTACATTTTTTCGTCATTCCCGAAACAAATGAGATAATGAACTTTACTCTATCGTTGACTCACCCTGTACACTGAAATTAACAACAAAGATTATTACAACAAAAATAAATGCGAGGATACAACTGGAAGAAGAACAGCAACGATTCAGAAGTGAGCGTTCATGCACCGATGCCGTATTCATCGTGAGACAGGTAAAAGAAAAATCCATAGAATACAGCATTCCAGTGTACTTGTGTCTGATAGACTTAAAAAAAGCTTTCGACAATGTGCAACTAGAAGACGTTATTCATCTATTACATAACAGGAACATCCCATGAGACCTAATTAAAACTATCGAGAATATATATATATAAAGACAACAAAGTGGTCGCAAGATTAGCAGAAGGAATGACAGAACCAATTAACTATGAATCTGGAATCAGGCAGGGAGACTCTTTAAGTCCTCTTTGATTTAATATTGTCATGGATGAAATTATAAAGAATGTCAAAAGAAAAAAGAGATATAGAATGGGTAACAGAAAACTTAAAATTATATCTTATGCAGATGACGCGATAATAATGGCTGAGACCGAGAACGAACTGCAAAGGCTGCTATACGAATTCCATATAGCAGCAAAACAATATAATACGTCAATCTCAACTGAAAAACCAAGACAATAGTAATAGCGAAAGAGCCGATTAGGTGCAAGCTGGTGGTGGAAAATAAACCAATACATGCAGGTCGATTACCTGGGCATCAAAATATCTAGTATCGGAAAAATCGAGGAAGAAGTAAAACATCAAGTTAACAAGGCTAATAGAATAACGGGATGCCTCAATGATACCATATTTAGAAATAAATTGCTTTCCATGGAGACCACGATAAGAATATACAAGAGTATACGACCAGTAACGACTTACACATCTGAAACAAGACCCGATACAAGTGTAACACAAAGGATGCTGGAATCAACTGAAATGAGAATACTTAGGAGATGCATCAACAAAACTGAGTGATACAGAAACGAGTGAAGACATAAGATGCGTATGTCATATAGAAAATATCAACCAGTGGATAAGAGGAAGAAAAGTGGAATGGAACAGGATAGTACAGATAGCAAAAGACAAGTCACCGAATGGAAGAAGACCAATGGGACGTTCAAAAAAGAGATGAAGGCAGAGAGGAGGGAGAGAAAACAGGCAATAGTGCCTAGCTATAGGTCGGAAGAAGAAAAAAAAAATCTGAACTGATACTGAGAACAGTAACAATTAGTTTCGTACAAGGGTTAAAACTGTTCCCTTTAACGAACTAAAATTGGTACTTTAAAGTCAGCCAGTACTGACATTTTTCAGAACGACTCATTACTCTCCGGATTTTTAATTAACCAACATAATAAAATTTTGGCAA
Organism: Pachyrhynchus sulphureomaculatus; assembly: GCA_019049505.1. Lineage (NCBI taxonomy): Eukaryota > Metazoa > Arthropoda > Insecta > Coleoptera > Curculionidae > Pachyrhynchus > Pachyrhynchus sulphureomaculatus. The sequence continues at coordinate 175,218,017 of CM032456.1, forward strand.
CACTGGTTAAGTGTTAAGGAAAACTTCCCAGGCGGTTAGCTAAATCTTTCCGCAAACTATATTTAAAATACAGAGGCTTTGTCGTATTGAATTTGAAAAAGTAATAAACAAACTGAGGTTAATGGCTTTAAATATTGACTCTAAAGGTCTAATTAAGAATAATCGTTTTCACTAAATTTTAGTGCTAATTATTTCGGAAAAAAATCAAGCTTTCCCAATTAACCGGTATTTAGTGGAAAAATAATAAGCTGCTCAAGAAAATACTTACAAAAATGACTAATTTAAAGTGTAACTTGCAAGCATTGCAAAACAGGTAAAAAAGCCATGTGTTGCACCTTAAAAAAGTAAAGAAAATTCGCTTATTTCACACTAATTTGACCTTAAATTTAAGCTGTTACGTTAGGTTTATCGGAGAATCTTACGTAATCATGGTAAAATGTCAAAATCTGACCATTTTTCCAAAATATTACCACATTAAAGTTTTAAAAAAGTTACTAACTACAACTTTAGAGAGAATTGCAGTGCTTTAAAGTCATATAATATTTTCTCTTCAAGATATTCCGGGTTTTTTCAAGTAACAACAAAGCGGGTTAGATAGATATTGTACAGTAGAACCCCGATTAACCGAGTCGCGATTATCCGAGCTCCGGATTAACCGAGCCAATCTAAGAACCTGATTATCCTCCGAGGTACGCGCGTCTATGCTGTGTATTAACCGAGCTTCTAAAATATGTATGTACATATTTCCATTTAAAATCGTCGGGGCCTTCGGGGAATCCCCCTGGCTCGTGTGAGGGGTTCCCCTATTTATGTTTTTGGACTCTTTCAGCATGTAAATTTGCGTGAATGCAGTGCGTTAGAGCATTTACTACGGAGAAGTACGAGTACACTCACATAATTTATTTGTTTGGAGTTCTGGTAGTTAAGTGTAATAAATACGAATTTTTTTGAATTTTTGTTTGTCGTATTATAATGGAGCAAAACAAGCGTAAAAGAATCGTCGTTCCTATTGAAGAAAAATTAAAAGCCATCAGAAGAATTGAAGCAGGAGAGACAATTAAAGTTGTTGCATGAGATTATGGAGTAGGTGAGGTAACAGTTGGAGATTGAAAAAGAAACCGCACAAAAATAGAAGAGTGGTATATAAATCAAGCCTCCTCGTCCTCAGGAAGAAAATCAATGAAAATCGGCGACTATGAAAAGGTTAACGAAGCTTTATTCATGTGGTGTAACCAACAGAGATCAAAAGGTGTGCCTCTGTCAGGTCCAATTTTACAACAGAAAGCAATAATGATTAGTAGGCAATTCCCAGAGATAGATCAGTTTACCGCCAGTTCTGGATGGCTTGACCGCTGGAAAAAACGGTACGGTGTACGACAACTGACTGTATGTGGTGAAAAACTTTCTGCTGATGTATCATCAATTGAGAAGTTTAAGCAGAACTTTAAAAAGCAAATCGAAGATTGTGGATACACATGTGATGAAATTTACAACTGTGACGAAACTAGTCTGAATTATAAAATGCTTCCATCAAAAACATTGTCATCTCGACAGGAAAAATCAGCTCCTGGTCACAAACGAAGTAAGGAAAGATTAACTATAATGGTATGTTCCAATGCATCTGGCAAGCAGAAAATCCCACTGATGGTGATTGGCAAGTCTGCACGTCCAAGAGCTTTAAAAGACATCTCACCCAAAGCCCTACCAGTCTATTACAAAAGTCAGAAGAGCGCATGGATGGATGCGACCTTATTTACTAACTGGTTTGAAGAAGAGTTCGTGCCATCTGTGACCAAATTTTTGAACAGAAACCGTCTTCCTATTAAAGCAATTTTGTTAATGGATAATGCCCCTCTTACCCTAGAGAAGGACTTCATGTGGGCGAAATTGTAAATTTTTTTTCTCCAAATGTAACCAGCATAATGCAACCAATGGATCAAGGCATCCTCGAAAACATTAAAAAAAATTATAGGCGTTTATATCTTGAACATCTGTTAGAATACACAGAAAAGGAGGATATTATCAATGGGATGAGAAAGGTTACACTGAAAAATGTTATTTACTGGGTAAGTCAAGCTTGGAATTCTGTGCGTACTACCACTATTCAAAAATCTTGGTCAAAAGTTATTGATTTTGAGGACTATAACGACAGTGAAGATGATACTGATGATTAAATGAATTAGCTTTGAAATTGAGAAATGTCCTGTTCAAATTTTAACAACGAGATAGAAGAAAAAGAAAAAAGTTTATTTGAATTAATGCAAAAATTAAAAGGTTGCGAAAATGTGACAAGAGAAGATGTTGTTGAATGGATTATAGCAGATGATTTAGAAGGACAAATGAGTATTGAAGAAATAACGAATGCCTTTCAGGAAACCGAAAAATCAGATGACGATGACGAAGCGGCGGTGGATGAATAGTCTCCCAATAAGATCTCCCATCAAGAAAGTTTTGCTTCTTTGAAAAAAGCTTTGAGGTATATCGAACAACAACCAGAGGCAACCCCAGCGGATTTGCTTCTTCTTAATAGATGGAGAAATATTGCAGCGAGAAAAAGAAGATGCAATATGAAACAGAAGCGCATAGGTACCTATTTCACTGTTTTATAATGTATGCACCTATTTATATGTTAAAAACGTTAATACATCGGTTTTAAAGTATTGGTGTTTTTTTTTGAATGAATAAAAAACAAATCCGGATTATCCGAGTTTTCAGTTATCCGAGGAGGGTGCCCCCCACGTTACCTCGGATAACCGGGGTTCTACTGTATTTGAAATTGAACAAATAAAGACAGTTCATGTGGTTTAATGTAAAACTAATGAAAAGAGACAAAGTCCATATTTTAGCAGTCTACCCACTGTTCTCTTATTTGCCAATCGCCGTATTCGCCGTATCACGGCCATCAGTCAATTGACAAACAAGAGAACATAATTTACTAGCCTGAGAGGAATCCCTCGAAAACCGCGCCGCCTGCGTTGAAGTGTTAATTTTGTCAACCACTCTAGCGGCTTGTGGCTGCTGTGTCAGCCTACAATGGAGTATTAGGGGTGCGTACTTGGTACACACCGTTGTATCTTACCATTACGTTCTGTAAGTACCTAGATAAGGACTAGTAAATTATGTTTTCTTGTTTGTCGATCCTAGCCCGACTGATGAGCCGTGATACGGCGAAACGCGTCTCGAGATGGATTGACAAATAAGAGAACAGTGGGTAGACTGCTGAAATATACCCTTTGTCTGTTTTCAATAGTTTTACGTTTTACGCCGCCTGCGTTGAAATATTAACTTTGTTAACGACTCTATCGACTTGTGGCTACTGTGTTAGCCTACAATGGAGTATTAAAGGTGCGCACTTCGTACATATCGTTGTATCTTACCATTACGTTCCGTAAATACCTGGATAAGGACTAGTAAATTATGTTCTCTTGTTTGTAGATCCTAGTCCGACTGATGAGCCGTGATACGGCGAAACGGGTATCGGGATGGATTGACAAATAAGAGAAGAGTGCTGAAATATGGACTTTGTCTGTTTTCAGCAGTTTTACATTAAACCACATATGCCTAAGGGGGGATCCCTCGAAGACCGCGCTGCCTGCGTTGAAGTGTTGACTTTATCAACCACTCTGTCGGCTTATGGCTGCTGTGTCAGCCTACAATGGAGTATTAGATGTGCGTACAATTCGTTGTATCTTACCATTAAAGATAGTTCAGTTTAAACAGCGCCACTCGAATAGTTGTTAGGTTCGATAGTTGAAAAAAGTCGATTTTGTGACTTGATCTTCACGTAGCGAAGATATGAGTATTTTATGTAGTACAATTATGATGTAATTACTAGAAAATTTCTTTACTGGGTTACCGAAAAACAAGCCTTTATAGGTTAGGTAAGCAATATGGTTTCTTCATGATGTTTCTCAACAGATAGATAGGGCGAATCAGACCTATTTTCTGGTCTTCCATAATCACTAGACTGCAGTACCTCTTGTATTACATGTTAGAGTTTATAGACGACTATGTGAAGGTATAGAACGATATGGAGATAATTTGAGGATATTTTTCCCTTTTATCTGCATGCACTCATATTAGGGTACTGAGAGCAAGGTTAAGTGTACAGTAAATTGGTGGATAGGAGCAAAAAAAAATCGACCCAAACGTTTTTGCTTCATTTAACACCGATCCATGCATTTAATTTTCAAACAGTGGTATTATTTTTAGTATCATTAGAATGCTGATACCCTTTCCAATAATCCCAAAACATTTGAATTTCCAAAAAGTTTTACTGATTAAAACGATTTTACTGAATAGAACCGTCTTTGCTCGCTCAGCAACGTACTCATTGCGCGCTATTCATCCCTATAAAAACACATGCAACTGCATTTTTCTATCATTTCTTTATCGGAACTTGAACCGTCAACATCTTTGGTATACCTACTCACTAATTACGTCATCGGAAAATGGATACCACTCCGAAAGAAACCGCACAAGTCATTGCCCTACTGCAAGAAGAGCATAGCCAATGTGTAGTCGCTGCGCAACTGCACTGCAAAGCCAGTCAGCTGTCTCCAGAGTCTACAGACGTTACCAAAAGATTGCCGCCTTTACACGGAGACCAGGATCAGGAAGAAAAAGGTGTACCTAGGTGTAACACGACCGCCTCGTTGTCAACACAACTCTAAGAAATAGTCACTTGACCGGCGCTGAGGTCCAACAGGAGCTCCGACAAGTTCGTGGTCGGGATGTCAGTCATTGGACAGTCAGAAGAAGACTTAAAGAAGCTAACCTAACTTCGAAGAGACCAGCTAACGGACCCAAACTGACAGCAGCCCATCGATAAGCGTGACTCAAATTTGCTCGAGAACATGTCGGCTAAACCTTAGAGCAATGACGTTCCGTTTTATTCTCTGACGAGTCCCGAATGTGCCTACATGGCAATGATGGAAGAAGACGAGTCTATAGGAGGTCTGAGGAGCGTTATGCGCAGGTATACCCACATTAGACTAGCCTGTGCGGAGTCCTGACCTCACTCCAATCGAGCATATGTGGGAAAGAAGGGTTCGAGCCAGAAATTCAGCCCCTGCATCCCTGAGGGTCTTAAAGGTTGCGATGGAGGAAGAGTGGGGTAGAATCCCACAGATAGTGGTGAAAAAGCTCATCCGCTCCATGAAAAATCCGCAGTAATAAGGGGTACGGGGATAGTACAAAATATTGATTTTGGTTTTTATCAATAAATTTAATTATTAAACTTAAAATTTTGATTTACTTCTATTTTCAATCCTTGTTGTCCTTGTTTTCCCTTTGAATCATCTTAATCAGTAAAAAGCATGAGGCATGCCATGAAATTTGGTATCATTATAAAGAGAATAGAATGGGCTTTCAAATGATACTAAGCCAAATAGTTTGGGTTGATTTTTTTTGCTCACCAGTGTATTATACTTTTAGAGTAGATTTTCTAAATATATTAAATGCACTTGAAATGACGAAATAACTTTAATCAGTACCATAACCAAACAAAAATATTAGGTTAAAAGAACACAGTGGATAAATCTAAATAGTTTTGTGATATAAAGCATAACCTTGAAGGTATCATCATTAAATTATCTGTTTTCACTACGGAACATGAATCTGATGTATTTTTTAAAATATTTTTCAGTCGTAAATATAACCATGTTTACCAGTTTTAGCACCTGACAATTCGTTAAAATTTTTCCACAAATCCTGTGGTGTAAGTGTAGTTTTATCTGAAGTTTAATGCTATTTATCCTGTACGCATAAAGATTACCCTATTTACCCATTTTGTGGCAAAAATTTATTCCCTAACTGAACATTTGTAACATTATTAACCAAGCCTTATAATTAGCCAGCCGACATATTAAATTTCGCAAAGCGATTAAGAACATCAAAGCAAGCTGCGGTATTTTAAAATTTTCTTTTAACATACATTTTCGTGAAGCTGATAGTGCCCTAGTTTAAACGAGGTTTGTAAACTGAGTTTTGAATTTTACTACAAAATAACCGCATCGTAAAATTGGCAAACACAAATAAACAATTTGTTTTATGCCAGTTAAACCATTTGCCTACATTTTTCTAATTCAATAAATGTTGTATCTCCGTCAGGTTTACAAAAGTTGGCACAAATATACAATTAAAATTCGATGAACTAGCCATACGTTTAATCAATAAGAATGACTATTGTTAATTTTTTTAAAGTGTTAAGAGTACTTTGGTTTTTATGTAGATTGAATATAGAAACAAAAAATCTTGAATAAAGAAATACTCTCTTGAAAGAAAATATATTCTTGAATGTAAATCTTCATAGTTTTGATTAAAGCGTAAGTGTTTTTTTTTTAAATAAATAACCTTTGAATCTATACTGAATAAACTGAATTTTATATTCACAACGTTTCTTTATTGAAGAAATTTTGTATGCATGTTACAACTTTATGAAATACTGTCTCGTAATCTTTCGTTTACATTAGTCTCCTTTTGTATCAAATAGTAGCATTTTTTTATTTTTGCACTAGAAAAAATATACTCTAAGTAAAAAATATTTTTTTAATGTAATTTAGATAAACATTTTTGTACTCAACTGTAGATATGTATTCACCAAAGTAATTTTATAATTTAAACAAGAGCGCTCTTTACAATCTGTCAAGTAAGAACGTGACCACTCGTATTCTTAAAAAATTGTGTTTCAAGAACATTTTTTGCCATTAATGTATTCTTTGGTGTGCTAACGACGGTGCAATTACCTTAGTAAGTTGTCCAATCGCCTCCTGCATCAATAAATGCCTGGCATTTTCGAGGAATGCTGTCGACGAGATTTTCTGCATACTCTGCACATTTTTCGAATCTCGCGAGATAACCGAGTCAAAATCCTCAGGGTCTTTCCTCTGAGCTTTCTCTTTCATCATCATCATCATCAGATTATACTGTCTACTACTGGACAAAAGCCTCCCTCAAGTCTTGCCACTTTTTTCTGTTTTGGGCCGCTTGTATTCAACTTCCAGCCACTCTTCTTAAAATCATCAGTCCACCGACTTGGTGGTCTAGCTCTACTCCGATAGGCTTCGGATCTTGGTCGCCACTATATAATTCATTCTGTCCATCGCCCATTCTTAAATCTAGCAACATGCCCAGCCCAGTTCTATTTATGATTTAGAATGAATCTGACTGCATCTTGTACCCCCGTTCTCTTCCTAATAATGTGATTTGGGATGTGATCTCTAAGAGTAATGCGTAACATTGACCTCTCGATTTTTTTTATTTGATTGATTTTATTGATGTTTTTCTTCGTCATTGTGACAGTACCTAAGATTAAGCAGCATGCATTTATCAAATACTTTTCTTTTTAAACATCTAGGAAGGTAAGATTTGAATACATAGGCCAGTTTGCCATACGCAGCCCAGGAGACACCTAGTTTCCATTGGATTTCATGTGTTTGGTTATCTCGTCCTATGCTGATTTCATGTCCCAGGTACTTATATTGGTGCACTTGCGACGTTATTCAGTTTTATAGTGTCGCTTAACACAAGATTTGTAATAAACTAGGTCTTGGATAGATTGAATTGAATGACATTCAACGCCAAGATACCGACCAGTGATCAACGCTTTGAAAAAGATGGATGAGATTCCATCGAAACGTCAGCGAAACCGTCCATCAAGGGACTTAGAGCTAACACGGGATACCCGAAAAACCACCACTACATATACCAGGTGTACAAGTATGAAATGCGGATTTCCAGACAACAGAAGGTGCACCAATGCAGTTTGTGCTATAAAGATTTGACACTGCGCCATTTTGTTGTGTCATCAACGAGTGATAAATTGGAAAAGTGTGTGCACAGTGTTGTGTTGTTGTGTTCAATATGTCGAAATTTATACCGAACAAAGAGCATTCGCGGACAGCATTAATTTTTTCTTTTCATTTGAAGAAAACTGCTGTTGAATCATACCGATTACTTCGAGAAGCTTATGGTGAACATGCTCCATCGCAAGATACGTGTGAACGATGGTTTCGGCGTTTCAGAAGTGGTGACTTCGATGTTGCAGACAAGGAACGTGGAAAACCGTCAAAAAAATACGAAGATGTGGAATTACAAGCATTGTTAGACGAAGATAATTCGCAAACAGAAGACCGGTAGATGGGTACCACATGAATTGAACGACAGGCAAATGGAAAAGCGCAAAAACAAGTGTGACATTTTGCTCACTCGGTACAAAAGGAAGTCGTTTTTGCATCGTATAGTTATAGGGGATGAAAAGTGGATTTATTTTGAGAATCCCAAGCGCAAAAGACCGAATCGCTTTGGCAGAAAAAACGATGCGTTTGGTGGGACCAGAGGGGCGTGGTCTATCATGAGCTGTTAAAACCTGGGGAAACGGTTATTATTAAACGTTACCAACAACAATTGACCGATTTGAACCGTTCGCTGCTTGAAAAAAGGCCAGAATACCGGAAGAGGCAACACAAAGTCATTTTTCTTCATGACAATGCTCCATCACATACGGCAAAACCAGTTCGCGGCACGTTGGAAGCACTCAGCTGGGAAGTTCTACCCCATGCGGCTTACTCACCAGACTTGGCTCCTTCCGATTACCACTTGTTTGCATCGATCGGTCACGCACTTGCTGAGCAGCGCTTTGGTTCGTACGAAGATGTGAAAAAATGGCTCGATGAATGGTTTGCAGCAAAAGGGGAAGATTTTTACTGGCGTGGTATTCACAAAATGCCCGAAAGATGGGAAAAATGTATAACAAGCTATGGAGCATACTTTGAATAAAGCACTTTTTATCATTCTCCCGAATTTAACATGTTTTTTTTAGAAAAAAAATCCGCATTTCTTCCTTGTACACCTGGTATATATATATATATATATATATATATATATATATATATATATATATATATATATATATACATATATATAACCCGCGTTATCTCGAAAAGTCCTTATCAAAAAATTTTGAAAAAATTCTGCAATATTCTCCACGGGGTGTAGATTGAACGAAAATTATCACGAGTGAATTACCTTTAATAATTTATCTGGTATATAAAAAAAAAACAAAAATCTCAAGATCATCAGTTTCCAGTAAAGATTGGAAACAAACTTTGTTGAAAACTCATTTGGGGTGTGTTTTGTGAAGTCACTAATCATTTTATACCTCCGTAACAAAATTTTTTATTTTAAAAGCAATCAACGTACGGAACACTAATTGCGTAAGTTCAACTTGCACTTGACCGGTTATTTTTAATAAAAATGTTTTACAGCTGTACGATATTCGGCTTTATCCATTTCAACGAAACGTGTAACACCCATCACTTACGATAGCTGCCAACAAACAACTGCGCGTTGCATCTGTTTGAAACCTTAAACTTAACCATTACAAGAATCACGCTTACTAACAGTCATGGTGATTAATAAAATTTCCCGCCACTTTGTGGAAACTTACTAGATTCATCTATCCACCCTTGTATATTAGGTTTTCTAAAAATTCGTAACAAAAATTCCCGTGCTATTTTCTCAAGGAAATTAGGAGTATTTTAGTTTGAATTTCTATGTCACTTATACAAGGGCCGCCTTTTAAGTTTTTTAAAAATGACCACTAGATGGCGGTATTAAGACGTGACATTACCATTGTTGTCATTTGTTACTGTTAAAACAGTGGCAGCTCAGAAATTGGCCTAGTAGTTTATTTACCCTGTTTAAAAAAGCAGTTTTGTGAACAAATGAAAATTTCACGTGAAGGTTTTCGTTAGATGATTTTTTACGATTTTAGTAAAGGCCTAACTCAACAACAATGCCTCGAATCGCTTCGTTCGGCTTTTGGTAATGAATCACCATCAGAAAAGACTGTTTACAATTGGTTTGCAGAATTTCCTCATGGTTGTGCTTCCGTCAACGATGAATTTCATGAAGATCGACCAAAATCGATTGTTGTTCCAAAAAACATGGATGCTGTGCGTAACATGACTGAAGAGGATCGGCATGTGACTTACCGTGAGATAGAGGCATCCTTAGGTATATCGAAGACTGCAGTACATTCGATTTTGCATGAACGTTTAGTTGTGAAAACGATCTGTTCCCGTTGGATTCCGCATAATTTGACCGAAATTCAAAAGCAAGCTCTCGTCAACTGATTTAATGATATGCTCAAAAAATTCGACCAAGGACATGCAAAATCCGTATACAACGTCATAACAAGAGCCGAAACTTGGTTATACTCATACGAGCCAGAAACTAAACAACAATCAACTGTTTGGGTGTCCCAAGATGAACCGAATCCAACAAAAAGTGGTTCGTTCGCGAACTAATTCCAAGAAAATGATCGCTTGTTTCTTTGGTTATACTGCAACAATTGCTTTAGAGGATCGAAGAACAGTTAGTGCTGAATGGTATACAACATTTGTTTGACAGAAGTCATCGATAAAATCAGGAAAACAACCGAAAACGTCGTATCATTCTTCATCATGACAGCTCTCACACTGCACGTCAAACAATTGATTATTTGACGGAGAAAAACATCCAATTAATGTTTCATTGTCCGTATTCACCTGATTTATCACCTAACGACTTCTGTTTGTTACCGAATGTAAAAAGAAACGCGTGGACCGCGATTTTCATTACCTCAAGAAACTGTTGAATCCTTCCAAAATCATATTTTTGAGTTACCAACGTCAAAGTGGAAAAAATATTTTGAAAACTGGTTCAAATGCATGCAAAAGTGTATAATTCTTAAAGGTGAATATTTTGAGAAAGAATAAAACGATCTGTAATAACTTTTTTTTCTTTCATTGTTTTTTGCAAAAATTTAAAAGGTAGCACTCGAATTTTATTTTCGAAGCTAAGAATTCAGTTTTTGGGTAAACAACAGCTCAATCCAGTCAATTTACATACACATACATATCAAGGATTTTCTACAGCTGACGCTGTCTTCCTTCTCTCAGCCTTTGAATCCATCCGTTTCTATCTTCCCAGTCTCCATCTGTTAGACCCCCTATCCTCCATAGCCTCGTCCACATCGTCTCTCCACGATCGTCTGGGTCTTCCTCTTTTTCTTCTCCCTATACGGCTCCACTCCGTTATTTTCTTTATCCACCTATTATCTTCGCTCCGTCTTATGTGTCCATACCATTTTAATCGTTTTTCTTCAATGGTGTTTATTGCGTTCTCTTTGATGTTCATTCTGCTTCTTATTTCTTCATTTGTTATTCTCTCCATACGTGTCACTCTACAACATCTTCTCCAATACTCCATCTCTACCGCGTTAATTTTAGATTTATTTCTTTTGTTGATCGTCCATGTTTCTGACCCGTATGTCATTATGCTTTGTATTATTGATTTGTATATGCGTGTTTTGTTTCTTTTTGTAATGTGTTTGTCCCACAGGATCGAATTTAATTGTCTTATGCATGTCCGCGTTTGTCCTAATTTAGCTTTAAATCTCTTCTTCTGATGTTGCGTTTTTTGAAATGATGGTTCCTAAATATTTAAATCTATCGGTTCCTTTAATTATTGTTTCGTTATCGACTACTAGATTCTCCACGTTTCTCTCCTTTGTTATTAGATATTCCGTTTTATCAAAGTTTATTGCTAATCCTGCTTTAGTGTATTCTTCTTTCAGTTTTCTAACCATATAACTGAGGTCTTCCTCATCTTGCGCTATGATTACTTGGTCGTCTGCGAAACTTAGAGTATATAAGTAATCTTCTCGTATTTGGGACTTCCCATTCCACTACATTTTTGCTTAAAATTTTTTTAATGTTTGTTCGAGGTATATTTTGAATAGTGTTGGGGATGTAGAGCATCCTTGTAAAAGGCCTTTTGATGTTCGGAGTCTCTTCCCTATTTTACGTTCTATTTTTATGTTCACTGTATTGTTTTCGTAGAGAGCTTTAGCTGCGTATATTAGTTCTTGGTTAATGCCTATTTCTTTCATTGCGTTCCATAATTTTGGTCTTGGTACTGAGTCATAGGCCTTTCCTATGTCTGTGAAGGCTAGATGAACTTCTCTATTCTTTGCCAATTTTTTTTTCCATTGATGGTCTTATAGTGTATATGTGGTCTATACATGATTTTCCGGCCGTAAAGCCTGCTTGGTCTTCTCCAATTTTTCCTTTTATATTTCCCTCTATGATATTTTTAATAATTTTTCCATACAAACGTCCCATACTCAATATTATGCTTAGGCCTCTATAGTTTGTGCATTTTCTGCGGTCTCCCATTTTAAATATAGATACTATATATGCTTTTGACCATTCCTCAGCATTCGATGTAATTGATTAGACCCGTACTTAATCATTTCATTTACCACACCTCCAGGCCCTGCAGATTTATTATTTTTGAGTGTTTTTATTGTCTTCTTTATTTCTTCATAGCTTAGTTCTATCTCTTTTTTTTCCTTATTCTGTTCTTCTTTAAGGTTCTCTTCTTGGAATTCTTGTCTGTCTTCTGCTTCTTATAATATTCTTCCCACTAGCTTTCTGGGATATACTCTATATACGTCTTTTCTCTATTGTTGGTCCTAAATGCTTTAATTATTCTCCATGATATATACTGTTCTACATCTTCGCACGATTTTTTTTTTCCCATCTCTCGTTCTTTTCTTTGTTTATCATCCTCCTCGTTTCTGCATTTTTCTCTTTATATTTCTGTAGATCTTCTTCTGATTTTGTATTCAGCCATTTTTTCGTATAGTCTTATTTTCTCTCTTTGGTTTTTTTTCACAGATTCTAATTTTATGTTTCTTATTCTCGTTGTCTTTTTTTAGCTAATGCTTCTAGGGCCGCCTGTTTGATACATTCTTTTATGTGGTCATACATCTGTTGGAGGTTGTCGTAGTTAAATTCAGGTCTCTTATCGTTGCGTCTTGCAGTAAGTGTATTTTGTATTTTATTTCTTTGTCTGCTTTTTCTGTTATCTCATTAGTATTTCTGTTTTCTTTATCTATTGTTCCTGTTTGTTTTATTGTCTTGTACCACGGTACTTTTATATTTGCCACTAATAGTCTATGGTCTGTTCCACATTCTGCCCCTCTCTTTACTCTTACGTCTTTTATTTTGATAGTGGTATCGTTTTTAATTATAACGTAGTCTATTATTGATTTTAAGTTTCGTGTTTCTTGCATCCAAGTATATTTGTGGATGTCTTTGTGTTTGTAGAATCCGTTTGTTATTTTGAGGCCGTTTAGTTCACACAGCTCTATGAGTCTCTCTCCGTTGTCGTTAGTAATGTCTTCTCCGAATGGTCCTACGGTATTGTCCTTTGTTTTCCTTCCTGTTCTCCCATTAAGATCTCTCATTATTATTAATTCTTGTTTTTTCTTTACTTTTTGTGTTTCTATTTCTAGTGTTTCCATGAAATTATCTCTCAATTTACAAAAATGTTTTAAATGAAGTGCATTTATGCCTTTTTATAAGCATAAGGAAAAAAAGATGCAGTTAGTGCATTAGTTGGAAAAATATATGGGGCATTAACACACTTTTAAAATTGTCAAGATCCCATCATACTTCCGTAGCAGTTGATGTTTATCGTGTTAAAAACAAAACTTTTAAGAGGTTTTTTACCCGTTCGGGTTCAACGATTTTAAACTTTAAAATAAAATTGTGTTATTCTTTGAATTTATTGTTTATTATCTTTCATACCTACTTCCCGAGCAAACAGAACTTCGCAATTTCATGAAGCTGAAGTGAAGAGATTTAAAAAATATTAGAACGTAACTTTTTAAGATTTTATTTAAAGATAATTTAAACTTTTTAAGTGTTGTCGTTTTGAAGTTTTCAGCAATCTATTACCTACATTAAACTTTTGACGTGTCGTTGCGCCATTCTATCTAAATTATTGTTAAACCGATTTAGTCAGCACTATTTGGCATAGAAATGACTTCCTTTTTGATAAATTTTTCTTAAAATATTACATTTGAATTCTCTTAATGAAAATTTAATTTTCCATATAACTTATGATTTTTTCTGAAGTAACAAGACCAACAATTAAACTTTCTGCCTTTAATTTGTGGGATATTTTAAAATTTAGATTATTAGATTTAAAAACCAACTTAAATAAATAGTTCATCCATAACCACCAATCCACGTTGAAAGTAAAGAGTAAGACCACTCCAGGGTCCAGGAAATCTAATTTCGGAATTTTGTTCAAAATACGGCGGCTGAAAAGTTTTGGGCCTGACACATAGATGTCGCCCTTTTCAAAAAATCCATATGATTTTTAGGAAGTACTAACCTTTAAAGAATACATGTCAAAATTTCATGACATTTCGTCGATTAGTTTACAAGTTACAGTGGTTTTAGTAACGCTACATTTGATATTTTCGAAACAACGGAAAAAATCGACTTTGATGTGCTGATGAAATACTGTTTTTTTGATGGGAAAAAATACCGTTCAAGCAAGGCAATGGCCTGATAAGTGTTACGGGAACTTTGCCCCTGGAAGATTACTCATCATTTACTGGTATGCTGAATTTAAACGCGGTCGTACAGATACAAATGATGCTGAACGCTCTGGATGCCCAAATAAGGGGGTTACACCGGAAAATATAAAAAATCAACAAAATTGTTTTGGGTGACCGTAAAATGAAATTGCGTGAGATAGCTGACACTCTAAAGATATCAAAAGAATATGTTGGTCAAATTTTGCATGAACATTTGGATATGAGAAAGCTCTGTTCGAAATGAGTACCGCGTTTACTCACAGTGGACCAAAAACAACAACGTGTTGATGATTCTGAGCGCTGTTTTGACCGCAATAAAAAGGATTTTTTCATGCGATATGTGACAATGGATGAAACATGGATCCACCACTATACACCGGGATCAAATCGGCAGTCAGCTGAGTGGACAGCAGCCGGTGAAAGCCGCCCGAAGCGACCAAAGACACGACAGTCGGCTGGGAAGGTTTTGGCCTCTGTATTTTAGGATGCGAACGGAATAATTTTCATCGACTATGCTGAGAAGGGAAAAACCATCAATAGCGAATATTACATAGAGTTATTGTTGCGTTTGAAGGCAGAAATTGTAAAGAAACGGCCCCAAATGAACAAAAGAAAAGTGATCTTTCATCAAGACAATGCAGCGTGTCACAAGTCAATGGTTACGATGGCAAAATTGCATGGATTGAAGTTCGAATTCCTTCCTCATCCTCCGTATTCTCCAGATTTGGCCCCCAGTGACTATCATCTATTCGCAGACCTCAAAAAAAAAGTTCACGGGAAGAAATTTGGCTGCACTGAAGAAGTTATTGTAGAAACTGAGGCCTATTTTGAAGGCAAAGACAAATCCTTCTACAAGAAAGGTATTGAAATGTTAGAAAAGCGTTGAACTGATTGTGTCGCTTTTGAAGGAGATTATGTTGATGAATAAGGTCGAATTTTGTAAAATGTGTTTTAAGTAGTTAGACCAAAAACTTTTCAGCCTACGTGCTATAATAAAAGCAGCCGAAAATTTATTTGAAATACTTTATTAAACCAAATATGTAAGGGTACAAAAATATATTTTTTTATCTTTTTAATTCAAAATGGCTGCTTCAGAATCCAAGTCGACAAAGCACCTTTTCAAATCGGGCGAAATGACAGCTGCCACAAATCTTTATCGATTTGCATATTTTGAGAGTAAGTTTTCCGATACATTATCTAAGGGAAAATGTATAACTTTTTTATATCATTCTGAATGATATTTTTAATTAAATATTCGTATTCTCCGCCTTCTCCTGTCTAAAAAAGCTCTCTTGGTAAATGTTGCTCCAAGCAACAGTTCCTGAGATAGTGGGATGTTTGTTTCCATTTTTTAATTCCATTGTTAAATTTTCAAATGCGTTCCTTCACACGTTTCTTCACATTGTATAGTTACTTGGTAACGCTCAAAAATCACTCTCGCAATGATGTAAGATAACATATGTTCTATGACTTAACTGGCTTGTAGTAATACTGACAGAAAGTAATTTTTGACAGATATCAAACAAGTTTTACGAGTATGAAAGAAAATTAATCCCTTCTCAAGCTCAACAGTGTTTTAAGTCTAGATTATTATGGAGTACACTTTTGGTGAGCAAACTGATATGATTTCAGTAGTCGGTTTTTGTAACGGCAACGCAAAAGTGGTCGCGTATATCACGAAAGATTTCCTCATGGTCGGACTCCTAACCACCAGACTTTTGCCAATACTGAGAGGCGACTTCGAGAAATTGGACAATTTAAGCCCGTTCAGGAATAATGCTGGGCGGCCTTCACAAGCTAAAGTACTCGATGGTGAAGAGGAAATCCTTGAAATTGTACACGATAATCTTGGAATCAGCACTCGTTTAATTGAACGTCAAACGGGAATATCAATATTATTAGACAACAAATTATTCATCCCTTTCATATACAGTCCGTCCAGGAGCTCTTACCTCCAGATCTTGGATCCCGTTTGCATTTTTTCACAAATTATTCGAGCACGCATAGCGACTGTTCCGACTTTTAACACTAAAATCCTGTTTACAGACGAAGCACGCTTCACTCGACGTGGTATAACAAATACGCATAATAATCATATTTACGCTGAAGAAAACCCACATGCTGTGCAACAAAGACAGTTTTCAATGCGAATTCAGAATTAATGTCGGGATGGGATTTGTCGCGAATTATTTAATCGGGCCTTTTAGATTACCATCGACTTGATGGTGACATTTACTTGAATTTTATCTGTAAAACTATTCCTGAATTATTGGAAAACTTACACATTAATTGTTTAATTGTTGACATGTTTTTCATGCACGATGGTGCGCCACCCATTTTGCGCGTAATGTGAGAATTTTTTTGAACCAAAGTTATCCAGATAAATGGATCGGAAGAGATGAAGATGCTCCTATTCACTGGCCACCTTCCCCAGACTTAAATCCATGTGATTTTTTCCTTTGGGTGCATTGAAATCGAAAGTTTATGAAGTTCAAATCGACAACATTGAGCATTGAGTGGAATAGGATTCAAAATGCTGCTAACGCTTTACGAGATGAAGACATTTTAAGAAGAGTACATTTAAATTTTCTGCCTCGTATTAATTTATGCATTAAAGAAGGTGGCGACCATATTAACATTTATTGTGAAACCGATACCTTCTCAGTTGAGCGATTAAATTTTTTTCGAATTTATCAATTTGTGGGTAATCTTTTATGCCCTTAGCCAGTTGATTTTTACATTCTTATTGTTGTTGGCCCGTTGGCCTTTAAATTTATTATTGTGGTTAGCCTGTCTGCCTTTAAGCATGCTCCAAATTTCAAACACTATTCTTTTGGACCTGTCCTAAGCCTGGATGAAGTGCGAAGGAACGCATTTGCGAATTTGACAATGGAATTAAAAAATGGAAACAAACATCCCATTATCTCTGAAACTGTTGCTAGGAGCAACATTTACCAAGAGAGCTTTTTTAAACAGTAGGAGGCGGAAAATACGAATTAATAAAAAATATCATACAGAGTGGTATAAAAAAGTTATGACAATTTAAAAGTATACACAGTGCAATAAGTGACGCCCCCTACAATTTACAACAAAACTGTGAGCTGATTCTTGATTTATTATCTCAGAAAACCCCTTAGCACCGAATCTTGTGCAAATACTACAATTATTAAGATAGCTCCTTAAGAAAAACTAAAATAAAAGTATAACTTTCACACCCTGTATCTCAAAAATTACGAATTTTTGGACTAAGGTAAGTTGGGTTAAATGGTCATATATCCCAGAAATCCACAGTAACTCTATGTACATGGAACACTGGGACACCCTGTAATTACAAAACAGCTATAATAGATGGCAATGTTATTATTTTACTAAGTCGACAAAATTAAACACTACCGGGAGTTGCTTAGTCAACTTTAACTATATTATTACATATTATTTATAAAAAAAAATCCGTGGCTTATGGACGCTGTAGAGAATTGCTTTTATGTTTATTTTTAACAAGTAGATCCATACTAAACACGTGGTGGATACAATAAAAGAAAAAATATTTCTGATTGAATTATTGGCATCAGCCCAATTTAAAGATAATTCAAATAGCACAAATGTTTATTGGTTTCGTTTCTGGTTTCATGAAAATAACTGTTAAAACATAACTACGAGGGTGGACTGGAAATTATTGTAAAAAACAAGATAAATAACATTTTTTACAAAAAAATAATTCTCAACATAATCTCCAATACAATGGGTCCAGCGAGGTTCCATTTTTTTATTCCCTCATAAGAAAAAGGTTTCAAACCTAGTTTTAGTTTAGTTACAATACTAGTTTACAGAAAAAATAACCTCTTCATTCGGCGAAAATTTCTTCCCCCAAGCCAATTTTTGAGGTTAGGAAACAAAAAGCTCACTTGGGGTCAAATGTAGAGAATAGGGTGGGTTCGAAGCCCAAATCGTAGACTTTTGCCATTGCAACGGCTGATATGTGAGCATGCGCACTGTCTTGGTTAAGGAGGACTTTTTCGTACACTAATCTTGGTCGCTCTGCTTCCCTTGCTTAACAAGAGCCAGTCACCGTTTTACCCTTTTCCAAATAGTCAATCGTGATGAAAAAGTAGCCATCACTTTTACCGCAGATAAAACTGTTTTCGCTTTTTTCGGTGTACTTTCACCTTCGCCAACCCGCTCTTTTGACTGCCGGTTTGTCTTCAGGATGTAATGGTAGATCCATGTTTAGTCTACAATCACAACACGACGCCAGAAGTACTTCGAATTAGGCTACAACTTTTCCAAAAAAATTTTGATATGTTCTTCCTCGTGTGTTTTGGGTCTGATGTCAATTAACGCGGCACTTATCGAGCACTCAGCTTTTTAATTTTTAGAACTTCATATAGGACATTATGTACCTATTTAGATGAGATTCCTACCATTTTTTACAATCTCACAAAGCTTCATGTGACGATCTTCCATACGAATTTTATCGGCAATTTCTTCAGAAGAAACCTCAATCGGTTGGCCTGAACCTGCATCAATCACAGTGCTTGTACGGCCACGTTTAAATTTATTTGGCCAGTAATAAATGCTCTTAAGTGCTGGTGCAGAATCCCCATTAGTTTCTATCTGGCCCGTAGTCCATTTCTTCAAATAAAAATCTTTTACTACTGCGCGACACTCGGTTTTATCCATTTCTACGATTAAGAACATTTTCCAGCATTTCGTAGAAATTGACCAGCTTAACTTATCAATCCACCTTCATATATTGGAAAATAATAATCGGAATTATATATACTACTGTGATCAAAAAAGAGTAAGGCTTTTAAATTTAAATCGCTCGGGCATTTCCAAATCGGATTAATTTTTTTTCATTAGGTTGGTAGGACCTTAACTGCCGTCTATGTCAAATTTTAAGACCATAGCGTCAGTAGTTAATAAGATTCGCATGCATTTCTTCAACAACAAAAGTGCGTTTTTCGATTTTTAACATGAGTGAAAAAATTCAGCAAAGAAGTTGCATTAAATTTTGTTTTAAAAATGGTTTTTTCGGCTTCCCAAACGTTAGAAATAAATAGAATTGTGGGCCGATAACTCTTGGTTTTTTCATCACGATAATGCGCCTTCTCACACAGCACTGGTTTTTCGCGACTTTTTCATCAAAAATTCAACTCACATCATTCCTTCTTAATCGCCCTGTTCACCTGATTTAGCTCCGTCGGACTTCTGGCTATTCTCTAAACTCAAAAAAACCGCTTCGAGGACATCGTTTTGAGTCAATTGAGGAGATTAAAACCGAATCGAAAAAGGCTTTAAAGACCATTCCAGAAATCGAATTCAACAACTGTTTCGAAGACTGGAAAAAACGTTGGCATAAATGCATTATATCCAAGGGGGATTACTTTGAAGGGGACGAAATAAATTTGGAAAAATAAATAACCCGTTTGCGTTTTATTTCAAAAGTCTTACTTTTTTTGATCACAGTAGTATTTTTAACACTCAACTTAAAAAAATATTTTTATCTTCTTCGTCTCATGACTTCTCCTAATGGAGGTTGGCGACTACCTCTCTAAATGTTTCTCGGTCCCTCGCAACATGAAATAACTCCTCTACATTCATGCCGGTCCATTCGCTGATGTTTCTCAGCTAAGACTTTTTCTATCTTCCAACACCCTTTCTACCGTCAACTCTTACCTGCATGATAGTTGGAAATAGTGAATATTTGTCGTTTCTGACGTAAGTAGGATGTTTTTCGTACTTTTATGATTGTCAAGAGTTTTCTGCCTTGATCTATCCTTCGTAGAACTTCCTTATTAGTGATCCTGGCTGTCCATAAGATTTTTAATATTCTTCGATACAGTCACATGTCAAATGCTTCTAGCTTCTTAGTAGTGTATTACTTCAACGTCCACGTCTCGACTCTATACAAAAGTTGGGACCACAAGTAGCATTCCAGGAAACGCAATCTTACAGCGAGGGAGAAGTTTCTGTTGCAGAACATTGCCTGGAATTTTAAAAATTATTTTCTTGCAACCTCTATTCTGGTTTTAATTTTAGTCTCTTGGTCAATGTCGGATATGATATAGGCACTTAAATATTTGTACTTTTCTACACGTTCTACTTGTTCTCCTTGGAGGAATAATTGGCAATTGTTGGTTTGATGTTTAAAAAAGGCCATAAATTTTGTTTCTTCCTTGTTTATCGTCAGACCCATTTCGACACTTTGTCTATTCACGTTGCCAACTAATGCTTGCAGCTCCTCTAATGTTTCTGTTAAGATCACAGTATTGTCGGCAAAGTGAATGGTGTTTATCACTTCACCCCCTATCCTGATTGCTGCACTTCGTTCCCATAATGCTTTCTGAAGATGACTTGGGAATATAAGTTAAACAATACCATACAATATCTATAAATAAATATAACTATTTGCAATAAAAAAGAGAAATAATATAAAAAGTAAAATAAAAATTTAATTGATTTATACTTGCATGAAACTGAATAGAAGTTATTAAAAAAAAGTGAAAAAAAAATTAAGATTATGTATGGCAAAGTACACAGAAAAAGTTGTTTCCTCCTTACAAAAAAGAAAAAAATATAATAAGATAATAAAAATATCTATAAATTGGATATTTATTTAATGTATATTTAAATACAGTAGAACTCCGATTAACTGAGTCGCGATTATCCGAGCTCCGGATTAACCGAGCCAATCTAAGAACCTGATTATCCGAGCTTTTAAAATATGTATGTACATATTTCCATTTAAAATCGTCGGGGCCTTCAGGGAATCCCCCTGGCCCGTGTGAGGGGTTCCCTTATTTATGTTTTTGGACTCTTTCAGCATGTAAATTTGAGTGAATGCAGTGCGTTACAGCGTTTACCAGGGAGAAGTACGAGTATACTCGCATAATTTATTTGGTTGGAGTTCTGGTAGTTAAGTGTAATTAATATGAACTGCTTTGTTTGAATTTTTGTTTGTCGTATTATAATGGAGCAAAACAAGCGTAAAAGAATCGTCGTTCCTATTGAAGAAAAATTAAAAGCCATCAGAAGAATTGAAGCAGGAGAGACAATTAAAGTTGTTGCACGCGATTATGGAGTAGGTGAGGTAACAGTTGGAAATTGGAAAAGAAACCGCACAAAAATAGAAGTGTGGTGTGTAAATCAAGCCTCCTCGTCCTCAGGAAGAAAATCAATGAAAACCAGTGACTATGAAAAGGTTAACGGAGCTTTATTCATGTGATTTAACCAACAGAGATCAAAAGGTGTGCCTCTGTCAGGTCCAATTTTACAATAGAAAGCAATAATGATTAGTAGGCAATTCCCAGAGATAGATCAGTTTACCGCCAATTCTGGATAGCTTGACCGCTGGAAAAAACGGTACGGTGTACGACAACTGACTGTATGTGGTGAAAAACTTTCTGCTGATGTGTCATCAACTGAGAAGTTTAAGCAGAACTTTAAAAAGCAAATCGAAGATTGTGGATACACATGTGATCAAATTTACAACTGTGACGAAACTGGTCTGAATTATAAAATTCTTCCATCAAAAACACTGGCATCTCGACAGGAAAAATAAGCTCCTGGGCACAAACGAAGTAAGGAAAGATTAACTATAATGGTATGTTCCAATGCATCTGGCAAGCACAAAATCCCACTGATGATGATTGGCAAGTCTGCACGTCCAAGAGCTTTAAAAGACATCTCACCCAAAGCCCTACCAGTCTATTACAAAAGTCAGAATAGCGCATGGATGGATGCGACCTTATTTACTAACTGGTTTGAAGAAGAGTTTGTGCCATCTGTGACTAAATTTTGGAACATAAACCGTCTTCCTATTAAAGCAATTTTGTTAATGGATAATGCTCCCTCTCACCCTGGAGAAGGACTTCATGTGGGCGAAATTGTTGTAAAATTTTTTCCTCCAAATGTAACCAGCATAATGCAACCAATGGATCAAAGCATCCTCGAAAACATTTAGAAAAATTACAGGCGTTTATATCTTGAACATCTGTAAGAATACAGAGAAAAGGAGGATATTATCAATGGGATGAGAAAGGTTACACTGAAAAATGTTATTTACTGGGTAAGTCAAGCTTGGGATTCTGTGCGTACTACCACTATTCAAAAATCTTCAAAAGTTCGTCAAAAGTTATTGATTTTGAGGACTATAATGACAGTGAAGACGATACGCCATTAAATGAATTAACTTTGAAATTGAGAAGCCATGGAGAAATGTCCTGTTCAAATTTTGACAACGAGCTAGAAGAAAAAGAAAAAAGTTTATTTGAATTAATGCAAAAATTAAAAGATTGCGAAAATGTGACAAGAGAAGATGTTGTTGAATGGATTACAGCAGATGATTTAGAAGAAGAAATGAGTATTGAAGAAATAACGAATGCCTTTCAGAAAACCGAAAAATCAGATGACGATGACGAAGCGGCGGTGGATGAACAGTCTCCCACTAAGATCTCTCATTACGAAGGTTTTGCTTCTTTGGAAAAACCTTTGAGGTATATCGAACAACAACCAGAGGCAACCCCAGCGGATTTGCTTCTTCTTAATAGATGGAAAAACATTGCAGCGAAAAAAAGAAGATATAATATGAAACAGAAGCGCATAGATACCTATTTCACTGTTTTATAATGTATGGATCTATTTTATATGTTAAAAACGTTAATACATCGGTTTAAAAGTATTGGTATTTATTTTTTGAATGAATAAAAAACAAATCCGGATTATCCGAGTTGTCAGTTATCCGAGGAGGGTGCCCCCCACGTTACCCCGGATAACAGGGGTTCTACTGTATTTAAATATTTTAAATTTTGAGCAAAACGTCTTTGCCTCGGACATTTAGTAGTTCATAGGAATTTAAAAAAAAAATAAACGTACGTCTGATTTCTCAGCAGGAAAACTGTTAAAAAAATCCTAAAACGATCTGTGATTACCAAAATAATTACTGAATTTTTTTTTACTTCTTATCCCTCGGTACATTGCATCCGATTTTTTTCCTGACATACTTTATAGCCAACTTCTGCCTATCGGTGGTTGGTGCCTTTTTAAGTGTTCTACAGAGAAAGGGGATCTACAGTTTAATGCCGGTTCCAAACGGCCAAACTAAGAGGACTTTACTAGGCACGTTAGGGGTGGTTTGCTATTGCCTTCTCGAGAGAAGCGACCGTCACCTTATAAAGTTTTTTTTCTTAATTTATTATTTTCCAAGCCGATATTCAAACTCGGGTCTCCGGCGCAGAAAGCAGACACCTTACCCACTACGCTATGGCCGCCTCTGTTATATTTTATTTTAAATAAGCTTTTTCGATTGTATAAAAGAATATTCTGATCTGATTAAATATATAAGTATATTTTACAGTTAAACATACAAACCTTTAAAAACTTTTTTTGAATGGTTTGTATAATCTGGATATAAAAAATACCCAAAAGTAAATAAAAAACTTTTTCTGTAAGCTCAAAGTTGTTTAAATACTGGTGAGCGTGTAACTTTTTATCTTTTTCACAGCGCGTATATAAAGCAAACAAAAGTTCAGTTTTCTATTGAAAGCTGTAGGTATCAATGTTTGCTTTTTTTGACTTTTAATAGAGTTTCGAGTTCGCCAATATTATTATTAAAAGCAATATTCTGGTTTCTAGTTTTCCAATTTTCAAGTCCGTTATCATTAAATATAAGTACATATAAATTATTTTTTAAAAAATGAATAATATATAGGTATTCTGAAATGACCGATTTAATCCTAACTAAAAAAAATCTAAGGATAGTTCTAAATTTCCACTATATTTTGTATTTCAGGACAATTGTTTCGGTACACAGATAATTGGTCAGTGGTCAGTTACCAATTATCTGACGAAGGTACTGTTTATTGAAACAATTGTCATAAGATAGAAAATATAGTGGAACTTTAGAACTAACATACACTACCGTCAGAAAGTATTCGCCCACCTAGAAATTTCAATGTAACTGCCAAAATTTAATACCTACTTAAACCCTTTTATTATATGAGGTAAATTTAATTGTTCTTAACAAGTGTCCATCATAAAATTGTTTAAATAAGCCTTTTTGGTGAAATCACAAATTAAAAACCAATTAGAACAAATTTCGAAGTTTTGCACGATAATGGTTTTGAGGCGATTTCTGAAAATTCCAATTGAAGTAAGAAATTATTTCAAGTTTCTAGGGATTATGGAAATTCCTAGTGACATTTTGTAATAAAAACTATACCATAAATACCATGGCCCGTTTGGAAATTAACCATTCGCAAAACAGTACTTTACTTTGTCATTGATACAGGCTCAATTGTTTTGTGAGAATGCTAAAAACGAAAGAAATTTCCGTTGAAAATCGAGCTCTGATAATTGCGAGACATGAAAATGGTCACTCGAGTCGACAAATCGCGAGTGATACACGGAAGAGTTGCAGGGAGGAAACCACTTCTTAAGCAAGTAAATAACCGTAAACGATTAGAATGGGTTCGAGAACATAAAAATTGGACATCAGAACAATGGAATTTCGTCCTTTGGAGCGACGAATCTAAATTCGAAATTTTCGGTTCAAATCGACGAGTTTACGTGCGGCGGTCAGCTGGAGAGAGGATACTACACTGACAGCCGTTACTTGATGGTGATCCATAATAACTAGGAATAAAAATTTAAACAACTGTTTAAGATCACCACTTATGCGGTGATCTTAAACAGTTGGAGAGAGGATGTTGGAAGCCTGTTGCTTACAGTAAAACATGGTGGCGGTTCAGTAATGGTTTGGGGTTGTTTTAGCAATGGTAAAGTTGGAAAAATCTTTACGATAGAAGGAATCATGCGAAAAGAACAGAATCAAGAAATTTTGCTGACTCAAATGCTTCCTTCTGGAAGAGATATTTTTTCAGGGAAAATTTATTTTTCAGCATGACAACGACCCTAAACATTCTGCTAAATAAATTAGAGAACTTTTGGACCAATGGAAATCCGATGACGTCCCGGAAGTGATGACTTGGCCTCCACAATCACCCGACTTGAAGCCCATCGGACAGGTGTGTTCGAAAACTCAATTCAAACATCAGAAAATCACTTGTGAGAATTTTTACAAGCAGAATGGGTTAAAATAACCGAAGAAACTCTGAAGAAACTACTGGACAGAATGCTGAAACTCTGTAAAGTGGTAATTAAAAACAAAGGTCACATAGATGAGAAAAATCCTGGAAAATCATGAATATTTTTCTGATTTTCTAGACTGTAAATAATGAGAAAATAAATAATAATTCATTAAAATTAATATATATATATATATATATATATATATATATATATATATATATATATATATATATTATATATATATATATATATATATATATATGTATTATCTGGGTTTTTGTTGTCTTGGGACTGAAATAACTAGGTGGGCAAATACTTTCTGACGGTAGTGTAAGTGTTTATTTCAATTACTATGAATTTCCATCAAGTAACGGCTACTTTAAACGAACATAGCTAATTATAATAGTTAGTATTGGCGGTAATTAATTTCAAATTAACAAATATGTTTTACTATTGTTCATTCTCTTTGAAAAATTAAATAGCGGTCTTAATTTTACTGGGATTTGAGTCAGGAATCTTTAGCTTTTCAGGTAATACTTTACAACTAACCTCGGTAGGATTGCAACTCCCATTAAACAATGGGTCACACTCTTTTTGACATTTTTACGCGTTGATTTAACCTTCCTTTTTCCTTTTATCACTTTCAGCAGTAATTGTTACAAATTATAGTAAATTATATATTAACATAAATTTCCACAAAAAGCTATTACGGACTTGTTAGTATATGGAACTTGCATGGCGTCAGAACTGAATGAAATGGAACGAAAGAACTTTTTTAAATTTTTGAAAATTTGTCCGAATGTCAGTTATGTTACTTCTGAAATGAACTAGTAGTAAGCTAGTTGTCGAGCAAAAATTAAAAAAATATATCGACGCCGGGCCATAAAATTCTGACCAAAAAAATCAAAGATATAACTTATTTTATTTTACGTGTAAACCAAGTTCTTATAATTACAGAACCTCCTGATTAATAAATTAGGAAACTATTTATATGTATGTAGTACACAATGACTTATTTAAAATGGTTTCTTTGTTTCAAAAGAAAAAATAGTAATTCAAGTGGCAAACGAAAATAACATTAATAATGATTTAAAATAGGGATTTGTTTTTTATACTCTTCTCTACCGTAAGCCCGGATTAACTTCTCTTAGTGTAAATTTATTATCATCATTATTCAGTAGATGGAATAGTCTATTTCCTACACTGTATATAAAATAAAATGCCATGCTAATGTTTAAAATGACTTAAAGTGATCAAAATATTGTAGGAAGTTGCTAACAAAGATTTACATTTGAATTTTATTTTTAAATAATTTTAATTTCTTATCTTGAGATTATGAATATCGTTCCTAAACTGGATTCTATTTTCATTCTTCTATGCTAACATTGCCTTATGTGTAGAATAAATTAAAAGGATTTCGTTTCTATACTTTAGTTTTATCAGTTTATCTTCTTCTTCTTATAGTGCCATCTCCATTACTGAACTTGGGCTGTAATCACGGCGAATTCTTCCCTATCCTGGGCAATTCATAATAAAGTATGGGTGTCCAGACCTGTCCAATCTCGTATATTTTTCAGCCAGGAACATTTTCGATGTCCCACACCTATTTTCCCTTCCATCAACAACCGGAGCAGTGAGTAACGTGTGAACCCCTATAAATATGTCCCAAGTAACGAGTTTTTTGTCTTTTAATAAATGACAATAGTTTTCTTTCTCTACCCATTCGATGAAGTAGATCTTCATTAGTAACACGCTCTGTCCAAGAGATCTTCAATATTCTGCGCATGACCCATAATTCGAAAGACTCCAAACGATTCATTGATCGTACTACCAAGGTCCAGGCCTCAACTCCATATAAAAGCACTGGATATATATAGACCTTTACAAAACGATAACGAGTATCCAAAGAAAGGTTTGAGTCTGTGAGGAGGCGTCTCATTTTGAGAAAAACCGCTCTAGCCATTTCAATGCGAACTCGTACCGCCACTTCAGGATTCAGATCATTAGTTACCCAACACCCTAGATATTTAAATTTGTTTACTTCAATTGATCGTAAACACGAATGTCTGTTTGCAACCCGAGTGTTCTTGAAATAACCATTACTTTCGTTTTATTAACATTTACTTTCATGTCTAAAACATCGCCTTCCTGAGATATATTGTTCATAAGACTCTGAAGTCCATCCGCTGTATCTGCTATAATAACGGTATCATCAGCGTACCTTAGGTTGTTAATGATTTTGCCATTAACTTTGATACCATCTGTGGCATTCTTTAAGGCCTTCTGGAATATGTGCTCAGAGTATAGATTAAATAGAAGCGGGGAAAGAACACATCCCTGACGAACACCTCTTTTTATTCCTATTTCCTCAGTCTCTCTGCTATTTACTCGTATTGTCGCCTCCTGCTCCCAATATAGGTGAGTAATAAATCTGATGTCATTTTCGTCAAGGCCCATATTTTGAAGCATTTCTATTAATTGTGGATGCTTGACTCAGTCAAATGCTTTTTCGTAGTCGATAAAACACAAGTAAACATCCTTCCTTTGATCTCTACATTTCTGTAAAAATACACTCAGCCCGAAAAGTGCTTCTCGAGTTCCAAATTCTTGTCTAAATCGGAATTGCTCTTCGCTAACATCTCGTTAGCATTTATTGCGTATTCTATGGTAAATGATCTTAAGCATTATTTTCAAAGCGTGCCTCCTTAGGCTTATAAGACGGTACTGTTCACATCTGTTCGCATTTGGCTTTTTAGGTAATGGTATGAATATAGACTTAAGCCAATCCCTTGGTATAGTTCCTGTACTGTAGATGGAATTTATGCAGCTGTACAAGATAGAAATATTTTCTTAATTTAAAAGTTGAAACATCTCAGCATAAAGATTATCAGGTCCAGGAGCCTTTCCACTTTTTGTATATTTTATTGCATCCCTAACTTCTGCTGGGAGTATATTTAAAGAAATTCCGTCCGTAATGAGTTCTGGTAATTCTCTGTGGTCATCAAAGGTATTTTTGATGTATCGAGCCCATTCTTCTTCTAGCTCTTTTTGTGCGGTTAATATCTGATTATTACCGTTTATTAAATATGTTGGTGTTCATGTACTGTTTTGACCGGTAACTTCTTTAACCTTTTTATATATACTGAAATAGTCATCAGTTTATATACTGCCTGAATGTTGGTGAAATATGAACGTATTATTAAGCGCTGTCGAGATCTGACACAATAATATTATACTTACAGTTTTTGTTTATCATTACAGCTGATGTTTTATTGCAAAATAAACAGATTTTGCAACGCTTATTTTGGCAGGCCTTTGACATTTTCTTTATTTTAAGCATGCGCATAATTAAAGGGAAAAAATTACAGATAAAGACGCTGTTGTTATTATTATTTGAAGCATGTGTAGTCGTAAAATGATTGTTCCTTTATTTACCACAATAAATGCTGTAATTTAACAGATAACAATAACATTTAATTAGAACCCACCATTTGGAGGAAAATCATCACATCACAGAAAGGGTATTTGAGAGGTTCGTTATTTGTATCACTTTTATTGCAAGGCCTGTTTTTTTACTTATGTATACAAGGTACTAAGAAACACGAGTACACTAAAACTGAAATTATGATCGTTTATTACGAATAACACTAACGACAATCAACAAATTTAGTGTTTGGTTATGATTCTATATATATATATATATATATATATATATATATATATATATATATATATATATATATATACTAGCCGGGCCCGCGGCTCCGCTCGCGTGGACTGGATTCACTACTATCGTCACTGCTTATTCCTTATGTTACCCAACGTAATAAAATATCTCCCATTATTTCTCCTTATCTCCCAATATTTCTCCTTATCCCCCATTATCTCTACAGAATTTCCATTATCCAGGCTTATCTCTGCTCATCTCCCATTATTTCTCCTTATCTCCCATTATTTCTCCTTATCTCCCATTATCTCACCTTATTTCCCATTATTTAGGCTTATCTCGACTTATCTCCCATTATTTCTCCTTATCTCCCATTATTTCTCCTTATCTCCCATTATCTCACCATAACTCCCATTATCTAGACTTACCTCTGCTTATCTCCCATTATTTATACTTATCTCCCATTATCTCACCTTATCTCCCATTGTCGAGGCTTATCTCCACTTATCTCCCATTATTTCTCCTAATCTCTCATTATCTCCCATTATTTCTCCTAATCTCTCATTATCTCCCATTATCTAGGCTTATATCGTATTATATAGAACATATGTATAAATTTATATAAAAAACACGTACTCATAAATCGGATAAGTGGTTCTCGAGTGATAAACGCACTAACGGACAGACAGACAGACAGAGAGACGTTGCATTTTATATATATTGTATTCTTTGCTACATGATATTGTTCCATATTTAATGCTTTAGGGAGTGTATTGCAAGAGAACGCGCTAGCGGCAAACTTTTCTCCGACTTGATTCACTATTGTCGTCACTGCTTATTTCTTATGTCACCTAATAAAATATATCCTATAACCTGGCCAGAGAACATACGTATGTTTAAAAAAAAAGCATGTAAATCGGATAAGTGGTTCTCCAGTGATAAGCACACTAACTGACGGATAGACAGACAGACAGACAGACGGACAGAGAGACATTGCATTTTATATATATTATAGATATTCTCTGCTACATAATATTGTTCCATATTTAATGGTTTGGACTGTGTATTGCAAGAGAACGCGCTAGCGGCAAACTTTGTCCGACTTCATTTACTATTGTCACTGCTCATTCCTTATGCTACCTATCGTAATAAAATATAGCCTATAACCAGGCCGGAGAACATATGTATGTTTTTTAAAAAAAAAGTACGAAAATCGGATAAGTGGTTCTCCAGTTATAAGCGCACTAACGGACAGACAGACAGACAGACAGACAGAGATACGTTGCATTTTTATATATATTATAGAGGTAATAAAATATATACCTATAACCTGGTCAGAGAACATATGTATGAATTTAAAAAATCACGTAAATCGGATAAGTGGTTCTCGAGGGAAAAGCGCATTAACGGACAGACAGACAGACAGACAAACATTGCATTTTATATATATTATAGATATAGATTATTATTACTATATAACCTGGCCAAAAGAATATATGTATGAATTTAAAAAAAGACAGGTAAATCGGATAAGTGGTTCTCGCGTGATAAACGCACTAATGGACAGACAGACAGACAGACAGACATTGCATTTTATATATATTATAGATTACAGATATTCTTTGCTACATAATATTGTTCCATATTTAATGGTTTAGGCTGTGTATTGCAAAGGCACGAGCTAGCGGCAAACTTATTTCCGACATCATTCGCTATTTTACGTCATTGCTCATTTCTTATGCTACTTATCGTAATAAAATATAGCCTATAATCTGGCCAGAGAACATATGTATGTTTTTAAAAAAAAAGTACGTAAGTCGGATAAGTGGTTCTTCAGTGATAGGCGCACTAACGGACAGACAGACAGACAGAGAGACGTTGCATTTTATATATATTATAGATATATATATATATATATATATATATATATATATATATATATATATATATATATATATATATATGTACATATATATATATATATATATATATATATATATATATATATATATATATATATATATATACGAGGCATGTTTTTTAAGTAAGTACCGTTTTGGAATTAAAAAAAGACGTGCAAAGATATCGCTATAATTTTATTTTTACATGAAAGCCTGTACCTTAATCTACCTTTCTACATAATTTCCGTGAATATTGAGGCACTTGTCATAACGTGGCACCAGTTTTTGAATACCCTCCTCATAAAATTCTGCCGCCTGACTTGTTAACCACTGTATCACAAATGTTTTGACTTCGTTATCGTCTTGAAGACGCTGACCACCCAGGTGCTTCTTCAAGTGCAGGAACAAATGGTAGTCGCTGGGCGCCAGATCAGGGCTGTATGGAGGATCATCTAGAGTTTCCCATTTAAAAGATTTGATGAGATCTTTGGTCCGATTAGCCACATGTGGACGGGCATTGTCATGCAGCAAAACGATACCCTTACTCAACTTGCCACGTCTTTTGTTCTGGATTGCACGACGCAGATTGTTCAATGTCTCACAATAAGACGCTGCATTGATTGTCTCATTACGAGGCAGAAACTCCACTAGCAATACTCCTTTTCTGTCCCAAAAAACTGTGCACATGATTTTGCGGGCAAAAATTGTTTGCTTAAACTTCACTTTTTTGGGTGATGATGAATGTCGCCATTCCATGGATTGTTGTTTCGATTCTGGTGTGACGTAGGCCACCCATGTTTCGTCACCAGTAACAATTTGGTCTAAAAAATGTTCACCTTCATTGTGGTACCGCTCAAGGAAAGTCAATGCACTGCCTAAACGTTGGGTTTTGTGCAAATCCGTCAACATTTTTGGAACCCAACGTGAACACAATTTCCGGTAATTCAAGTTCTCGGTCACAATGCGATACAAAACACTACGAGAATATTGAGGAAAGCAGTCGCACAATGATGAAATTGTAAAGCGTCTGTTTTCTCTCACCTTTTCGTCCACTTTCTGCAACAAATCTTCATTAACGACCGAAGGACGCCCACTCCGTTCTTCATCATGCACATTTGTGCGGCCATCTTTAAATGCTCTCACCCATTTCCTTACCATTCCATCACTCATAATGTTTTGTCCGTAAACTTCACAGATCTCACGATGAATATCGATCGGTTTTACGCCTTTAGCACTAAGAAATCGTATAACAGCCCGTACTTCACAATCGGCGGGACTCACGATTGTCGGAGGCATCTTAAACACTCAGTAAACAACGTATACAATGAAGAATCAGACTGTAATGGCGTCAGTGCGTAGACATGAGATGTAGGTTACCAGCGCGCATGCGCGGAACGCCGACCGTATCGCTGCGGCGGCGGAATCGCAAAACGGTACTTACTTAAAAAACATGCCTCGTATATATCTATATATATATATGTACATATATATATATATATATATATATATATATACATATACATATATATATATATATATATATATATATATATATATATATATATATATATATATATATATATATGTATATATGTATATATGTATATATATAAGACCAATTGCAGAAAATTCACCTTAAATAGATCTCAATAATAAAGCAAAGAATCGATCCCAAAGAAATGATGAATAAATGTGACATGAATATTTTTAGTTTTTTTTACGCCGTCTCTGGGGAACCATACATCTCCATCTATAGTGTTATAAGATTTAGCTAAACCTTTCCGAATAAATTTAAAAACAAAAAATATATAAATATATATAATATATAAAAAATATCTAAAAACATTGAATATATTAATCTTTAAAGAAGTACTGTAAGAACTCTTATTCAAAGATGATCACTGACTAAAAATTTTAACCCATTTATCCCAAAATGGTTTCTTATTGTAAAAATAACTACTATTACAAAACTATAATATGTCACAAGAGAATCTAATGAACTAAAATTTCTTATAAGATGACTTCTAATTATTCAAGAAACTTTTTTATTTATTTAAAAAAAATATATATAAAAATTTTTACCATTTAAAATAATTCCATCCTAACACCAACAAATTAACTACATAAGTTTTGAAGGAACACTGTCAAAAATCGAATTTTATTAAACTGTCACTTTAAAAATTTTTTAACACATGTAATGCAGTAAAATTTAATTTATTTATGCTTTGTTTAAGACAATATCTTCTTCTTCCCAAGCCTTCTCCTAATGGAGGTTGGTGATCACTTCTCTAAATGTTTCTCTGTCCCTCGCAATATGAAACAACTCCCCGTATTCATGCTGATCCATTCTCTTATGTTTCTCAGCTAAGACTTGTTCTTTCTTCTCACACCCTTTCTACCGTATACCGTGTATATATATATATATATATATATATATATATATATATATATATATATATATATATATATATATATATATATATATATATATATATATATATGTATATATATATATATATATATATATATATATATATATATATATATATATATATATATGTATATATATGTATATATATATATATATATATATATATATATATATATATATATATATATATATATATATATATATATATTTACATGATGCGTATTCGAAAAGTGAAGGCCGTTTGCTTATATTTAAATATTGGCGGGCCTGAACAAAGTGTTACATATGCAGCGCCATCTACTGATTGTTTCCGAAGACATTGAAGTTATTATTCAGTAGTCGTTTGCCTGTCGGTAAATGTAGGGGATCATCAGCTACTCAAAAATCTGATCGACGATTGTACTTGAAACAGTGCAGAAGGATTAAAGAAGCTGACACAGCATTTCGAAAAGTGCTTAGAAGTGAACGGCGATTATGTGGAAAAGTGAAATGGGTTTGTAGGAAACTAAAACCGTCAATTTCTAAAAAATATATATTTTTTTATGACTAAACTTCTCGAATATACCTCGTATATACTGTCAATTTGTAAGAAAACAGCTGAAAAACAGCGCCTCCTTGAAAAATGTGATACTGTCAATTTAGAATCTTAGGCTACCAAGATCAGGTGGCTAATAACTGTGACAAACAGTCCTAATGATTAAATGAATAGAAAATCGTTTTTAACAAAGATAATGTATAACCTAATTAATTCTTGTTTGACTAAAACTTTACATTCTTCTATGATTTGATATTATTAAGCACAGTGCAGCTGAAACTAAAAATATCCATTACGTCTCAAGAATTATATTGTATGTGTGTGTGTGTCGAAATATTCTAACGGATTATCTTAAAACTGCTTGAAGAAAGTCTCAATATACGAATAAATAAAACATATGGCTGAACATAAATAACTATGAGTATATATTAGTGTTACTTTAATATCAATCTAATGGTGGTTTTGGTAGAATAATTTTTTTACAAGGCTGATAACAATTCATATAATATTTAAATTTGCACTTACTCTTGAATGAAAATTCCCGGAAAATATATTTGTCTACGATAAACATTGTAAAAGTATTTTTGAGATTTAAATTGTAGTTCATTACGGGGTAGCTTCGATAAAATGATCATTATCTTTTCTATACCTTATATTACAAAAAAAAAAACGGCCAAGTGCAAGTCGGACTTGCGCACTTAGTGTTCTGTACAGTGATTGCTTTTAAAATGCAATAAACTCCTTATCTAGGCTAAGTTAATTAGGTCCTTGACATGTATATAGTGTCTTAAGATCCAATATGTTTGTTCATGTTTTTCTTAGCTAATAATGTATAATAGTTATAGCACCTTAGCTACCTAATAGCCAATAAATCAATCTAGCTCAATCTAGAATCTAGTAATAAAAGTGTAAAACAAATATTTACTACCTAAATATTTGTTTAATTATAAACGAATAAAATAAAATTATTTTGTCTCAGTACAGGAGAGATGCGCAACTCGGTAGCAGTAATGCACTGAAAAGTATATTAAATAAATCTCTACCATGTTGCCAAGGCGCAATGTTTTTATACTAAATAAATTATCAAACGCTCAATCTACACTTTATGGAGAATATGCCAGAATTTTTTCAAATTTTTTTTATCAGTACTTTTCGGGATAGAATAGGGGACAGCGATTTTTGGCCATTTTTTTTAATAATACAAAGAAAAGTGTGCATAAGTATTACATCATAAATATTTTTAAACTCGTGTTTTCACGAGCTCTCGTTTGACACTCCACTCAATGACAGGAACTAACCTCGGAATGAGAGATAATAAGCTGTAAACTTATATAAACCTTTATTTTGGCATTCTAAAAATTGTCTCAAAAGTCTCATAAAATCTCGTGTCTGCGTCTTAAGATATTCAAGGTCAAAGGTCACAAAAATCGGTTTTTTTCGCAAATATTTTGCTTCCTATAGTTTCAATGATATTTGCATCTATTATGAAAATTGTGGAGCATAAAATTCTCTACAAATTTAGTTCGAAACATTTTTTTATACGCTTAACCTTTTTTGAGATAGAGCGTGGAGAGCGCGCAGCGCTCAGCCATACATAGCATAATGCAAGGTCAACCGCGAGTCCCGGTAAATAATACGTCGTATAAAGTTAATTAATAACTAAAAAATCCATAATTACGAACAATTTGTATTATTTATTAACTAACATATTATATTTAATAATATTTTTCATTTATCAAATATATTCGTGTAATTAAAAAATTGTTAAGTGAAATACTTTAAGTATATTTTAATTATAAAAAAGTATGAAGATGATGCTTCCATGACAGCAGGGCTAGAAGAGAATATAGTTATTAAAATAGGAGCAAAAGTCATGTTAAGACGAAATATTGACGTGAATCTTGGCTTAGTCAACGGTTTTATCGGTATAGTACAAGGAGTAAAGGTTGATCCTGAAAATACAAATAAAATAAAAAAAATACATATTACATTTAATAATGAACATCTTTACGAGCTTGGTGCAGTCAAAACTAAATTTGAAATTATTAATAGAGCTTATGTTCATCACCAACAGTTTCCGATATCTATAGCCTATGCTATTACCATACACAAAAGTCAGGGGTTAAGTCTAAACAGTGCACTGATGGCCATCGGTTCTTCAGTGTTCACATGCGGTCAAGCATACGTGGCACTTTCGAGAGTGACAAGTCTGGGCGGATTACATCTAATTAATGTCGACTTCGGTAGTATCAAAGCTCAGGAGTCCGCAATCGTTGAATATAATCGACTTAGAAGCATTTATCGTCCAGACTTGTCAAAAATTGTTACATCATAGCCTTTGAGAAAAACCAATAGACAGGGAGTGGGCTTTAAAAAAATCCATAGCTGATGTCCGAGAAATATTACCCGAGAAGAAAAAAAAAGAGGACTACCTACAAAAAGAAATGAGATCCCATCAAAAACATAAAATGTAAAAAAATGCCAAGTCTCGCAACGCAGTCCTTCCACCACAAAAAGTTGTGAGATCTCATGTAAAACCAAGTCAGTTATTTTAGTTAGTATCTATGGAAGCACCTATTCAACGACTTTGTCATAAATTGTTATCTATTTAGTTACCTACCAACATTTATAGTGACCATATTAATATTAGACATTTTTATTTCTATAATAAATATAATGACTTGGCAATCGCACGGCAACATAATCACATAAGAATAATCTACTACTTAAAATACTTTATTCTTAAGTGCACTGTTTAGACTTACTTAGCAATCGAAATAGTAGATTATTTTTATGTGATTATGTTGCCGTGCGATTGAGAAGTCATTATAGTTATTATAGAAGTAAAGATGTCTAATATTGATACGGTCACTATAAATGTTGGTAGGTAACTAATTAGATAACAATTTATGACAGAGTTGTTGAACAGGTGCTTCCATAGATACTAACTAAAATAACTGACTTGGTTTTACATGAGATCTCACAACTTTTTGTGGTGGAAGGACTGCGTTGCGAAACTTGGCATTTTTTTACATTTTATGTTTTTGATGGGATTTGATTTACTGCTCTTCTTAAGCGCATTTCTAAATCATTTCTATCTGTTGGTGGATTTTTGTAAACTTTTTCTTTTAGATAGTTTCATATAAAAAAAATCCCGAGGAGTAAGATCTGGCGATCTTGCAGGCCGCTTATTAGATCCATTATTGCCTAACCAATTTGCACCAAATCTTTGAGTCAAGTAGTTTAGTACATTTCTACTATTGTGGGTTGGAGCGCCATCCTGCAAAAAAATTCACTTTTGATTTCATCCCCCAAAACTAACCCCTTAAGTCAAAATTAAACTTTCAAACCTACACTGCTCTGATTGGGCCATCAATTTCTATATTTGTGCCAAATTTCAACCTCATATGTTAAATGGTTTCAGAGAAAATCGGGTGTGATAGACAGACAGACAAACAGACGGACACCGAAGTGATCCCATAAATGTTTCGTACGGAATACTAAATAATAGATCAAGAGTAAGTTGGACTTGTGCAATTAGTGTTACTTTTAAAATAAA
Organism: Pachyrhynchus sulphureomaculatus; assembly: GCA_019049505.1. Taxonomy (NCBI): domain Eukaryota; kingdom Metazoa; phylum Arthropoda; class Insecta; order Coleoptera; family Curculionidae; genus Pachyrhynchus; species Pachyrhynchus sulphureomaculatus. The sequence continues at coordinate 175,255,641 of CM032456.1, forward strand.
AATTTTTGTTACGGAAGTATAAAATGACCAGTGACTTCAAAAACACATCCCAAATGAGTTTTCAACAAAGTTTTTTTCCGATCTTTAGTGAAAACTGATGACCTTGAAATGCACTCGTGATAATTTTCGTTTAATCTACATCTGGTAGAGAATATTAAAGAATTTTTTCAAAATTTCTTGATCAGTACTTTTCGATATAAGGGGGGGGGGCTGCGATTTTTCGCACTTTTTTAAAAATAATACAAAGAGCAGTGTGCGCAAGTGTTACATTATATATATTTTTAAACTCGTCTTTTTACAAGCTTTCATTTGACACCCCACTCAATGACCTGATTTTTTTTTTTTTCACTTCCGATTTCACCTCCCAAAACTAACTTCTTATGTAAAAATTTAACTTTCATAACTATACGGCTCTGATGAGGCCATCAATTCCTATATTAGTGCCAAATTTTAACTTTCTAGGTCAAACAGTTTCGGAGAAAATCGGGTGTGACAGACAGATAGACAGACACAGACGGACGGACGGACAGACGGACACCGAAGTGATCTTATAAGTGTTCCGAACGGAACACTAAAAAAAACAACTTTCTTATAATTTTAGGAACTCATGTTCTAAACAACGTTAATAATTTATTAAGTTACTAGTTCGGATATGTAAACTCCTGAACAAAATTAACGCAACAATCTGAAAATTAATTTATCTTTTTCTTATGTCAGTATTTGAATAGTAGGCTATGCATATTTTGTTTCGTTGTTCATGACAGACATCAAAACAATTCGTTTAGATTTACAGTTTTAAAAAAATTTTTATAAGACAAACAATCTTCTGTAATATTACGATAGATTTTCTTTAAAAGTAAGCTTATAAATTGTTTCCTTTTTTAAAGTAATACGTTTTTGTGGTAGACTGTTTTATTTTTGACCCCGAAAAATTAGAAAAATGAATCGAACAAGGAATTTAACTGTAACACGAGGTAGTGCGAGCCTCAGTTTTATTGGACGAGGGATATTGTCAGAGTTATGTTGCCAATTTGTTAGGCAAACATCGTTCCACAATAAGTCGTATAGTAAGACGCTTGAATGAAGTAGGAACTTATTCTAGAAGGCTAGGGCAAGGGCGAAAACGATGCACTAGCGACCTAGATGAATATTTTATAAGACAATATGCTTTAAGAAACAAGACTGTCACTAGTTCTATAATAAGAAACGAACTCGAAGCTGTTCGCAATGTCACAATTTCTTCTAAAACAGTTAGAAGACGGTTAAATGAAGCTGGATTAAATAGTAGGAGACTAGCCACTGCGCCCTTGCTTACTAGAGAGAACAGAGTTGCCAGGTTACGTTTTGCTCGAAATCACGAAAACTGGTCTGTGGATGATTGGAAACAAGTTTTCTGTTCAGATGAAACTAGGGTTAGTCTAAAACATCCAGATGGTCGTGAGCGAGTATGGCGAAGACCGGGAGAGAGGTTTGCTCCTTGCAATATCTCTGCTTCCTGCTGGATTCCATTCGGCGGTGGCTCTGTTATGTTCTGGGGTGGCATCTGCTTTGATGCTCGCACAGAGTTAGTTCCTGTCCGTACGAGATCCATGAATGCTGACTACTATCTTGAGAATATTGTAATAGAACATGTGATGCCTTTCGGTCATTTTGTGGGGCCCAATTTCCTGTTTATGCAAGACAACGCTCGACCTCAGGTGGCTAGGGGGGTACTCGATTATCTTAATCAAGATGGTATACCAATTATGCAACGGCCACCAAAAAGCGCGGATCTGAATCCGATAGAACACGTATGGGATCACCTTAAGAAAAATGTGAAACGTCATATACCTGCACCTAGAAACCTGAGGGAACTTGAAAATGCAGTTATCACAGAATGGGAGCAAATTCCTTAAGATTTTATCCAAAATTTAATTAGAAGCATGCCTAGGCGCATAAACGCTGTCATCCGAAGTAGAGGAGGCAACACACGCTACTAGTGTCCCAGTTACACCATTAATTTTGCTACTAGTGTCCCAGTTTATTTTTTTCATGATTACATAATTTCAACGATTTTGTTATTAGATCTTAAGAATAATTTTAATTCGAATCTTATAGAGAAATTTGGTAGCTAATTCACTTTTAAAGTATCCGAATAAGTTTTTTCTAACTCTTAGTGTAACCAATGTTCATAAAAAATTATTAAAATTAATTCATTATAGAGATTTGTATGATTTAATATATTGTTGAGTTAATTTTGTCCAGGAATGTATATACCGTCAGTCCAGAAAGGCTCCATACACCACCTGCTTTCTATACTATTTTTCTGTTATGTTTAACTAATTAATTGGAACTATGAGAAAACATGTTTAAATTAATATTTGGAAATTAACCAAGGAGGAGACAAAGTAAATGAAGTTATAAAAATGGACATAATTAATTTATTAAGAACTTGCCTAAGACAAAATTATTTTTCATTTAACAATACATTCTACAATAGTAAGGAAGGGTTAATTATGGGAAGTCCATTAAGTCCATTACTTGCCGAAATTTTCATGGACAGTATTGAAACAATGATATTTAACAACCATAACAACAATAGTAGTAATTGTCTATACTGGTATCGATACGTAGACGATATAATTGTATGCTTTACAGGTACGGACAGACAATTAACTCACTTTTTACAATATATTAATTCTTTACATAGAAATAACAGTTTTACAATGGAAGAAGAAGTCGAAGGGAAAATCAATTTCCTAGACTTAACAATCAGTAAAGCCATGAAAAAACATGAATTTGCAATATATCACAAACCTTGTCATACAGATACCACAATTCACAATAGTTCTCACCACTAACCATCATAAACTTGCCGCTTATCATAGTTTTTATACATAGACTAACTAATATCCCTTATCAGAAGAAAATTTTACTAAAGAATTAAACTACATAAAACAAGTAGCCGTTAACAACGGTTATTCGGTTACTTTAATCAATAGTATCGTTAAGAAAAAACTTAGAAACAAGGCTATCTCAGAAATATACCCACGTTTTAAGGACAGAAATACCACTTTTATATGCTTAACCTATTTCGGCAAGCAACGGAAAAAAACTGGGGAAATTTTTAAATCAAAAAAATATCAACATAGCTTACAAGACTAACAATACTATAGGGAAATACCTTAAAAACTACAAACCACAAATCAATAAAGACAATAAATCAGGGGTTTATCAATTAACATGTGGGTCATGTCCTAAAACATACATCGGACAAACTGGACGTACATTTAGACAAAGAATTACAGAACACGAAAAAAGTTTCATCCATAGAAAATCTAATTCAACATATGCTAATAATCTATTAACAGAAAATCACACATTTAACAAGAATTTCAAAATTTTACACACCCAACAAAAAGGTTTAAAACTAAACCTTTTAGAGACAATGCAAATAAATCGATTAAGGACTACAGGTACTTTACTTAACGACCAGGTAGATTTAAGCAATTCACCATTATTGAATTTATTCTCTTAACTCCAAATCTGTGTAGATTTCCCAATACTATCAATGTAATTTAATTAGGTGTAATATTATAATTAAGAAATTATATAAAACTGTGAATATTAACCTAACTTGACAGTGTAAAATATAGATCTGAAGAAGCTGCATCGACAGCGAAACGCGTCATCGCAATTTAAATAAACCAGTGGAAATTGACTAAAAACAGTCTTTTATTATATATTAGTATTAAAAACAACTACGGAACATTTTATTTAGAAGTTACATCAATGTCATAAAAATGTAAACAAAATAAATATCAAAAAAGTCTCCATACATTCAAGAACTGCACTGAAAAACAAATTATAATCAGCCGCATTTTATCAAGCTTTCTATTACTCACTAAACTCAAAACAAATGAATAATTTTCGGCCTTTATAATCTGTCACTTATTGCTAGTAATTTTGCAGTGAGTTTTCAAAGTAGTATTAAAAAGGAGCGAAAGAAATTATGAAATTCCGTTTCAAGTTCGAAAGATCATAACTGAGTTGTGAAGAGATGGAAAATCGTTCATAAATATAGGAAAAATTGTTAAAAAGTCGCATGCTACTGTTCAGTGCATTGTAAACCAGTATAAATCAACGGGTTGCTATAACATTCGACCACGCTCCGGTCGTCCCAAGAAACTGACTCCACGTGAAGAGGCCAATATTGTTAGACAAATAATTACAGATCCCGAGAAAAGTAGACCAAAATTAAAAGAAGAAGTACGGGAACTATTTTCGAAAAATGTTTGTTCACAAACAGTGAGAAATTGTTTACACAGGGCAGGCTATAAGAGGTGTGTAGCCAGGAAGAAGGCGTTAATTTCAGAAGCTAATCGCAAAAAGCGGTCAGCTTTTGCTAGGGAATACGTTACTAAACCTCCTGAATTTTGGGAATCTGTAATCTTTAGTAATGAAACTAAAATTAACCTTTTTGGGTCCGATGGCAGAACAAAAGTTTGGAGAAAAAAGAATTCCGCATTCCATATTAAAAACATTTGTTCCACGGTGAGACAAGGGGGTGGCAGTGTTCTGCTTTGGGGATGCATATGGAGGGGTTGGAAATTTACATTTTATTAATGGTACCTTGGATCACCATGTTTATCTGAACATTTTGAGAGACAATTTAAGAGAAAGTGTCCAAAAATTAGCAGTCGAAAAAAGATACAACAGGACAATGATCCACAACATACCGGAAACTTGGTGTGAGAATGGATGATCCATAATGTGCAACAGCAGCTTCATACACCTCCGCAATCACCCGATGTTAACCCCGTCGAGCATTTATGGGAGGAACTTAAACGGCGCGTTCGAAAACATAATGTTTTAAATAGGAAAGAATTAAAAAACAGAATAATGAACGAATGGGAGAACATGCTAGCAAAAGTTACTAGAAAGCTGGTTGCAAGCATGACAAAAAGGTTACAGGAGATTATTAAGGCCAACGGCGGTTCTACTAAATATTAGTTTAAACGAAATTGTTATTTTCCGTTAAACTCCGTCAAACTATTATTGGTAACTGTTAAGTGCATGGAGACTTTTTTGACATTATTTTTGTTTACATTTTTATAACAATGATGTAACTTCTAAATAAAATGTTCTGTAGTTGTTTTTAATACTAATCCTCGTTGCTTAAGTTTCAAATATTAATTTAACCATGTTTTCTCATAACTCCAATTAATTAGTTAAACATGACAGAAAAATAGTATAGAGAGAAGGTGGTGTATTTTTGGACTGACTTTTTGGACTGACTGTATGTACGTATATTTAAAATTATTTTATTGGAATATTCTTCTATAAAATATATGTGTTTTATTTTTCATTTTTATCGTAGTACAATAGCATTAATGTATTTTTCTTAGTGGAAAATTTTACAGGGGAAGGATTTCGACTTTTACAGTATTGTTACATAAAATACGATTTGTAAATAGTTTTGGCATAAAAAAGAACGTAAAAAACCGATTCGTATTACTGACTGGTTATACAGATCCAAAGTAAACGTTCATTATAATTCAGTTTTTCTTAATCCTAATATTGGAAGGTGGCATGTACGATAATTATTTTGGAGAAGATTAAAAGATGAAACACAAAATCGTTATTTTCTCCAGTAAAAAATTTAATAAACCACTGTTCAATTTACCGCTTGCATGCCCTGAGGATATAAAAATTACATTTTTTTAGAGTGTTTCATAAGCAGAAGTATTCAAAATTTGTCTCGGTTTCACATTAATTTGTGGGGCTTATAGTTTACTTAGGTTTAAAATTATAAAGCACAATTTTTTGTTGGAAACCAAAAGAAATCTATGGGAATTTTTAAAGTTTTCTTTGAACCCATTTTTCATTTATAGTTTTTAGCGAAAAATATAATTTATGCTTTTAACTTTAGTAGACTATAAGAATCACACATTAATGGACGCGAAACTTTGAGTTTCTTGGTGGTTTAGGAAATATTCTCAAATAATATAATTTTTATACACTCAGAGCCTGTAAGCGGTAAAGTTCCCTTAATATGAAATATTTTAACTGAAATATTTACTTAAAATTAATTATTATGTTAATATACTTAACAGAAAAGGCCAGAGCCGCATTTATAAAGAAGAAAAAAATCTTAACCAGTCACGACCTACCATCGAAATTACGGATGAAAATGGTTCGCTGCTATGTTTTTCCGGTTCTCTTGTACGACATGGAAGCGTGGACGCTCACTGAAGCAATGTTTAAACGCCTGGGGGCATTCGAGATGTTGAAAATGCTGAAAATCACTTGGATGGACAGAATTTGTAACAACAGCCTTCTTATTAACATGGGGAAGGACTGTCAATAAGACGATCATCATCAACATGGTAGCTAACATGATAACCGACGATCGTTGAAAGGTCATGGTATCCAAAGAAGTACTTACACTTGTTAACGCAATTTTTTTCGCTCTTTCCTTGGGCAAATAACCCTTTTTATTTATAACAGTTCAAAGTCAAAGGAAAAGTACGTCTCCCGAGCGCATCACAGGCAACCTTGCCAAATTGCTTAGTCGTTCTTTACCTAATGAAATTGCTTTTTTTCTTATTTTTAATTTAGCATCAAATATATACTAAAACAATATATCTTAAAATGCTTAATTTACATGTAGCTAGGGTGCCATTTACATAATTTCTTTTTAAATTTCGTATTAACGGAAATATTTCTCTGATTTTTTGAATTGCTTCATTTTAACCCTTACCTAACAAACAGGTGTCATAGAAGGATTCCTGTTATAGTAGGGCTGCCTTTTAAGTTTTCACAAATGACCACTAGATGACGCTATTGAGATGTGACATTACCATTATTGTTAAATTAGACATTTGTTATTGTTAAAACAGTGGCACCTCAGAAATTGGCAGAGTAGTTTGTTTACAGTGAGCGTTTAAAAAAAAAGTTTTGTGAACGAATGGAAATGTCACGTGAAGGTTTTCGTTGGATGATTTTTTAAGATTTTAGCGAAGGTCTAACTCAACAATAATGCTTCGAATCGCTACGTTCACCTTTTGGTAATGAATCACCATCAGAAACGACTGTTTAAAATTGGTTTGCAGAATTTCGTCATGTTCGTGCTTCCGTCAGCAATGTATTTCGTGAGGGTAGACTAAAATCAGTTGTTGTTCTAAAAACATCGATGCTGTGCGCAACATGATTGAAAAGGATCGGTATGTGACTTACCGTGAGTTAGAGACATAACGAAGACTGCAGTACATTCGATTTTGCATGAACATTTAGCTGTGAAAAGATCTGTTCCCGATGGAGCCCGCATAATTTGACCTAAACTTAAAAACATGTTCGTGTCAACTGTTTGGGTGTTCCAAGATGAACCGAATCCAATAAAAGTGGTTCGCTTGCGAAACACTTCCAAGAAAATGATCGCCTGTTTCTTTGGTTATACTGGACATGTTGCAACCATTGCTTTAGAGCAGTCATTCCCAAAGTGGTTCAGGTGGACTCCCAGGTGTCCACGGGAGACTCGACGGGGGTATACGTTGGCGTGAAAAAAGAAATGGGGGTTCACAATTTGTAAGTGGGGGTCCACGAAAATTTATCTGGTTTCGATAGTAAAGAACAAAAATGTTGGCTTGGCTTTACCTATCAATGTAGGCAGATAATACACTACTCAAAAAAATTAAGGGAGCAAAAAAAAATTCCAAATTTTTCGGTGATTTTTGACAGGCTGTATTTCGGTGAAAAATGGTCGTATTGAGACTTTGACAAAAAGCATTTTGAAGCTTTAAGATTCTAATTTTCAGATTTTTTGGCTAAAATTTTTTAGGAGCTACGGTTCTCATGCAATCCTAACAGATAATAATATTGCAAATATTTTGGCTTTTTTTTTGGTCCACGGGCTTGAAAAAAAATTTTTCAGTTAGGTCGGCATATGGATCAGATAGCCTGTTTATTTAGCATTAATTTCCTTGTTTTTAAAACCTCCCTTAATTTTTTTGAGTAGTGTATTTTAAGAAGGTCAGCGACTGTTACTTGTAAAAACTTGCATATTCGATATTCAGTACAACGCGCGTCGAGACTTGCAAAGCGCCGCCCGCCCGCCCGCAACGCAACCCGTTCAGATGTGCAAAGGGACGAAATACGACTTGTGCTGTGCTTGCAATCTTGCATGAACTTGTTTTATTCTTCACCAATATAAATACGAATGCCAAGGACAAACGTTACTCATTTGTTTCCGGAATTTTGAAAAGAAAAGTGTGAGTGAATCGATGTCAGTGTGCAGTAAGTACCTGCCTATTTGTTATCCATACTTTTATTTTATATTGTAATAATATTATATTTGTTATGTTTGCGTGTAGTAGGTACGTAATAAAAATTAAATACTGAACAGGGCCATTATTCGATACTTCTATAAAAGAACAGAAAGCAGAGAAAGATTGAACTTTTAGTACTTTTTATTATAAAATTATTTATTTACCCGACTGTGGTGATTCACTAAAGGACAGATATATGATGGGCCTGCATGTTTGTACATATTTCAGTGCCCTCGTAGTTGCTAATGCTAAATGACTAAAAATATTTTCATAAATTGTACGTGTCTTTATGTACCACTCGTAAAGTACATCAAAGTAATAAATAAATCATTAAAATCGCGGAGTTTTGATGTCAAAATATTCTTTAAAAGTATTTTCCCTCGAATTTACAGAAATATATCAAAATATAATCAAAAAATATTTTATATTACATTAAAATAGGTTCAGCCGTTTTGTGAAAACCTCTATATGGGTTATTGCTTTTAATAATTAAAATCAGTTTTGCCGCCGGCATTTTGGTTTTTTCATTGCAATAATTAATTAATCCTATTTTATTCTGTTAAAATAGCCATATCCTGTTAAAGTCGCCTTATGATTACTAAAACAAACATTTTTTTCTTTACAGGTAGGTAACTGATACGAAACATGGCTGAATCTAAGAAGAAATGTCGACAGTACAGTGTTGATTATTTAAAATTTGGTTTTCTTCCATCAAAGGCAGACAAACGATTGCCCATATGCCTTTTATGCAACAAAGTTTTGAGCAATGACTCTATGAAACCATCGAAGCTCGAAGATCATCTAAGAAGGTGTCATCCTGATAAAATAGGTAAAGATTTAAAATATTTTCAAACATTGAAGGAAAAATATTAAAAGAGACCCACCGTGCACAGTATGTTCGCTTCAACGTCTTAAAGTAACGATGATGGCTTGCGGGCATCTTACAATATCTCATTGCTTATAGCGAAATCTGGAAAACCGCACACCATCGGAGAACAGTTAATTTTACCCGCTATTGAAGAGGTTTTAAAAACTGTTCTGCACAAGCCTCCATTTGACGTATTCAAAAGAATTCCTTTGAGTAACAACACTGTACAAAGACGTATTGATGAAATGAGTTCTGATATTGAAAGTTTCTTGTGTAATTATCTGCAAACAACTCATTTTTCTATTCAACTGGACGAGTCAACTTTACCTGGTAATGAAGCATTATTATTGGCATATGTTCTATTTGTTATGGACGAAGAAATCCATGAAGAGCTGCTATTCGCGAAAACTTTGGAGACGGACACTAAAGGCGAATCAATATTTAATGTCCTGAGTGATTTTTTTTGAGGAAAAATCGATTCCATTTACAAACATTATTTCGGTGGCAGCAGATGGAGCTCTGGCCATCTTCGGGCGATATCGTGGGTTTATAAGCCATCTTAAAAGAATTATACCAGGAGTAACTTCAATTCACTGTGTAATCCACCGACAACACCTGGTAGCGAAAAATTTGAGTGTTAGATTGCACCAATTGCTTCAATTTGTGATTAAAGCAGTTAACAAAATAAGAAGCAATGCGTTGAATACCCGTTTATTTGCACAATTGTGCGACGAAAACGATGAAGAGTTCCAACGATTGCTCTTACATACTGAAGTACGCTGGTTGTCGAAAGGTGCATGTCTAACAAGATTTTACTTACTTTTTGAATCAGTTTTAGAGTTTCTGGAAAGTAAAGATCCAGATTTAAAAGAAAACCAGATCAAATTGAAAGCAGACATCGCGTATTTGACAGATTTGTTCAAAAAATTTATTGACATTAACTTGCAGTTACAAGGGGACAGCCTAAATTTAATAAAAACAAAGGATGTAATTTGGGCTTTTCTTGGAAAATTGAAATTTATGAAGCAAAATATTAGCCGGTGCGAATTCTCCCAGTTTCCAAACTTGTCACAGGCAGAATGTCTTGATGAGGATATTCAAACATACGTTCAACATTTAAATGCCCTGTATGATGACTTCAAAAATAGATTTGAAGCTATTCTGACGATGGAAATACTACCATGGATCATAAATTCATTTGATGAAACGGAAGTGGCGAATGTGGTATTACAAGAGGAGCTATTCGAGCTTAGCACCAATGAGGAGCTAAAGGTGATATTTAAAAAAGGCTATCAAACATTTAGGCTGCAGGCAGAAATACCCGAAAAATATCCTGGGCTCTGGGAAATTGCGAGAAAACTTTTGATAGCGTTTCCCTCGTCATACCCTGTCGAAAAAAGTTTTAGTGTCGTTACACCTATTAACAAAAAAAAGGAGCAGATTGAACACCACAGAACGGGGAGATTTGCGGTTATTCCTTACAAAACTGAAGCCAAATATTGATAATTTGCTGTCAATTCATCAAGTACATCCCTCCCATTAAAATTATGACTATTTTTTTTTAATTGCTGATTTACATTGTTGAAGTTACGGTAGATTATGAATGTTTAATTTTAATTCTATTAAGTCTGTAATCATATTATTTTAATAAATAGAACACAATAAAATATATTATTTTTCTTTTTATTTTTACCACTCCGAATTTAGGGTTGGAACTCAGCCAAGACGCAAATTTCCATCGTTAGATCTAATCTTCACATTTTTTGACGAGTTTTGGGAATATGGTAGAAATGTAGCAGCAGGGGGTCCATCGAAACCAGTAAAATTTTGAAAGTGGTCTATGAGAAAAAAAAGTTTGGGAACCTCTGCTTTAGAGGATCAAAGAACAGTTAATGCTGAATGGTATACAGCAATTTGTTTGCCAGAAGTCATCGATGAAATCAGGAAAAACAATTGAAAACGTCACATCATTTTTCATCATGGCAGTGCCAGCTCTCACACAGCACGTCTAACAATTAATATTAATGCCGTATCTACCTGATTTATCGCCTAACGACTTCTTTTTGTTCCCAAACGTAAAAAAAAAATGGGTGGACAGCGATTTTCATTACCTCAAGAAGGTGTTGAATCCTTCCAAAACCATGTTTTTGAGGTAACAACTTCAGAGTGGAAAAAAAGTTTCGAGAATTGGTTAGATGGCATGCAAAAGTGTATAAATCTTAAAAGCGAATATTTTGAGAAACAATAAAACGATTCGTACCAAATTGTTTTCATTCTTTTTATAAAAACCTAAGAAGTAGCCCTCGTATATGACAAAGGTGAAAGTTTCAGTAATAAAATTTCTGAAGTGAAATTTAGTGGCTTCCAAAATAGGTGATAAAACTTTAGGAGAATCCACCCCTTAGATTTCACTTGCCTACTTAATATAAACATTATCATATTAAAGGAAACAATAACATTTTTTCAGAATAATTTAGAAAGGTAATAACTAATAATGAGATATCATATGAATAATTCAGGAGAAATTTGAAGTGCATCAGAGCGTCACAGTAAAAATTTATTTATTATTCCTCTTTTGTATTGATATAAACGATCAATAAGGAAATGTTATTTTACGAAATAATACTGCCAATACAAACACTATACTTTTCCTATGACTCAATGTCCAATATACATATAGATATCTAGTTTAATCAATTATATAGATCTGGTTGTCTAAAATGTACGCAAATTGTGTATACGTTATGAGAATAAATAGTTTTTAAATTTTAACTATTTAACTTGCATTTTTAAATATTTTCCCTAACAGTAGCAGAAAAAAATGAGGTTTGTCAAATATATTGTGCCACAGTTCAGCCGATATCTAAAAAAAGCAAGAAGACTTTGCCAAATAACTAACGACCAGTCGCACTGCTTTCAATAATATCCAAAGTCATGGAAAAGGCTATCAATCAGCATCTTCTGGAATATCTTGAAGGATTCAATATTATTAGCGATCACCAGTATGGCTTTTGCAAACATATATCAACAGGAGATCTTCTGACTTATGTAACACATGTTTGGAACAACGCAACTGAACACTTTGGAGAATCTCGAGCGGTTGCTCTTGACATATCCAAGGCATTCGACCGTGTTTGGCACGATGAACTGTTGGCTAAGCTACGCTCTTATGGTATGTCTGAAAAGTTCTGTTTGTGGCTCTTATGTTTCCTCAAGGAGTGTTCTTTACGAGTGGCAGTCGATGGATTTCTTTTTAACACCTTCACTATCAACGCCGGTGTGCCCCACGGCTTTATGTTATCTCCTACTCTCTTTCTTATTTACAATAACGATATGCTGGTAAAGACCGGAAACCCAATCTACAGTTTTGCAGATGACAGTACGCTTATCTTTTCATTCACTTTGAACGTTCAGACATCGGCTACTGAGACGAAAATCTGCAGACAGCGGGAAATCGTTCAATTTAACAAAGACCTGGAAGAAATTCTATCTTGGGGGACAGTAACTAAGTGGAATTTAACGCTACAAAAACTCAGGCGGCAGTTTTTTCTAAAAAAGTTAACGTTGCTAAACCCGACATAGTCATGGCGGGGCACTCCATTCTTCTAACATCGTCACTCAATTTGTTGGGCGTTAATTTGGAAGCAAATATCTCCTGGCATCAACATGTCGCAGGCAGAGCAACGAGAGCTTCTCAAAAGTTGGGAATATTATTTCGAACCAGAAAGCTTTACACTCCACAACAACTGTTCATTCTTTACAAAGATCAAATTCGAGCAACTATGGGATACTGTTCCCATGTTTGGGGCTTCGCTCCCAAACATACATTGCATTTGTTGGATTCTATTCAGAGAAGAGCTGTTCGTCTGATTGGAGACCCGGAACTTGACTCGCTGGAACATCGAAGAACGGTTAGCGACTTGAGCCTATTCTACAAGTATTTTCATGGACACTTAATTCCTCCCAGAGCGGTGCATGTTAGAAATACAGGTCGCGCTAATACTTCACATCCGTATGAGGTTCAGCTTGTTACTCCTCGTACAACGCTTTTCAAGCAGTCTTTTATATGAAGAACGTCATCCCTTTGGAATAATTTCCCACCGAGTACAATTTACAGCGATTCAAGAACAACGTGAATCGCTTTTTCCGCACACGTGTCGCTCCTGTAGCGCTTTAGGGACTTCCCTGCAGCACGTGTGCTAGACCCATAAAAAAAAATATTATAAGCTTTTGTAAAATTGGTAAAATATATGTGTTTCCTCCTTTGTAACCGAAACTTTATTAAAATTTTTACTTTAACTTTACTGTCATTAAGGGACTAATCTAAATTTGAAAGCTAAATTATTTTCAGTCAATTCTTAACCTTACTGATCTTTTTGTATCAATGCTAGTACTGGTATTCTTGTAATAGTTCGCATACAAAATTGGGAAACTTTTAACAATTATTCAATGTTATAATTGTAAAAAATACAATTTGGTAGGGGAATTATAGCGAAAATACAATGATAGTTTCATATACCTTTGATAACACAGCCCCACAAAAAAAAAGGTGGGGTATACTTTTGATGCGATATATCAGATCCGTAGTATTTTTGCCCGCTGATCACGAATCTGACGTCAGAATACCTCAAAAAATAGGTAAAAATTAGTAAAAATTAAGAAAAATATACTCCTAAAAAATTGATTCAAGCTTTTTCATGAATCCAAAGATGTATTAATATGTATGCGGACACGCTAAGTTAATATTCATCGGTTGGATTGAGCCATACAGTTCTGTTTTCTTTCTAACCTCAATAAATCAGACAGATATAGTGCTTCTCGAATGCAAAAACGAATTCAAATTAAAATTCAACCGATTCTTACCAAATTTGGTACACGGGGGTTTTTTGGGTTGCTGGTCATGAATCGGATTTGCAAAATTCAAAATGGCGGACAAAATTTTTGAAAACCAACAGATTCCTACCAAATTTGGTATACAGTTGGGGAATCCTCAAACCTGATACTCTTAAACCCTAAACCCTGAAACCTTAGACTCCCACACCCTGTAACCTCAAAAAATAGACCTCAATAACCCTGTAACTTTAAAAATGAGACCCAATAAACTCAAAACGAGGACTTTTAAACCATATACTCTCAAATAGTAGACCCTTAAGCCTTAGAATTGCGAAGGTTAGACCCGCGCCTAACTTTCCTTTTTTTGGCCGTATCTTGTTCTTTTTTCCGCGAATGACCTATTCAAAGGCTTTCTGCCCAAACGCTTTTGAGGGCTTGTTTTTCTCTTTTTAGCGACCAGCAATAGTCCGCTAGCATATGGTCATCCCATCGTCCTTGATACCGATTTTCTATGATTTTCAGATCTTGGTGAAAACGTTCCCGTTGCTCCTCACTGTAGTCACCAAGATTATCTGAGAAATCATCGATGTGGGAGTCCAGGAAATGTAATTTTAGATTCATTAAGCAACCTAATGTTTGAAAATTTTTTACCATTTTCTCGACTATTCCTTTGTACTTAGGACTTTTATTATTTCCCAAAAAGTTTGTTGCGACTTCTTTAAAACTAAGCCAAGCAGCTTTTTCAACTTTATTCATTTTAGTAACAAATAATGAATCTTGAAACAATTTTCTTATTTGTGGCCCGTCAAATACGCCTGCCTTAATTTTAGCTTCAGAAAATTTCGGAAATTTTTTATGCAAATATTTGAAACATGGGCCGTTTGTATCTAATGCTCTCGTGAATTGCTTCATAAGTCCAAGCTTAATGTGAAGCGGGGGAATAAGAAATTTTCCTGGATCTACCAATGGTGGAAACAATACATTATTTTCACCAGGAGTGAACGATTCTCTTGTTGGCCAAATTTTTTTCTTATAATGACGTTCCCTGCTATTCCACAGACATTTATAACAGGGATAAAGTATAAACTCTGACTGTTGGCCAAGCAATATTGTTACAATTTTCAGATCTCCACAAATTTTCCAGTTATGATCAGCATATTTTATTTTTATCAAAAGCTGCTTCATTTTTTCATATTGCTCTTCCATAACTGTGGAATGAGCAATCGGAATGGGAGCGTAAACGTTGGTATTATGCAGCAAAACTGCCTTAATACTCCGTTTAGAAGAATCAATGAACAGTCTCCATTCTTCAGGATCGTATGAGTTATTTTGAAATTCATCCATTAGACCTTTTACATCGGTACAATATGAAAGTGACAATTCCTCGTCCATTGTGAAATATTTTCGAAATTCTTCATCTCTGTTTCTATAATAAGAAATCGTAGCTTCTGGCTTAAGTAAATGTCTTTTCTTTAAAAAGGAAGCAAGATGCTCTAAACCATCTTTGGATAAGCCTAAATCTCTGACTAGATCACTAAGTTCTAACTGTGATACGAGTATTGGTTCTGGTTTACGGTTGTATGGTAGAAATTCTTTATCTGTGTCACTAGTATATGACAGGTTGTCACTAGAACATTCATTAGTAACAGTGTTTGAATCTTTTTCGACAGTCTCAATGTTTTCGGCATGAACTGATAAGGTGAAATCATTTGTTTCCATAACATCAGTATCAAGTGGTTCAGGAGGCGGAATTAGTTTAGTTGGTCTTGTTACTGTCGAAACATCGTTATAAGTAATAGTGCTTTTATTTTTTCGGTTATGCCTAGATACAACATACAAAAGTAGCAATCATTTTCACTGTATGGTCTATTCCATATTGCTGGTCTGGAATATTTAATCGCCTTCTTATTGATGTACAACATTATTTTGCAAGAACTGCAAATGATGTGGGGAACCCAATCTGTATCCTGGTGCTGTATTTCAATGTTAAAACAATCCTTATATAAGGTTTTAACCTTATCCGTTATCGGTGACCCCATTTTACTCAATACGTGTTGACAGCAAATATAACAAAATGAATCACTGTTTTTATCGCACTTATGAAAAGTCCTTGTACCGTGAGACCGTTTTCTTGTAGCATTATACTCTACATGAGCCAAGTCACCCACACATGAAGAGCTACGGTCGCTGGATGACGACGGCTGCGGGCCCGCTTTCCCACCCTGACCAACCGCCGATACTGGGTTTCCGAGTCCCTGCATCGTAATTCTCTTTCTTCTACCTGCTATGACGGCATCTAAGCCGTTATCCAGGGACTCTGCCGGCTAGTGGTGTAACACCGTTGCCCACCGTCACCACGTGGAGGTGCCCTGGATGCAGGTAGAAGAATAAAAATCGACCGATGAATTTTCTCGGCGTTCAAAATGGCGCGAAAACATCTGCCATCTTGAATTTTGCAAATCCAACCTCAGATTCGTGATCAGCGACCCAAAAAATCCCCGTGTACCAAATTTGGTAAGGATCGGTTGAATTTTAATTTGAATTCGTTTTTGCATTCGAGAAGCACTATATCTGTCTGATTTATTGAGGTTAGAAAGAAAACAGAACTGTATGGCTCAATCCAACCGATGAATATTAGCTTAGCGTGTCCGAATACATATTAATACATCTTTAGATTCATGAAAAAGCTTGAATCAATTTTTTAGGAGTATATTTTTCTTAATTTTTACTAATTTTTACCTATTTTTTTGAGGTTAGAAAAAAATTGAGATGTGATGGCGATATTCTGACGTCAGATTCGTGATCAGCGGGCAAAAATACTACGGATCTGATATATCGCATCAAAAGTATACCCCACTTTTTTTTTTGTGGGGCTGTGTAATTTCATGAATATGTTTTAGATTAGACAAACATTAGGTTTTATCAAATAATAAATTACATGTGTAAGTATGTGGAGTTTCTTTTTTTGGTGTTTCGTACGGAACACCTATGGGATCACTTCGGTGTCTGCCCGTCTGTCACAGCCGATTTTCTCCGAAACTATTTGACATAGAATGTTAAAATTTGGCATAAATATAGAAATTGATGGAACGAACAATCAGAGCCGTGAAGTTTTGAAATTTTGACTTAACGGATTAGCAGGGAAGTGAAAACAACTTTTTTTCTAAGGTCATCGAGTGAGGTACCAAAGCTTTCAGCTTGTGAAAACACGAGTTCAAAAATATATGTGATGTAATACTTGTGCAACTTTTCTTCATATTACTTTTAAAAAAGGGCCAAAAATAGCTGCCCCCCTTATCTCGAAAAGTACTAATCAAAAAATTTTGAAAACATTCTCGAATATTCTCCATAAAGTGTGGATTGAGCGAAAATTATTACGTTTGATAAGTTACTTGATATAAAAAAAAAACTATGAAAACTATTTTCCTTGACGTCTGGTGAAGGTTTGTGTAATATATTTTTAACACGTAGGCTGAAAGGGTTTTGGTCTGACACACAGATGTCGCCCTTTTCAAAAAATCCATATGATTTTTGGAAGAAGTACCAACCTTTAAACGATACGTGTCAAAATTTCATGACATTTCGACGATTAGTTTACAAGTTACAGTGATTTTAGTGATGCTACTTTTGATATTTTCAAAACAATAGAAAAAATCGAATTTCTTGTGTTGATTAAACACTGTTTTTTGATGGGAAAAAATACCGTTTAAGCAAAGCAATGGCTTGATAAGTGTTACGGAGACTCTGCCCCTGGAAAATCACGCATCATTTACTGATATGTTGAATTTAAACGCGGTCGTACAGATACAAATGATGCCGACGACCAAATGAGCTGGTTACACCAGAAAACATTAAAAAAAATCCACAAAATTGTTTTGCATGACCGTAAAGTGAAATTGCGTGAAATAGCTGACACCCTAAAGATATCAAAAGAACGTCTTTGTCATATTTTGCATGAATATTTGGGCATGAGACAGCTATATTCAAAATAGGTACCACGTTTGCTCACAGTGAACCAAAAACAACAACGAGTTGATGATTTTAAGCGCTGTTTGCATCTGTTTAAGAGCAATAAAAAGGATTTTTCCATGCGATATGTGACAGTGGATGAAACATGGATCCACAACTACACACCTCAATCAAATCGGCAGTCAGTTAAATGGACACAGCCGGTCAAAGCCGCCCGAAGCGACCAAAGACACAACAGTCGGCTCCAAATGAACAAGAAAAAAGTGCTCTTTCAACAAGACAATGCACCGTGTCACAAGTCAATAGTTATGATGGCAAAATTGCATGAATTGAAGTTCGGATTGCTTCCTCAGCCACCGTATTCTCCAGATTTAGCCCCCAGCAACTATTATCTATACGCAGACCTCAAAAAAAATGCCCGCGGGAAAGAGATTTGGCTACAATGAAGATGTTAACTGAGGCCTATTTTGAAGGCAAAGACAAATTCTTCTATAAGAAAGTTATAGAAATGTTAGAAAAGCGTAGAACTGATTGTATAGCTCTTGAAGGGGACTATGTTGATGAATAAACTCGAATTTTGCAAAAAAAAGTGTGTTTTAAGTAGTTAGACCAAAAACTTTTTAGCCTACGTGTTAAGTGTACATTACTCTAACTGAGTGGCGAATCGCTCTTGTACCAAGATATAATTTTATTTTATTTATTTATAATTAAACAAATATTTAGGTAATAAATATTTGTTTTACAGATTTATTACTAGATTCTAGATTGAGCTAGATTGATTTATTGGCTATTAGGTAGTTAAGATGCTATAACTAATATACATTACTGACTAAGAAATAAGTGAAAATACATATTGGATCTTAAAATGTCAGGGACCTAATTAATTTATTTTCAAAGTAATCACGGTACGAAACACTAATTGTGCAAGTCAAACTTCCACTTGACCGGTCATATATTATGTGCCAAATTTAAGACTTATTATAGTTTCAGTGAGACCGAGAATCAATGCAGGATGAGCCCAGATCAACAAAACCGGCTGAGGCAAGAACTGAGGAAATCGTCAGGCGTTTTAAAGATTTGTTGCTGTCAGATTGACAAATGGAGATCACAGTGCTTGATAAAGAAGATGAGGTAATCCAAACTACAGTTTTCAAGATTGCGCACCAGAAATTAGAGATAAAAAAGGTTTCTGTCCAACAGATCCCCGAACTGCGTATCCCTCAGCAGAAACTGCCAAGGAAAGAATTTTTTCTCCATTTTTATAACAATGATGTAACTTCTAAATAAAATGTTCCGTAGTTGTTTTTAATATGAATCCTCGTTGGTTAAGTTCCAAATATTAATTTAAACATGTTTTCTCGTAGTTCCAATTAATTAGTTAAACATAACAGATAACTATAATAGTATAGAAAGCAGGTGGTGTATGGAGACTTTTTGGACTGACTGTATATCTCAGTGTATTTAATTTTTGTCCGGATATGTGTAGACAATAGTTCTCTCAATTTAGTATTTTAAATATATCTTCCATTGCCAACGTGAAAAGCGAGGGTGAAATGGAGTATCCTTGTGTGAGGGTTTGGTGATTGAAATGGTATTAGTGCATCCTAGATGCACTCTTCCTCTTTCAGTTGTATTTTTTTGTCTTTACATATGGTCATTATCTTTATTAAATTAAATTCAGACTTATCTAATAAATATTTATATTGACTTACCAAAATATTACTGGCTAGTAGGGAAATAAATATTATGGCTTACCTGAAATAAGAGAAGGTAATAATTAGTAGTAGTAGTAGTAGTAATAATTACCGTGATGACGGTAAAAAATAAATTTCGTTTGTCGTTGCTGAGTAACATAAACATGGTTAATCGATTTCAATTAAAAGATAATAAATGAAAAAGTTTAAAAGATAATAATTATGCTAGCGATTAGCGCGAATTTTTAAAAGTAAATAATATCAGATTTGGTGCATACAATATTAGTGATAGATTATCAAATGTAGGAGATAATAATGGTTCCTCTAAAACAGGGGTGCTCAAACTTGAACTGCTGGCGATCTACCTCAATATTGTTAGACTACGATCGATCGACTCTGAGAGGCTGCAAGTAAGTGGATGCAGGATTGTCGTCTAGGTAGGGTGTATCGTGGCATAGATATTAGTTTTCCGCACAATATGCATTTTTTTAGTCAAAGTAAGTGTAGGTCTGCTCTAAAATGTCAATGAAAAAACTCATAATTATTCAAAATTGCGAGTTTATTGGTTCTTACAAAACAAACGAGTTCTAGTGTCTAAACTTAACTAAAGAGTGACTTTGGATGTTGAAGCGTGGCACTGCATGTCCTCAGCATACTTTTCATAAGATGGTACGTAATTACCGAGTGCTAATCGCAAGCATGATGACATATGTTCGTCAGTTAGTCGATTGCGATATTTTGACTTAATTATCTTCATTTCAGAAAATGCAGACTCGCATAAGTAAGTTGACCCAAACATTGCCGTCAGTTGAAGGGCGATTTGTCTTAGATTCCAATATTGAATTTTGTATCAGATGCTGTGGCTTTGAGATGTATATCTGATATAATCTGTACTAATTCATTTTCAACAGAACATGAGTCCATGTTAAACTGACTTGCTATTTCAGTAGCTAATTCCTTAATGTTTTTACACGAAAAAGGATAACTCATAAATGATGCGATATTTGCCAATTTACTGAAATCATAAAAACGTATTTCGAATTGGCCCAAAATATTTGATAATTCTGCCTCATAAATATCATAATTCAACTGAGGAATCCTTGCTTTCAAAGACGGAAAATTTTTCAGATCCTTTCTTTTCAGTTGATCTATCATAAGTTGCAATTTACTTTTGAATGCGTTTATTGCGCTAATCATCTCAATAATTGTTTTCCCTTACCCTGAAGCTCCAAATTAATGGTGTTTAAATGCATTGTGATGTCTGTCAAAAATGCGAAATCAGTCAGCCATTTTCCATTTTTCAGCATCTGAGTGTCATCACCTCTTTCGTCCAGAAAAGCTGTTATTTCGGGCAATAATTCTTGAAACCTTTCTAGGAATTTTCCGCGACTCAACCACCTGACGTCCGTGTGAAGAACTAAATCAGTGTGTTCAGCTGACTCACTATCTTCCAACTGCAATTTAAAGAGCCGTCGTTGCAAGCTACGTGCACGGATAGAATTCACAATTTTTATTGCAATGCCCATAATCTCCTCCATGTTTAGAACTTTTGAACACAAAACTTGTTGATGTATAATACAATGGAAGGAGAAAAATGAAGGGAAATCATCATTAGCTCGACACAATGCCACAAAACCGTTTTTGTTTCCAGTCATTGCTGGTGCTCCATCTGTTGTAATGCACACTAGTTTATATATTGGTAGCTTCTAGTTTGTTAGAAAATTGAAGAAAACATCATATATATCTTCGCCACGGGTCTTTCCTTTCAGAGGAATCATTGTCAAAAACTCTTCCTTAGCCGACATATCATTGAATACCATTCGAATAAAAATACACAGCTGGGCAGTGTCTGTCATATCGGTGGATTCGTTGAACTGCAGAGAAAAGTATGAACATTCCATGATATCATGTTTTAGTTTATCTGCCATGTCCTGACTCATGACTTCAACACGCCTTGTGACAGTCGGATGAGATAACTGAAGTTCTCTAATAGCAGGCATAATCTCTGTTTTATTTTTAAAGTCTCACCCGCTTCAATAAATGCTTTCTTCACAACCAATCATTCATCAAATGGTTTCTTGTGTTTCGCCAATATATGAGATATTTTAAATGACGCGATCGTTGCAGCTTTTGATTGTTTGGCTGGTCTTGTGAACATGGTTTGTTCTTTTTTTCAAACAAGTTATCAAATCACGTACTTTTCGTTTTCTTAATTCACTCTGTGACGGAAAATCCTTCTCATAGTTTTTACGAACCGTTTTGATGCCTTTTTAAGTTCCCACGCTTAGGTATTGCAACTGACGCACGGCAAATGAGACAAATGCACTTATCCTTTACCATACAAAAGAAAAATTCTTCCTCCCAATCGTTATTAAAATGATAAGTTTTACTTTTCTTCGCCGCACTCATTTTGGACTATTTATTAAAAAACTTTGTATCGATGTATCGCCTTCAAGTTACAACTCAGACTGACTCCTATTCCTGCAGGCGCAACATTTATATCGGCGCGAACGAAGTCTCGAATGAAGAACCATCCAACAGCTTAAGGCGCCTTAAGCTGTTGGATGGTTCTTGGCTTATTGGCATATACCTTACTCTTTAGGTAACCCCAAAGAAAAAAATCGGGAGCCGTTAAATCGGGCGAACGCGAAATTATTCGATCGGCAAAAATTTCGCGCAGGAGAGCCATAGTTGGACGAGCTGTGTGAGCTGTGGCTCCATCTTGTTGGAACCACAATTCTGGATTGTTCTCTACCTCGGGCCTTAAAAAATTTTGAATCATTGCCCGGTATTGAATGTCATTCGCATTAACCGCAACTTGTTCGTCGTTTTCGAAAAAATATGGTCCAATGATCTTTTCTGAAGTTATTCCACATCATACTGTGCATTTAAGTGGGTGCATTTGATGTTCAACAATTATTCTTGGATTTTGGGTGCCCCATATTCTGCAATTTTGTTTATTCACGGTGGAAATGGGCCTCATCGCTCATTATGAGTTTGTGAATAAACTCGTTGTTTTCTAGGCACAATTCTTGCAAACGGCGACTATATTGAATGCGTCTTTGTGCATCATTTGATTTTAACTCATGAACCAATTGAATCTTATATGGGAAAAGGTGTAAATTATGTAAAATTCCTTGCAAATACCGCCTAGACATCACCAACTGCTGAGAACGTCGCCTGGTGGAAGTTTCGGGGTTTTCCTCAATACTTGCTTGCACCCGAGCAATGTTCACATCATTTCGAACTGCACGAGGCCTTCCAGCACGCGGAAGATCACAGACAGCCCCTTGTTGCCGAAAACGCTGAACCAATCGGTAAATTGTTGGAGCGCTAGGTGCATTTCGAACATGAAAGAAATTTCGATATGATCTTTGTGTCTGAATAATCGAATGCTGACTTTCATAATAAAATTGAACAACTTTGGTTCTTTGTTCTGTGCTGAGTCTTTCCATCATAAATTTCCC
The DNA here is from genome assembly GCA_019049505.1 of Pachyrhynchus sulphureomaculatus. Classification (NCBI taxonomy): domain Eukaryota; kingdom Metazoa; phylum Arthropoda; class Insecta; order Coleoptera; family Curculionidae; genus Pachyrhynchus; species Pachyrhynchus sulphureomaculatus. The sequence continues at coordinate 175,278,778 of CM032456.1, forward strand.
AAGAATTTCAAAATTAATTCTGAAAAAAAAATAAAAAAAAGACGTTAACAAAAAATTTATTCACTTATTAAATCATAACGTTACTTATGCGCCACCCTATAGTAAACTTTATTCTTTCCATAGTTACGATCTTAAATTGCTTTATTTTAAAAAATATATACAGTGTGTCCCAAAAAGTTTTATACAAATGGAGAAAAAGTTTATTTTACATATTACAAAAAAAATTATTCTTGATAAAAAGTTTAAAATGTTTGATGGTATTCAGGGTAAATAAAAAATAATAATTTATAATGAAGAGTAAAGTGTGTTTAAATTTAAATGCAGAGCAAAATATTGATTGAAAATGTTAACAGGAATTAAAAAGTTATACAATTTGTAGTGATTTCGTTTTCTTTTTTCAGTAAATAATCCAACAAACACTGACGTGTTTACTGAAGTTTTTTTGAATTTTTAACTAGCAAGGCTACAAATCTAAACGTGGAGTTTCTATTAACATTTTCAATTAATATTTTGCTCTGTATTTAAAGTTAAACACACTTTATTTTTCATTATAAGTCATTTTTTATTTTCCCTGTATACCATCAAATATTCTAAACTTTTGATGCTTGATTATGAATTTCCATGTGATGCAGAATTTTTTATCAAGAATAAATTTTTTTGTAATATGAGATAAGATAAACTTTTTCTTCATTTGTATAAAATATTTTAGGACACACTCTATATTCTGGTTTTGCAATTAAGTAACTGTTTCTTTTTAATATTTATATTGTTTCCCACTTGTGTGTGATATCTCTTTGGTGTGCTCGAATGACTGAATGAGAGTTGCATACTTAACTATCCAAGTAGTATTTTGCGTACTAGATACAAGAATGACTATTTTTGTTCTTTTAGAGCAGGGGTGCTCAAACGGTCGATCGCGATCGACAAGTCGATCGCGAGTGCTTTTTGAGTCGATCTCGAGAAAAAAATTCCGATATAGAACTATTCACAGATTTTGTTTTAGGTAACTAAAACAAAATGTAATGAATAAACTACTAAAATTTATTCGATCCACAATTAGGCCAGAATAACCCCCTCATCACTTTCTTTTATCGTAATAACCCCCTGCTAGCGGCAAAGGCGGCTTTATTAAAGGAACGCGCGGTACTTGTCAAAGAAAAGCCGCGTTTTTGATTCCCGCCGATTTTTCTAGAAACTTCGGGCGGCGTGTTTGATGGGGGCGCTGGGACCTGAAATTCTAAGAAAAGTTATGGGAAATGCTCTGGAAAGAGCACGTCAGCTCGAAGCAAACAATGGGCACCATTTGAAAGATATTATCTTCAAAACATAATGTGAACATATTTCCAAACTATATTCTAAATTTTAATAAACGCCAACGTTAAATAAAATCAGGAAGAAAAAAGTTATTCATTAAATAAATCATAGCGTTACTTATGCGCCACCCGATATACATTACATCATTCGACAATAAGAATTTAAAGTGACATGTGCTCTGTTTTTTGGTGCCAGATATTTTTGATTGTAAAATAATAGAAATGCTTGACAATGACAATGAAATAAGCAGCATACTATCAAATATAACTGATATGGCAAATTTTCTTATTTACATCTTCTATAGAACAAATCCAAGCGGTAATATGAACACATATATAAGCAATTCAAAGAATGGAGTGATAATAAACCAAGGAACGTGTCTGAGAATGTTTTATTGGCGTATTTTGAGGAAAAATTCAAGAAATTTCCAAAGTACATTATGATCAATATCTTCCATGCTAAAATCAACACTTGATTATTAAGAAAAACGTGAATATTAGAAGTTTATCGGTTAGTTGGATATTATGTTACCATTACATATAATTTTACTTAATTCATAATATTTACACTTTTGAAATTAAATACAGTTACTGTTATTTATTTCAAAAGTGTAAATATTAAGATGGTATAACAAGAAACGAAATTGATTATGTTCTATCAAATGACAAGAATATTGTAATAGGCACGTCAGTCTTGAACACGATAAACATTGGCAGTGACCATCGGTTGTTCAGAGCTAAAATAAGTATAAATCTGAAGCAGGAGAGACGTAGATTGATAACGCATATAAAGATAAAGACACCAACAGAAATAATAAAGCAAAACACAGACGAATATCGACAAGCACTGGAAAATCATATACACATAAACTACCAAACAGAACTTGATGAACTAAACGCACAAATAACCAACAGCCTAATCATGACTACAAAACAAATTGCCACATAAAAAATAGACAAAACAGAAAAAGTAAGTAAAGAGACATAAAATTACAATTGATAGGAAATTTTTTCAAAAAACTAATTGCAGGTCGGATTTTGCGACCCAAAAAAACATAAAGTACACTAGAGTGGAGCCGCAACGCTGAAAGTTTAAAAAGAATACAGCGAAACTCGGGGTGGCTGATGGAGTATTCGGTCATTGTTGTATTGGCATTAAACGAATGCGGCAAAAATTATTGTACGTTTTAAACGTTTAAAATTTTGATTCTTGAGGTTTTTTGGATCACTTTTATTGTCTGTCATGTCAAAAATCAAAAATTTCAAATGTACTATCCAAAATAGCTACAAAAATTTTTTCTTTTAAATTTTCATAATTATATATTAAAAGAGGTTATGGGGTTTTTGGAATATAAATTTTAAATAATAAAAATAAACATAAATTTAAAAGTTGAATATAAAAAAAAATCACTGCAAATTAAATAAACATATTAATCTGTTTGTAACTGATTCCATGGCAGATAATGTTATTTTTAGTATCTACAAACCTCAACGAACATTAAAATAAATTTCATTCGCTCCTCTATGGGTTCAGGTGGGTTCATCTTTCTGCAACTTTGGACCGTTATAACTTTGGATTGAGCCAATATCCATGGCAGATATTCATTTTACAGTCATATTTCACAGAAATGAAGCTATACCCAGAATATATGCCATTCAGCAATAGGTTCGTCCCCTAACTTGTTCTTGCAGTTTTGAAGCGCATTTCCAGGAACAGGAGCCAGACTTGAATGTTTAAACTACGTGAAGGGACTAAGGGGGACATAATTAACAAAGTGATATTAAATCGATATTCCGAAATAAAATTTCGGAATATGGTTTGTTACTTGATTGGTCACTACAACAGAAACGTCGAGAATTTGCAAATGCAAAATGACCAACAATTAAAGATCCCATGAATGCTATATTCCATGCCGTTTATATAAAGTACCATGATTGTTATAAGCCAGCGAGAGTCATTCCAACCTGCTCTCCACGGTCCTCCGGTCTTAACGATCGATACCGTCTACCACTCTTAGAAGAGGTCGCATTTTGGTCGTGAGCTCCCGGACTAGTATATGCATCGTACTGATCGGATTTTCTTTTATAAGATACTAGAATAAATGTGTACCTCGCACGTGCATTTATTTAGTTATAAACACTTAATAACTGATATATTTTTAATAAATAATCCAAAATATCGTTCTAATTAAACATAAGTTTCATTGTATATCATGTAAAAGTACCAAGGTTATTATAAATAACACGTGATTGTGTGACGCAAGCGAGAAACTACGTTGCCACATTCATTATACCTTGAAAACCAAATTATTTCGCGTCTTTCTCTACTATAATGCTCTCTCTGTCTTCTCGTAAGAAATATCTTAACTGTTTCATCTGATCCACCCAACGCACAGTGCGAAATTTAGAAAGTTTAGCGGAACTTTATTCAATTTTTGAAATACGTAAAATGCATAAGATTATTCATTATTTTGGTAGGTTAATATCCCACCTCTAAAACCTCATACTCAGTTTGGGGATTAACTCTGCGAAACAACTGCAAAATGCATCTGAAAGTTGCATTACTTATTCAATCATACTTTTTGCCTACAGAAAGCTATTCGATTTTTTTAAGTTAATAGAGTGGTACATACAAACGGCAAGTCAGTAGGCCATGATTTTTTCTTCATTTATTTTATAAGAGAATTGTCAATTATTGGCATTTAAATAATTGGAAAATCTTTTCTTACTCGTGTGTGATTTGTTCGTGACAAAAGTGATTTTTAAGAAGTAAGTAAAATTTACATTTTTAACTTCAGTGGAGACTTTAAAAAGTGATACTACATAATACCAGCTTGAAACGCACAAAATTTGAAAGGTTTTTTTTCCTCTGTTGGAAACACAAAAGATCTTCTGCGATATTTTGCGATCTTCTTTTAAATTAAACATTTTCCAGAATGACTTTGCAAATTTCATATAACTGCATATTCCAAAGGTGGAAGGAAGAACCGACATCGGACGCCATTATTGGTTTTGTTTTGGAAAAAATAGGCTCACCAATGCTAACATCTGACGCTCTTTGCAGTTTAAAAGCAACTCTTCGTGCGCTGGTTTATAAAATACAAAAAAGGTGGAGGGAATCCAGTCGAAATTTAGCATCATTTCTGAAAAAAAATGGGGCGGAACAAGTTAATTATCGACAAAAGTATATGGACAAACATAGCTCTGATGAAAGTATGTTTAGTGTATCAATGGTACCAATCCAAATGTGCTCCGTAAATGATAATGGTGATAATCAGTCAGTAATTTGGAAAAACCCTGCTTCTTCTTCCACACGGTACTGTCGCCCCATTAAGTTCGTTTTTGCCAAAGAAACAGTCAGTGTAATTACCTCAGAAGTAAACAAAGTGAAAGAACAAATATCTCAATTTACTCCAACCACTATACTTGTAGATGGCAAGCAATTTCAGGTTACAGCAAATATGATCTTTTGTATGATTGACGGTAAAGTATGCAATGCTGTATTATCCTGTGCATTATCACAAACATGCTAGTTATGTGGGGCTAAACCTAGTGAAATGAACAATATCTGCGATATACCTCAAAAAAATATAAATGAATCCTTTTTATCTACTATCACCCCTCCATGCATGGATAAGGTTTTTGGAATGTATTTTACATATATTGTACAAACTGGATATTAAGGCATGGCAAGCTCGTGGAGCAGAAAATAAAAAAAAAAGTTGCAGAGAAGAAAAAATACATTCAACAAAAATTCAAAGAGGAGCTTGGCTTGCTTATAGATATGCCAAAACAGCAGACCAGAAACACAAACGATGGTAATACCGCGAGTAAATTCTTTAGAAATGCCGAAAAGTCTTCCGAAATAACTGGCGTTAATTTAGATTTGATCAAGCGTTTTAATGTGCTGTTAGAGTGCCTAAATTGTGGTCTTAAAATTGATTCAGAAAGTTCGGCGAATATGCAAGAGAAACTTTGGAATTGTATTTGAAAAAATATTTCTGGTACTCAATGTCCGTAAGTGTGCATAAAGTCCTTTGTCATGGAAAGGATATTATAGCCTCTTGCATTCTTCCGATCGGACAATTTTCTGAAGAAGCTCAGGAGGCAAGAAACAAAGACTGCAGAAAAATATCGCGAACTTTTTACTAGAAAAACATCCCGAATTGACACAAATACGGATTTATTTAATCGACTGCTTATTTCATCGGATCCGTATATCGCTAGTCTTCGTAAAGCACCCAAAACCAAGCATAGTGAAGTTACGCCAGAAGTTTTAGAGTTGTTAGAAAGATTTGCAGACCCATGTAATGATTGCGAGTCTTCAGACGATTGCAATGAGTCTCGTTCTGAATAGATGTTCAAAATGTTGTTACAAAATGTATGTTTTTTTTAATTGTTCTATAATAAAAAACACAAATAAACTGAAAAACTTTAAATAAAAACACATTAATTTTTATCAAAAATTTTAAAAAACCAACAAATAGAACTGTTTTACTGGTTTAAATAATTAAGTTCCGGTAAACTCAAGAAATTTCGCACTGTGCAACGTGAAGGTGATCTATCCCTGCAGCACTTGCCTTCAACCTTTCCCTCTATGACCAGTGATTCCAGCTCATGACTTCTGCTGAGGTAGCCAAAATACCTCAAGTATGCTTAGTTTATAATCGAGTTCAGTCTTTTAGTAATTTTTAGTTCTTGTAAAATAGACTGGTTAGTTCGACGTTCTACCCACGACATCCTGAGAATTCGAGGATACAGTTACATTACAAATGCAGCAATTTTTTTCTATCAGCTTTCTTTATCGACTTAACTTGGTCGATCGCGAGATGCTCGAGTCTTTCAAGTATTCCGTACAGACCACTAAAAATATACCTTGGACAGTAATTAGGGTAGCGGTGGACACCTCTTCTCGATCCCGGAGAGGAGCAGGTTCATTTCAAGGATGGTGAGCTTGCCCTTAGCGAGCTCTTGGATTTTCCCAGTCCCAAATCAGGAAAAATCCAAGTCCCTTTCACTACCTTCCTACCAAACACCAACATGTTTTCCCCATCCTTATCCTAAATTCTCTCCGTCTTCCAATCTTCCAACCCGCAAATCTAGCCAGCGTGGAAGATTAAGGCTAGAAACCCTCAAAGATAAAAAAAATGCGAGTTTTGAAAACAACGAATTAGGTTCCTAGGTAGGTAATTGTAAATCCCACCCCTCTACTGAGGGCCGCTTCATGGAATTTGGGGGAGGCAAAAACTCGTTTAAAACACATGTCAGCAAAAATCCAAGAAAGAAAAGGAAAACAACATCAAAACAACAAATAAAACTAAAGGTCGCAACCTATAATGCCAGAACAGCAGCATCAGAGGAAATATTGACTGAGATCGAGATGGAACTTGGTAAGATCAAATGGGATGTAGTCGGTATAGCGGTATAAAACTAGAAACATTAAAATCGGGTAACACATTCTATTACTTCGGTGAAGAACAGGAATCAAGAGGAGGAGTGGGGTTCCTTATACATAAACGGCCATCGGAAAACATAGAGGCTATCCACGCAGTATCTACAAGAGTGATATATCTGATACTAAGAGTAAACACTCGATACAATCTAAAAATTATACAAGCATACGCACCGACCTCGGACAACAAAGATGAGGAAGTAGAAACATTTTACGATGATATAACCAAAGGATTAAGCCAAAACCCTACTCATTTTACGATACTATGGGGCGATTTTAATGCCAAAATAGGAATAAAATCTGATCTAGCCGAATATGTTTTAGGGGAGTTTGGTAGCCCGGGAAGAAACGAAAGAGGCGCCACGTTATTGAACTTTCTATTGGAGAACAACTTATACCAGGTGAGTAGCTTCTTTCATAAAAATCACAAAGGAGATGGATGTGGAGAAGCCCGGACATAATAACGAACAAGACCTATATAATCAAAGATGTCATAGTATTGAACATCTTTACAACTGGTAGTGACCACCGAATGGTCAGAGCCACGGTAGAAATAAACATCAGAAAAGAAAGAAACAAAATGATACGGGAAAAGAAAGAAAAAGTATGGGCACAACCTAAAGATACACAAAAATTTGTTGAATATATAAAGAGCTTAAGAAGATATCAACAAACGATATAAATTAATTTTAACAACTCAATAACGAATATAATCAAGTAACATTTTGTGCACAAGATAGTAAGGAAGAAAGGATCAGCTCCGAGACAAGGAACAAAATGGAAAGTAGAAGGAAACTACTAAAAGATAAAAATATAGAACAGCAAGAGATAAATAAATTCTGCAAACAAAGAAATATCAAAAGATATCAGAAGAGATATTAGAAGATATAAAAACGATAAAAATAATAAACTATTGAAGAGAATGGAAATATGAAGGTACTTCGAAGGAAACTGACGGATGGCAAGAAAGAAATCATAAGACTTAAAGAGAAGAAAGGGATAGTGAAATCAAGTAGAGAAGAAATGATAAACATCGTCGAAGAATTCTACGAGACATTATATAAAAACCAACTGATATTAGAACCAGAGGAACACGTTGTATGGAAAATAACAAATCAAGGATCTGAAAATATTCCCGAGATTTCCGTAGCAGCCGGGTGAAGATAGAATCCGTAAAATTCGGGGGTCTACTCTTAAAGCAGCGATCAAAAAAATTGCATAATCTATGTCTTGAGAAGCAGATCTTCCCCACCAACTGGAATAACTCTGTAACCATCCTTATACATAAAAAAGGCGAAGTAACGAGCTTCGAAAATTGTAGACCCATATGCCTTTTTAACGAGCTTCGAAAATTATAGACCCATAAGCCTTTTAAGTCATTTGTATAAATTCTAAACGCGTATAATTACCAATAGACTTGAGAAGAAACTGGACTTTTACCAAACAAGGGAACAGACAGGATTTCGTTCTGGTTACGGATCCAAGGACCACCTGCACTCTCGTCGAGAAAACTATAGAATATAACAGACCCTTAAACGCAATTTTTTTGGATTTCCAAAAGGCATTCGATACAATAGAACTAGTATCAATCCTACGAGCACTAAAAAAATGCAGAATCGACCAACAATATTCCAACATTATTTATAACACATACGAAAACGCAACAACAATAGTTAAACTACATACCAACAAAAATAAAAAGAGGAATTAGACAGGGAAACACTATGTCTCCGAAACTCTTCACTGCAGTTCTAGAACATGCATTCAAAACTTTAGTGTGGGAATGCAGGGGAGTAATGATCGATGGGGAAAGACTAAGTCAGTTGAGATTTGCGGATGACATAGTTTTAATATCGGACAACTTGAAAGAAGCCAGAGAAATGCTGGAAGAACTACAACAGGCGACACAGAGGGTAGGACTGAAAATAAATTACAACAAAACTAAAATGATGACCAACTTAATAACTAGCGAACCGATAAAAATTGGAGACGAGGAAATAGAAATTGTCAATAAATATACCTATCTAGGACACGAAATTAGAATAGGTAGGGACAACCAGACATGTGAACTCCCTAGGCGAATAGCTTTAGGCTGGGCAGCTTACGGAAAGCTCAGAAATACATTCAAAGCAGACATTCCGATAAGATTAAAACGAAGAGCCTTTAACTAATGCGTCTTACCAGTTCTAACATACCGGGTTGAAACATTAACTCTCACAAAGACATCGGTTAAGAAACTGCAAATAACACAACGTAAACTGGAGAGATCAATGTTAGGGTTGACATTATGAGATCGAGTCCGAAATGAAGAAATAAGGAGGAGAACGGGTGTGGACGACATCATAGCATGTATAACAAGATTAAAATGGAGATGGGCCTTCCACGTGGCAAGATTACAGGACAGTAGGTGGACAAAGAGAATTTTAGAATGGCGTCCGAGAGCCGACAAGCACAATCGCGGAAGACCACCAACAAGATGGTCTGACGACCTAAAAAGAATCACAACCAACTGGATTATGACGTCTCAAAATAGAGAACACTGGAAACATATAGAGGAGGCTTACCTCCAACAATGGACAAGGAAGGGCTGAACTAGAAGAAGACGTAATTATTTGATATTTAAAAACCGCAATTTAAATTTAATCCAAAAAAGGTTTTACCCTGCATAAAATAATATTAAGATGTTTCCTAGTTAGGTATTTATTTTTTCACATTTCTTAAAACATATTAATTGAGAATTATAAATCGTAAATATATTCACTTTTACTTTTCCTTACATCATATAAAATTATAGTGTGTAATCCCAGGTTATTAATCATGTATTATATTCTAAGCATATTCGATAAGATCTTCAAAATATGCAAAAAAATATAAATATATTATCTATTACGTGAGCATATTATAATTACCTCACTATTTATACGGAATACTTTCAATATTCAGGAATTATACAACGCTCTGTATATTACTCTATGATTTTCACTTAACAAAAAATATGTTAAAAATAAATTAAATGTTGTACCGCTCTGCTGAATTTTGGAACGAGCTATTAGACAGGAAACTACAACTCTGTTATTGATATTACAAAGAAAGCGTTGTTTTAAACAAAATTAATAATAGGGACACGTTCGCCGCAGTTAAATATAGGATTCGGATTTATTTATTTAACTTATTTATTCGGCAATTCAACGAAGTAGTTAACCTTGTAGCAAAATAAAAAAATAGTCAGTATTAGGCAGTCTTAATGGAACAGGGAGTTGTTATTTAGATGAACCAATGTAAAATTATCCACTACACTAAAACCTAGTTATTAGTATCACAAAGAAAGCGTTGTTTCAAACAATAAGGTTAAGTTAAGTAAAGGTTAAAGATGCGATTTTAATTTATTTAATTTAGTTATTTGTTAATTCGACGATGTAATTAACCTTGTAGCACAACACAAAGAAATAACTAGAAATCAATAGACATACCTTGAAAAACAGGGAGTTGTGCCCTCCAAAGACAATAAACCATAGATTATGTAATTTACATTACAATGCGATCAGTTATTACACTAACAACTTGGTGGATTAGAAAGACCATGACCGAATAGGTCGATTTCATACTTATAAAATTTTAAAGATTCTTTGATTGATCCTAAATAACATAAAAACCTAATTTGGAAAAATTACCTTGAAGAAATATACAGTAACTAGCCGTGCCCGCGGCTCCTCTAGCGTGGACTTGATTCACCTTTATTCATTGCTCATTCGTTATGTTTATATTATTATATAGCTCAAGGGGCCTTAGAGGCTCATGGCTTGGTTGCATACTTCTCTCCACTTCTTTTTGTCTCCTGTTAGCTTTTCCCACTGCGGGATTCCCATCAACTCCGGATCTTGCTTTACTACCTGAATCCATGTAGATCGAGGTCTACCCTTGCCTCTTCTTCCACTCACTACTCTTATTAGGGCTTTCTTTGCCTGTCTTTTTTCCTTCACCCTTGCCACGTGTCCCAACCATCTTAATCGCTGGCTTCTTATGATTTGGCTTATAAGGGGTTTCGTACATAGGCATTTTAATTTGTAGTTTGTTCTTCTTCTCCACAGTCCCTATTTTTTCCTTCCTCCGTAGATTCTTCTCAAAGCTTTCCTTTCCCACACCTCCAACGTCTCCTTTTCTCTTGCATTCAGTTTCCACTTTTCACCATATGTCACCGTGGGTTTGACTACTGTCGTATATATTCTTTCTTTTGATTTTCTTGATACATTCTTTGATTTCAATATTGGACTTATTGCCCCCAAACATCTCTGTCCTTTCGCTATTCTTTCTTATATCTCCGTCCTTTCTTGTCCACTCTCTGTTATTATTACTCACAGATAATTAAATTTGTCTATTTTTTCAAACACATATCTTTTCCTTAAGTTGTTTATTATATCTAAACTTTTGTTGTTTTTATTATCCTTCTTCTTTGTAATTTCCATGTATTTTGTTTTTTCCTCATTTATCTTTAGTCCTCTCATCCTTCCCCTTATTCCTATCCTACTTATGGCTTTTTTGAGGTTCTCTTTTGCTCTTGTAAGCACTGCTACATCATCCGCATAGGCCAAGCATTGGCAGGTTTGTTGGTATATCGTTCCATTTGTTTTTATTTCTGACTCCCGGATCATCTTCTCTAGTACCAAATTAAATAGACATGTCGACACTGGATCCCCCTGTCTTAATCTTCTCTTCACCTTAAAATTTTCTGATACTTTGCCCTCAACCAACACTCTATTTTCTGTGTCAATGAGGGTCATTCTCACCATGCGAATTAATTATTTTTTTATTTTTAGTTCTTCCATTATCTTGTAGAGTCGTATGCTTCTCTAAAATCCACAAAGACCAAGTGTAGTGCCAAATTTTGTTCTAAGCTATTTTCTTGAAATTGCTTAATCGAAAATATCTGGTCTGTAACAGATCTGTTTTTCCTGAATCCACACTGGTACTCTCCCAGAACAGACTCGACTTTCTCTTCTAGTCTATTTTTGATAGTCACCACTACTATCTTGTACACGACATCCAATGAGGCTATTTGTCTATAATTAGCACATATAGTTTTTTTCACGTTTTTTGTATATTGGACAAATGAGCGACTCTCTCCAGCTCACTGGCATCTTTTCGGTTTCCCATATTTCTTGCACCAACCGGCATATTTCATTTTCCAGATCTACTCCTCCAGCTTTTATCATTTCTGCTGTTATACCATTTCCACCCGAGGCCTTATTTTTTTTAGGTTCTGAGTATTTCTCTTATTTATTCCTCTCCTGTCGCTCAGTTTTTGCTTTTTATTTCTCATTCAACTCCTCATTTTCATCTCCATTTAATGTTTCTTTAAAGTATTCCGCCCATCTATTTAGTCTTTCTGTCAAGCTTACTGCTAAACTTCCATCTTTTTTCCTACATAATAGCATTTTGTCTCTGTTTATTCCTTTCGTATTTTATAAAAAAAAAAAAACACGTAAATCGGATAAGTGGTTCTTGAGTGCTAAGCGCACTAATGGACAGACAGACACACAGAGAGACGTTACGTTTTATATATATTAGAGATTTTTTTTGATATATATTAAATTAAGAATTAAAAAACCACGTAAATCGGATAAGTGGTTCTCGAATGATAAGCACACTAATGAACAGATAGACAGAGAGATGTTGCGTTTTATATATATTATATAGATTATTATTATTATTATTATATAACATGGCCAGAGAACATATGTATGAATTAAAAAAAAAACACGTAAATCGGATAAGTGGTTCTCGAGTGTTAAGCGCGCTAACGGACAGACAGACAGAGAGACGTTGCATTTTATATATATTACAGATATTCTTTGCAGTGTATTGGAGGAGAACGTGCTAGCGGCAAACTTTTTTCCGACTTGATTCACTATTATCGTCACTGCTTATTCCTTATGTTATCTAACGTAATAAAATATAGCCTATAACCTGGCCAGAGAACATATGTATGATTAAAAAAACAGCACGTAAATCGGATAAGTGGTTCTCCAGTGATAAGCGCACTAACGGACAGACAGACAGACAGAGAGACGTTGCATTTTATATATATTACACAGGGGAACAGCTGTTTTTGGTGTCGAGGTTTTTTGGGCTGATTCTATATCAATTTGATGTCCTGAATTCAAATAACGTATTCATTTGTACCTAGGAGCTCAAATTTTTAAGATATACAATTTTAGAGAAATATAAGTTACATTATTGTAACTCAAATACGTAAGTGTAGTAAACAAAAGTAGATACGAAATTTTTATTTTAGTTATACAAAATACAATATTATGTCGTACTTACAAACAAAAAAAAACATTGAAGAAATGAAATAGTCACTCAACACTTGGAAAGCTTCTTTTCCGCGACATTCTTGAATGTTTTTTTAAACAGTCCCTTTTTAAACTCCAGCAGTAATCTGCCATCATGTGCATGTCCCATCTTCCTTGGTAGCGGTCCTCCATAACTTTAATATCTTGGTGAAATCTTTCACCTTGTTCCTCATTCATGTCTCCTAAATTTTCTGGAAAACGGTCTAAGTGGCTGTGTAAATAGTGTATTTTAATACTCATATTGCACCCTAAGGATTTGAAACTATTAAGCATCTTGTTAACCATTTCAACATAGTTTTGAGCTTTATGTTTGCCCAGAAAATTTTCTACAACTGCAACAAATGATGTCCAAGCTTCTCGTTCAACTTGATTCATTGAATTTATGAAGGCAGGATCCTTAATTAATTGTCTTATTTGTGGGCCGTCAAATATCCCTGCTTTGAGTTTTTCTGTGCTCAACTGATGCATTTTTACCCCTATATATGCAAAACAAGACCCATTCTTATCAAGAGCCTTTACAAATTGCTTCATTAAGCCCAACTTTATATGTAACGGAGGAAGTATGATTTTTTCTCTTTCAACCAAAGCGTCGTTAATGACATTCTTTTCCCCAACGTTCATGTTTTCTCTCTGAGGCCAATCTTTTCTAACCCAGTGGTGTGTTTTGTCCCTACTATCCCAGAGGCACAAGAAACACGGATATTTCGTGTAACCACTTTGCTGCCCAAGAAGAAAGTTTACCATTTTTAAGTCTACACAAATCATCCATTGATGTTCGTAATACTTTATCTTCTGCAAGACCAAAGCTATGGTATTATATTCTTCTTTCAGTTTCGTTGAGTGAGCTAGTGGTATTGAACCATATTTATTCCCATTATGTAGAAGGACACATTTTAAACTTCGCTTTGAACTGTCAATAAATAGGCGCCAATCATCTGGAATATATTCAGAAAGTCCCATTTCTTTCATGAGTCCCCTAATTTCGTGACAAAATACAAGATTGTCTTCTTGAGAAAAGAATGGTAGCAGATCTTTTTCTCTTGTACGGTAAAAGGTAATTTTGGTTCCTTGTTCCAGTAAATTTTTGTCGTTCAACCTAGAAGCCAGTACTTCAGAAGCTTTTTTCGATAAATTGAGATCCCTGGTGAGAGCATTTAATTCATTTTGATTGAAGCGTTGAGGAACTGATGACGTCCCCTCATAGTCACTGTTAGTTTCATTAGCATCAGAACTTTTATTAGCATCAGAACAGCGATCAGAGGGAAAATATTCGTCATCAGAGATATGTGGTAGCTGATGAAATGTTGGAATCGGTATTTCATCTGAGTGCGGGATAGGGCGTATTGCCGAGTCTAAATTGGGATAAGTCCACTTACTGCGGTTATTTCGATTGATTCCATTAGTATTTACTAAACAGAAATAACAATCATTGAAGTGGTTTTTTGGTTCTCTCCAAACCATTGGTACGCCGAATTTTAGACATTTTCTTTTCCCGGTAGTCCACTGCCGTAAATGCTCTGTACAAGTTTTACATACGAGATGCGGGGCCCACGTTTTGTCCTGATTACCAAGCTTAACTCCAAAGTATCCAAGATACGCTCGCTTTACAAAGTCAGTAGTAGTAGTTTGTCTGTTTTGTTGAAACATGTATTCTCCGCATATATAGCAAAACACATCAGGTTGATTTACACAACTTCTTCTTGAACTGGAACCTGAACTCATTTTAATTCTGTTCAATAACACAAAAACACTCTTTTCTTAACATAAAATAACACGCCGAATTCGATCTACTCTCATTAGTAAGAACGCACAAACTGACGAGACTTACCCGAGTTAGGTGATTAAAAGGGTCAGTTCAGGTACCTGATAGGCAATGGTTCCACTATTTATAGATTTACCTGGAATTTACTCAATTACAGACTGACAATAAAACCATTGTACCTACATTAATGAATATATAATAATTTTAGAACTCTCATAAATGAATATACTGAATAAAAACCACATTGGTAGATAAGTTGATGTATCTAAAAAAGTAGAGCTGATAGAGAAAAACGGATTGCATGTATAGATTCAGCGTCCCAAATATAGTTAAAATCAGTTCTAAAATCCCAGGCACCAAAACCAAAATATTTTTTTGTTGCCCTGTGTTATAGATGTCAAAAGTAGTTTATTTTTTGTTTCTATAATTTAGTGCCAACTATTGTTTTTCATTCTTATAAATTACTAAAACAACGTTTCGACATGGATTTTTTGCATCATGCTGTTTCAAGACGTTTTTACAATCTATCATTCATAGTTGAAAAGATCAGTAGTGAATCATTGTGGGATCCTTCAATAAAGGACCTGTATAAAAACAGGATCAAAAGAAAAATAAAACATAACATGAATCAAGAAGAGGACAACGTTAATACAAGCTGGGAGGAGTTGAAAACCAATATTAAGGAAGCTTAGGAACAAGAAAGACCAATGGAAGGAACACATACAGAAATAAGACCCCATGGTTCTGCGCAGAAATAAAGGAAAAATGCCAAAAAAGAAAAAAGCATACGTAAACTACAGGACATTAGGAACACCAGAATCATATAATCAATATCAGAGAGTTAGAAACGAAACATCCACACTTGTGAGACAGACCAAAGATCAATACTGGGAAATTTTTTCAAAAAGACTGGAGTAAGATTACTACGGAAGACAGAAACAAATATGGCGCTTCCTGAGATCACAAAGGAAAGAAATGAATGAACTGATAGAAGCCAAGCACATAACAAAAGACGAATGGGTAGATTATGTGACAGACCTGTATAAGAAAGATGAAAATATGGAAGAAATGAACACACCAGAAACTGCAATCGACAATGACGCAGAGATCGAAACAGAGGAGATAGAAGCGGCCCTGTTGTACCGCTCTGCTGAATTTTGGAACGAGCTGTTAGACAGGAAACTACAACTCTGTTATTGATATTACAAAGAAAGCGTAGTTTTAAACAAAAATAATAATAGGGACACGTTCGCCACAGTTAAATATGGGATTCGGATTTATTTATTTAACTTATTTATTCGGCAATTCAACGAAGTAGTTAACCTTGTAGCAAAATAAAAAAAAATAGTTACTATTAGGCAGCCTTAATGGAACAGGGAGTTGTTATTTAGATGAACCATGTGAAGACCATGACCGTAGAGGTCGATTTCATACTTACAAAATTTAAAAGATTCTTTGATTGATTCTATCTAAATAACATTAGAAATTTAACCCAATTTGGAAAAATTACCTTGAAGAAATATACAGTACGGTCAAATATGGTTTATTTTTTGTTTTTTATAATTTAGTGCCGAATATTGTTTTTCATTCTTATAAATTACTAAAACAACGTTTCGACACGGATTTTTTGCACCATGCTGTTTCAAGACGTCTTTGCAATTTATCATTCATAGATGAAAAGATCAATAGTAAATCATTTTGGGATCCTTCATTAAAGGACCTGTATAAAAACAGAGTCAAAAGAAAAATAGAAAATAACATGATTCAAGAGAAGGACAACGTTAATACGAGCTGGGATAAGTTCAAAATTAATATTAAGGAAGCAGCAAACGAAAGCCTAAGAACAAGAAGGACACATGGAAGGAACACATATAACACCCAGACCCCATGGTTCTGCGCAGAAATAAAGGAAAAATGCAAAGAAAAGAAGAAAGCATACCTAAACTACAGGACATTAGGAACACCAGAATCATATAATCAATACCAGAGAGTTAGAAACGAAACATCCACACTTGTGAGACAGACCAAAAATCAATACTGGGAAATTTTTTCAAAAAGACTGGAGAAAGATTACTACGGAAGACGGAAAACAAATATGGCGATTCCTGAGATTAAAAAGGAAATAAATTAACGAACGATTATCTAACAGACCTGTAAAGAATGATGGAAATATGGAGGAAATGAACACACCAGAAACAGCAATCGATAATGACGCAGAGATCGAAATAGAGGAAATAAAAGCGGCCCTGAAAAAGCTCAAGAGCAGGAAAAGTGCAGGAATGGACGGAATAACGAATGAGTTACTTAAATATGGGGGAAAACGCTAATTCAGGAACTAACAAAACTGACCCAAAAAGTAGTATTCTCCCACAGAATACCAGATGAATGGCGCACCAGCACTACTATACTGTTATTTAAAAAGAGAGATAGAAAATTACAAGCCAACTGTAGAGGAATAAACCTTTTAAGCACCACGCTGAAATTAATAACTCGAGTAATAATAACGAAAATAGACAGTATAGTATCATTGTCGGACGAACAGCAGGGTCTCAGATCTGGAAGGTCATGTATAAGGCAGATAAGTGAAAAATCAATAGAATATAATAAACCAGCATTCATATGCTTCATAGATTTGCTCAAAGCATTCGATCGCGTTCAGCTGAAAGACATGGTTCACCTGCTCTATAACGCGGGAATTCCACGCAATTTAGTTAAAACTTTAGACAACCTATATGAAGAAAACAAGATACAGGCAAAAATAGAAGGAGAACTCACAAAATCGATACCAGTGGAAAGCGGTATACGACAGGGAGACTCACTGAGCCCGTTGTTGTTCAACATCATTATCGATGAACTAATAAGACAAATCAGATCATTAAAAGGTTACCGAATGGGAGAGAAGGAGATAAATATATGCCATGCTGACGCCGCGGTACTGATAGCGGAAACAGAGGACGACCTTCAATGTTTATTGCACAGATTTAATAGAACAGTAAAATCGTTCAACATGAGAATCTCCACAGCAGAACCTCCAAAACGCCATTAAGATGCAAGCTTGAACTAGACGGAAAGGTAATCTAGCAAGAAATGAAATTCCGATATCTCGGAATCGAACTGTCGGGATTCGGAGATGTTGAACAGGAAGTCTCAATAGCACCATATGGTATAATAAAAGTATCAACATCGAAACAAAATCAAGAATATACAAATTACCATATTTTTCTAGAGAAAATGATTTAGTTTTTTGTAATGATGTGAGAGCTATTTTGGAGAAGTTGAGTTCACAACGATACCAACCAAATGATTGGAGTCTTTTTATAGACAGTAGCAAGAGAAGCTTAAAGTGTGTGCTACTTCACAAGGGCAATAAGTATGGTTCTATACCTATTGCACACTCTACTACTATGGAAGAAGAGTATACAACTGTTTGTTCAGTAATGGAAAAAATTAACTGGCTCATTTGTGTAGACTTAAAGATGGTTAACTTTCTTCTCGGCAACGGGGTAGATACACGAAATACCCATGTTTTATGTGTCTGTGGGATAGCCGCGACAAACAACGTCATTGGTCTCAAAAAAAGTGGCCACTACGAGAGGAACTGATGGTTGGTACCGAAATTGTTATTAATTTGCCCTTAGTAAATCGAGATCGCATTACACTGCCACCACTTCATATCAAACTGGGCATTATGAAACAGTTTGTAAAAGCCCTTGACAAAAACGGCGAATGTTTTGCTTTTCTTTCACGCAAGTTTTCAGGATTAAGCACAGAAAAATTGAAAGCGGGTATTTTTGATGGGCCACAAATCAGATAACTTGTGAAAGACCCAAACCTTATGAATTCAATGAATGAAGTCGAGTCTAAAGCTTGGAAATCGTTTGTTGTGGTGATTAAAAATTTTCTTGGAAATACTAAGTTCAACAACTATTCTGAGTTAGTTGAGTGCATGCTATCCAATTTGAAAGATCTGCGCTGTAACATGAGTATCAAGATTCATTACTTACAATTTCATTTAGATCGATTTCCAGAAAATCTTGGCGATTTCAGTGAAGAGAAGGGTAAAAGATTTCACCAAGATATATGTGCAATGGAAGAGAAAATCTTGGCGATTTCAGTGAAGAGAAGGGTAAAAGATTTCACCAAGATATATGTGCAATGGAAGAGTGTTATCAAGGAAGGTGGGACATCCATATGATGGCCGATTACTGTCGGAGTTTGCAAGGGGATGATCCTCAAGTAGTACATTCAAGAAAATCGTATAAAAGAACGTTTCATAGTGTGTATTTATATCAAACATAGAAAAAATGTTTGTTCCATTTTTGAAGAAAATTGTAATTTCATATAAATAAAAAAGTAGAGCTGATAGCATTAAACCAGTATTTTTTTCCGTAATTAGTGCCTCAGGTATACCCTATAATACATATAAAATTTCAGTGTTGACCAGTGTAATAAGAAGTAAATAATTCACGAATTTATATTAAATATTTAAATAATTAAATTAAAATCCAAGCTGTTTAACGGTTCCTGAAAACTGAACCGATTTTTGAAAATTTAAAAAATCTTTAATACTGGATTATGTAGAGTGATGAAGATGATTTCCATGGGACAAGCCTTTATAATCGGTTTATATCCTTCAAGGTAAATCGTACAAAAAGTTAATTTACTCTCACAAATAATAAATCTTTACATTACGTCTTTGTATATTATGCAGCTTAAGATAATCTGATTACAGAACTAAAATTATAACAGTAATTAATAATCAAGTAAAGACATTAAATTAGATAGGTAAGATATAAATAAAGATTATTATCAGTTATCTATACATCTAGCATTTATATAACAATATTTACGGTTTTTTGATAAAAAAAAAAACTTAAAATAAGTAGAAGGAACTTATCGAGGATACTGTTAAAAAAAAAATTAGGGCTATGCACGGTTTTTGCGGCTAATTGGGCTTTATCAGTACCACGGAACCAAATTACATACAGAATACATAAGGTTTTAAAAATACAGCAGCAAACTAAAAGCCACTAAAATGTACAAATGTGTTTTTTTTATGGGACTTTTTTTTATGGGTCTAGCACACGTGCTACAGGGAAGTCCCTAAAGCGTTACAGGAGCGACACGAGTGCGGAGAAAGCGATTCACGTTGTTCTTGAATCGCTGTAAATTGTACTCAGTGGGAAACACAGTCCTGAGCAAATTATTCCGGAGGGATGATGTTCTCCACATAAAAGACTGCTTGAAAAGCATTGTACGAGGAGTAACAAGCTGAACCTCATACGGATGTGAAGTATTAGCGCGACGTGTACTTTTAACAAGCACTGCTCTGGGAGGAATTAAGCGGGCCACATCCTTCGAACACTTTCCATGAAAGTACTTGTAGAATACTAACAAATGCAGTGTATGTTTGGGAGCGGAGCTCCAAACATGGGAGCAGTATTCCATAGTTGGTCGAATTTGAGCTTTATAAAGAATTAGCAGTTGTTGTGGAGTGTAAAGCTTTCTGATTCGAAATAATATTCTCAACTTTTGAGAAGCTCTCCTTGCTATGCCTGAAACATGTTCATGCCAGGACATATTTGCTCCCAAATTAACGTCCAACAAATTGAGTGACGATGTTAGAGGAATGGAGTGCCCCGACATAACTATGTCGGGTTCAGCAACGTTAACTTTTTAAAAAAAAAACTGCCGCCTGGGTTTTTGTAGCGTTAAATTCCACTTGGTTACTGTCACTCCAAGATAGATTTTCTTTCAGGTCTTTTTTAAGTTGAACGACCTCCTGCTGTCTACGGATATTCGCCTGAGTAGCGGATGTCCGAGCGTTCAAGGTGAATGAAGAGATAAGTGTGCTGTCATCTGCAAAGCTGTAGATTGGATTCCCGGTCTTTTCCAGCAGATCGTTAATATAAATGAGAAAGAGAGTAGGAGATAGTATGAAGCTTTGGGATACACCGGCGTTGATAGTGAAGGTGTTAGAAAGAAAACCGTCGACCGCCACTCGTAAAGAACGCTCTCTGAGGAAATATGAGAGCCACATACAGAACTTTTCAGACATACCATAAGAGCGTAGCTTAGCCAACAGTCCATCGTGCCAAACACAGTCGAATGCCTTGGATATGTCGAGAGCAACAGCTCGAGATTTTCCAGAGTGTTCAATTGCGTTGTTCCAAACATGTGTTACATAAATCAGAAGATCTTCTGTTGATCTATGTTTACGAAAGCCATATTGGTGATCGCTAATAATGTTGAATCCTTCAAGATATTTTAGAAGATGCTAACTGTTAACCTTTTCCATGATTTTCGATATTATTGAAAGCAGTGCGACTGGTCGGTAGTTATTGGGCAAGGTCTTCTTGCCTTTTTTAGGTATCGGCTGAACTGTGGCATATTTCCAGCAAGAAGGAAATATTCCCTTTCTGTAGGATAGGTTGAAAAGTCTGCAGAAAACTGGTGTTAGTTCCCTCGCACAGTTTTTGAGAACTATGCCAGGTATTCCGTCAGCGCCAGAAGCCTTTTTGGTGTCTAGCTTCATATCAAGATAACGTAAAATCTTCCGTTTTGTAATATAGATTCAATAACTCTTGTAAGTTGAAAATCCCTAGTTGTCTGATATACTTTGGAGATAAGTTTTTCTATGACTGACAGTGTCATACGCAGCAGAGAGGTCGACAAAGGCTACTCCGGTTATTAATTTCTTTTTAAAGCGACTCTCAATGAATTCTGTCAGTGCTCACATGATCTGCCTGGGCGAAAACCTCCTTGGTGTGAGATTAGTTGACCATCTACATGGTTTTGGATCCTCATCAGAATCAGCCTTTCAAAACTCTTAAATAGGTGACAGAGTAAGGAGATAGGCTTGTAGCTGCTTGGAGTTTCAGGATCCTTATATAGCCTCAAAAAGCCTTGGTTTTTCTCCACGTCTTAGGTATGGCGACATAGATCGTCGAGACCGGAAACCTTTCCGTTCTTTATGGAATTAATGACCCTCATTGAATTCCTTTGTCGTGAACGGTTTGCCTAGTAGTTCAACTTCACTTTGGGGTTCACTTTGCAATGTGGTTTTCTTATGTTTTTTTTTTTGTTTTTTATTATTATTTACGTGGAAAAATTTTCCCTCTTTCAGTTTGAAATATAAATCCTGTACTTATAAATTTAACTGTTACGAAGATGTATATATCTAAAATATCAAAAGGCGAATTAAACTGTTTGTAATGTCACTATCTTAATTTTATGATTACTAGTATTATTATTATTGTTACTATTACCCAAGCCGTAAGTAATGCGTCATAGACTAAACACGTTGCTATTTAATTCTTTGAAATTGCTCTAATCTAATCCATATTTACTTGTAGATTATCTATACAATATAAACGTACACAATCTTCTTGTTAAGATACGTAAAAAGTTTTAAAAAATACGAATCGGATAATCAACTTCACGTACATATATTACTGCTTGATTTTAAATGTTTACGTTTTTAAAATTTAGAAGTGTTTTAAAATTATTTAATTTAAAATAATTTACATAAATATATGAATCTTCAACTTTAACAGCGTGTTGAATGGAATTCTTCCAGCTTTCACAAGGTATATCATTTATAACTTTTTTTACTAATTCAACCATTGGCACGCTTAAAGTAGGAGAAACATTTTGTACCCTTATTTTTGATTTAACTTGATGCCAAATATGTTCAATTGGATTAAACATACAATAATACGGAGGAAGTCGCAGAACAGTGTGTCCCATTTTGTCAGCCATACTATCACAAACATATTTCTTTTTCAATTTATAGGCCTTTAAAACTTTCAAAGGATCCATTTTTTTTATAACTAAAGTCAAAATAAATGTCTTGTTCTAACATATATTCCTGTATTTCCGATTTAGTGTTGGCTGCATTAGGAACCTTATTTAGCAGGCGACTATGGTAACTTGCATTGTCCATAACTATAACACTCTGTTCGAGAACATTTGGCAAAAGAGAATTTTGAAACCAATTTTCAAAAAGTTTTGCGGCCGTGTCTTCGTGATAGTCCAAAGTAGAATCTTTTATGTTTTTTGCAGATAATAGTAGATAATTTTGAAACCCAGCCCTTTTCAGATCCAGCATGCAAAATGGTTATTCGTTTACCTTTATTTGAAGGTGCGTTAGTCTGGCATTTTGTACTATTGTCAACCCACCCTTTTTGCAGTATCATGGGTATCGAACCATGTCTCGTCAAGGTAAATTATTGGCCAATTCTCTGATCGATACTTTTTAATTTCTTGTACATATGTATGTCACAAGATTCGCAATCTTTGTGACTCCATCACTACTTGCCTTTTGTTGATTTTTCGGAACGTGAATCCCATTCTTGAGAGAATCCTTTGAAGGGTTGATCGGCCACAATGTATATTGATCCCGTCCTGCACCAGTCATAATTTTATTTTGTCCAGTGTCAGCATAAACTGCTCTTCATACTTAGAATATATTTTTCTCCTGATGACGTCTTTTTCACAGTCGTCTACATGATGAATTTAAACATCTTTCCATTTTTTCCTGTTCCTGAGTAATGGTTTTACTACAATACCCTTAATCGTAGAAATTGAGGTTTTTGTTAGTTCACTGGTTTCTTGCAAAGCAGTTTGTTTATTCAAATTTCTTTTTACCAAACTGTCGTAAACATTTTTCACTATTTGTTTAGCGTCAAGTGATAAATGTTTTCTCTTGCGATAGCCACTATTGCAATTTTCCCACGGACGCCACAAAATTAAAATAGAACCGTTAGGTTGTAAGTTGTAAGTAAAACTAAAAAAATAAAAATAATAAAAAGTATCTTTTGAATCTTAATGGGGACCTGTGGTCATTAGGCCTATATTATCAAATACTTAAAGGGCTCCAAACCGGGTTGCCAGGTAGTAAATATATATAGGTAAAAATAGATCCAATATGATTGCAGGTGCAAGTGAGGGCGGTATACAAAGCAGGCAAAATAAAAATACGTTTATCGTAATACCTGGCAACTATGCTAAAAAACCCTAATAGGGTTGTTTATTGTCCCATTGAAAAAGCAAAAAGGCAGGATCTTATATCTTGGGATTTACAATACAAATCATTTTATTGTTTCTCAACATATTCGCCTTTAAACTTTATACACTTTTACATGCGTTCAAACCAATTCTCGAAACATTTTTTCCACTCTGAAGTTGATACCTCAAAAACATGGTTTTGGAAAGATTCAACAGCTTCTTGAGGTAATGAAAATCTGTACATGCATTTTTTTTGACATTCGGGAATAAAAAGAAGTCGTTAGATGATAAATCAGGTGAATACGGGCAATGAGACATTAATTCGATGTCAAATAATCATTTGTTTGACATTCTGTGTGAGATCAGGCATTGTCATGATGAAGAATGATGAGACGTTTTCGGTTATTTTTCCTGATTTCATCGATAACTTCTGGCAAACACACTGTTGTATACCATTCAGCAATTCTCTAAAGCAATGGTTGCAACATGTCCGGTATAACCAAAGAAACAATCGATCATTTCCTTGGAAGCGCTTTGCGAACGAACCACTTTTGTCGGATTCGTTCATCTTGGAACATCCAAACAGTTGATTGCTGCTTAGTTTCCGGCTCGTACGAATATATCCAAGTTTCGTGTCCTGTTACGATGTTGTATACGGATTTTGCATGTCCTCGGTCGAATTTTTTGAGCATTTCCTTACACAATTGACATGAGCCTGTTTTTGACTTATGCGTAATTCATTAGGAACAGATCTTTTTCACAGCTAAATGTTCATGGAAAATCGAATGTACCGCAGTCTTCGATATATCTAAAGATGCCTCTACTTCATGGCATGTCACATGTCCATCCTTTTTAATCATGTTGCGCACAGCATCGATATGTTTTGGAACAACTACCGACCTTTGCGAAATTCATCGCTGACGGAAGCATGACCATGACGAAATTCTACAAACCGACCAATAGTAAACAGTTTTTTCTGATGTTGATTCATTATTAAAAGTTGAACCAAGCGATTCGAGGCATTGTTGTTGAGTTAAGCCTCCATTTGTTAACAAAATTGTTGTTTTAAACGCTCACTGCAAATAAATTACTCGGCCAATTTGTGAGCTGCCACTGTTATAATCCTCCTCCGCAGTCGGAACCTCTTAGCAGAAATGTGATACCTGCCAATGACACTTATGGGCTCCGGGTTCCCTTTACATCGCAGTTCTACAGCCATTTTAGAAATATAGTTTTCAAGCTCCTAAAAACCGGGTTTTGAACTGGTTCGAAGAATATGTCCTCAATGCTTCAGACCACTAGTGATAGATACTACCGCCCTCCATCATGTCAGGATACAAGGGTGGGGGATAGATTTGTGTTTAGTGGAGAACGAGGGTTGGACATGATTTCTCCCTGGGGGTAGATATCGGGAAAGAATCAAGGTTCGCGTTGGTAGGGTCGCGTTCCTGAAGTAGATCTATCCTCCACCGGTACCGTAAAGGAGGATTTACTCGTTACCACCAACCATAACAAATGTCAAATTTTACATTAGTAATATCATATTTTAATAGCGCCATCTAGTGGTCGTTTGTAAAAACTACGGTAGGCAATGTATACAATAAATATAAAAACAGTGTGGCACTCTCAGATTTGTTCAAAGAAGGAGAAAAGTGTGCACAAATTTTTTGTTATTAAAATTGTTGTCTGTTACAGAAAGACCTATGTACTATTGCAAACAACAATATTTTGATGATAGATTACATTCTAGTACTCTTCGTGCATCAACTGAAAACACCCAAAAAGTCATGTTTCAATGTTTTGTCATAACGCAGCCTTCCTTTGTTCGAAATTAGAACGGAAAACAGAGGGATTTTTATTTTTGTTACAGCTTTGATTATGAACCCGTTTATTATCTAAATATTAAAGACTTAAGGCTTCATGCTTAAATTTTAAAATGTCAAGCGAGTTCATTTCTTCCTTTCATAATAATCGGGGGTTAACATCCAACAACTGGACGCCAAATTGGTTAACATTCCTAATATTAATTGACTTATCTTTACCTAAATAATATTGGACAGGAAAAGTTAGCTAATTTTGGAGAATTTGGCCCGTGTTCTCTTAATCTTCGCTTTGACATTTACATTAATCTTTTACTTAACCGCAAACGTAAACTTTCAAATTAAGGACTGGTTCTCGGGGGGACTTAGGGCAAGATTAACAACTTTGTAGGAGATTAAAACTATCGGGCAAATTTAGCAGTTTTGCTGCCGCCATAAATGTTTCCACAAACTTTTCGTTTTGCTTCGATAAAGTTAAAAGTGAATCGAATTTATTGGATTTGTTAGCAGAAATGAAATGTCCCCTTATACCTACGCGCGATTTTGACATAAAAGTTTTTATTCGATTTCTTTGCACTTCTCTGGCTAACGGCAGTATCGTATCCATAAAAAAATTATTCTTCGAGGTATTAGAATTTCTTCACGTTTCAGGGTCCCTGGATCACGAGAAACATGATTTTTTGAGCGATACCGCTTCAGAAGAAGGGGGTGAAAAGAACAGAGGTCGATAAATTTTGTATAGTTTCCATAATATTCTAGTTGTTGCTGTTTTTCTTTTGGTTCAGAAAACGAACAAATTTTAACCATAAACACTGCGTGACATGATTTTGGTACCCGAAAAACTGATTGCTATTATAGTTTCCTATTAGTTATAGTATGTAAGCAGTGGATGTCTTTTATTTCTATCACGTCTTGTTTTTAAGGTACACACCGATAACCTTTTCTTAACCTACCCTCATATTGTTCATATTAATAAATGTAATCGCTAGATAATCTATTGAGAGGATATGTTCATTTCTTGTTAGTTTCTTTGAGATTACCTGATTAAGAGTGTAATAATACAGTTTTAAAGATGAATACTGAAAAAAGTAGTAGCCATCAGTGCAAAACTTCACCAAACAAGTTTTGTTACGTGTAGACAGTACATTCTCAAGTCTCAAGGAAAAAAAATATCTGAAAAAGTATGTACTGCGTATTTTCTATATTTTGGACGTACTGTACATCAAGATAAACCCTGGATTCCGCAACTGTTTTGTGTATCATGTTATGCTACTCTCCTACCGTGGTTGAACGGAAACAAAACATCTATGCCATTTGCAGTATCGACTGTGTGGCGCGAACCTAGTAATCATTTTAACGATTGCTACTTCTGCATGACTGATGTACGAGGATTTTCAAAGAAAATTAAGCATAACATCGAGTACCCTTCTGTGAATTCTGCATCAAAACCAATACCATATAGTGAAGACATGACATTTGATCAAACACTAAATGACGAAGAACTATGCGCATGGACATCATTAAAAGCAGTGATAAAAGGGTTTTTTTAGGAAATCATAGAGCCGAGAATGCAGAACTCTTAGTGAACGATTTGTTAAGAGCATACAAAAAGATGGGTTGCCGAATGTTATTAAAAATTAATTTCCTCCATTCCCATTTCTATTTTTTTCCATCAAATCTTGGAGCAGTGAGTGATGAACAAGGGGAATGATTTCATCAGGATGTGAAAAGGCTTGAGGAACGGTTTCAAGGTCGTTGGGACGTAGCTATGTTGGGAGATTACTGCTGGCTTTTAAAACGAGAAGATATTTCCCAACATAAGAGAAAAAGTTAAATATTTTTAACTTTTAATGTACAATATAAACTTTTTACCATATATTTTATATTTAGTTGTGTCCAAATGTATTAATAATAAGTTTTTTTAGCAGTTTTACTCGAATTATTGGAAAATTTAATGAAGCTACGTGTACACTATACTTTACACCTTAATTATTTTACTTAAGATTGTTAACTATCGTATCTAAAAAACAGTACGTGATAGACAAAAAGTACTTATGTATTCTTAATAAGTGGTGTGTATGAATAAATAGACAGGAAAAATTTAAGTGGGTACTTAATTTTTTTTAAAATTTGTAACGCAGTGTAATTATTCACAGCCAACTATATGATGGATTAAAGTCTTAAGGAAAGAGGTTAGAAAGGTTGCTACGTGTATATCGACTCAAACGATTTTGCTTCAATTAACAACTATCTTTGAATTTAAATTTCAAACGGTGGTATTATTTTTGATATCACTAAAATGCTGATTTTCTACCCTTTCCAATAATACCAAAAACATTTGAATTTCCAAAAATTTTTACTGATTAAAAAGGTTTTACTCAATAGAACCGTTTTTGCTCACTTAGCAACGTAATCGTTGCGCTCCATTCATCCCTATAAAAACACATGCAACTGAATTTTCCTATTTTTCCTTTATCGGAACTTGAACCGTCAACATCTCTCCTATACCCTCTCACTAATTACGTCATAGAAAAAATAGATATCACCCCAAAAGCAACGGCATAATTCAGTGCCCTATTGCAAGAAGGGCAAAGCCAACGTGTAGTCGCTGCGCAACAGCACCTGAGCCAGCCAGCTGTCCCCAGAGTCTACAGACGTTACCAAGAGACGCGCCTGTGCAAGGAGACCAGGATCAGGAAGAAGAAGGTGCATCTCGGAGGGAGACAACCAATTCATTGCCAACACAACTCTAAGAAATCGTCACTTGACCGGCGTTGAGGTCCAGCAGAAGCTCCGACAAGTTCGTGGTCGGGCTGTCAGTTATTGGACAGCCAAAAAAGATTTAAACAAGATAACCTAACTCTGAAGAGACCAGGTAACGGACCCAAATTGACAACAGCCCATCGACAAGCGCGACTCAGATTTGCCCGAGAACATGTAGACTGGACCTTACAACAATGGAGCTCCGTTTTATTCTCCGACGAGCTCCGAATATGCCTATATGGCAATGATGGAAGAAGATGAGTCTATAGGAGGCCCGGGGAGCGCTATGTGTAGTGCTGCATTACTGAAACGGTCGCCTGCGGAGGAGATTCTGTCATGGTGTTAGGAGGCATCTCAGTGGATGCGAAAACCAATTTGGTTTTCGTCACTGATGAGACTCATAGCGGTGGATTAACTACTCACTGGGACATCATCATTGAGTTTGTTGGCGACAGCTTCATGCTAATGGACGACAATGCGAGGCCACATGCTGCTGCATCGGTGCAGAAATACCTGGCGGAAGTGGGAATACCCAGATTAGACTGACCTCAATCCAATCGAGCACATGTGGGATGAGCTCAAAAGAAGGGTTTGAGCCCGAAATCCAGCCCCTGCATCGCTGAGGGACTTAAAGGCTGCGATGGCGAAAGTGTAGGGAAGAATCCCACAGACAGTGGTGAAAAAGTTCACCTGCTTCATGAAAAAACGGTTGGAAGCAGTAATAAGGGCTAGAGGGGGTAATACAAAATACTGATTTTGGACTTTAATTGTTAACTTAAAATTTCTTTAATTTTTTCTTTCTTTTACGCCTACTTTCAATCTTTGTTCTCATTGTTTTCCCTTTCAATCATTTTAGTCAGTAAAAAGCATGATATATGCTATGGATCCGTGTTAAA
This sequence comes from Pachyrhynchus sulphureomaculatus, assembly GCA_019049505.1. NCBI lineage: Eukaryota > Metazoa > Arthropoda > Insecta > Coleoptera > Curculionidae > Pachyrhynchus > Pachyrhynchus sulphureomaculatus. The sequence goes on from CM032456.1 coordinate 175,308,146, forward strand.
TGAAGTGATTTCTTGAGTCGATTTTTTTTTGCTCGTCAGTGTATATATGGTAGTCATATATACGTTATTATTACGATTTTTGTAGTCGAGGAATCTAAAAATAGTGTTTTTTTCGTTTGTTCCAATTTTAACAGGAATAGTTTATAAAGGAAAACCTCAGGTTTCAGCTCATTTAAAACATCGAGTTGTAATGTTTAGATTAAGTTATTCTTTAGCGCGAAAAAGTTTAATTAAGTAATTATTTTATAACTGGATGGTTTTCGGAAAAGTAGTAGGTAAATCCATTTTTTTGTATTCAATATAAAAAATAATTTTCATAAATACAAGTCAGGATGTAAGATCAAAGTTAGTTAAGGTTTGGGACTAATTATTTCCGAAAAAAAAACTAAATTTCATGTAACGGATTATACATAATAGAGATCAACTCCACAAATTTTGCTTTATGCCGCTTTTTTCTAAAAATAACTTTAATGTGTTTTTAGTTATTTCGAAGGCTCTGCTTGTCTTGATCAAAATGCGATCTAAGATTAACAGTGAGCTGAAGGAAGGGGGACTGAAAACAATGAGTTACGATTTGGCTGAATGTAGGTCTAGCCGGATTTCTAAATTTAAAATATTCAATGGTTCACGGGCTTTCCCTATGTTATTAAAAGTCTAATCTAATGGGGTAAAATTCTCGTGCACAGTTTTAGCTAATCGGGAAGAATGTAAATAGCATTATATTTATAAGAAACGGCTGAAGATTTTCTAAAATTGTACTTTAATAAGTAATATATAAAAACATAAACCTGCTGTTAAAATTAACAAATATAAGTGACGACACCAGTACGTATCCACAGCCGGTTTACTAGCAGAACACCTGCGACCATTTAGTTTTTAGCGGCCCTGCAAGGACGAGGGATATGGTCAGATACGGTTGGAAATCTATCCAGTGTTTTCTACCTGTCCTTATCGCACTTATTGAAGTTTCTTATAAATCCTTGATTTGGTGGGAAACGATATGCTGATTGACATATTCTGTCTATTCGTTGGGTGTGTCTGGTGTTATTTTATTTTTTCTTTTATATTTTAAAGTAAAGTAATCCTGTGATGAGATCTTCTACTGCAACCATCACATCAAAGCTTTAATCAGAAAAATAAAAAATATAACACGTAGACTGAAAAATTTTTGGTCTGACACACAGATGTCGCCCTTTTCAAAAAAATCCATATGATTTTTTAGGAAGTACCAACTTTCAAACGACACGTGTCAAAATTTCACACATTTCAACGATTAGTTTACAAGTTACAGTGGTTTTAGTGACGCTACTTTTGATATTTTCAGAACAATGGAAAAAAATTGAGTTCGTGTGTTGATTAATTTTTGATGGGAAAAAATACTGTTCAAGCAAAGCAATGGCTTGATAAGTGTAACGGGGACTCTGCCACTGGAAAATCATTGATCATTTATTGGTACGCTGAATTTAAACGCGGTGGTACAGATATAAATGATGCCGAACGCTCTGGACGCTCAAATGAGGTGGTTACACCGGAAAACATAAAAAAAATCCACAATATTGTTTTGGATGACTGTAAAGTGAAATTGCATGAGATAGCTGACACCTTAAAGATGAGAAAGCTCTGTTCAAAACGACTACCGCGTTTGCTCACAGTGGACCAAAAACAACAACGTGCTGATGATTCTAAGCGCTGTTTGGTCCTATTTAAGCGCACTTTTTGTTCATGCGTATGTGACAATGGATGAAACATGGATCCACCACAACACACCGGAATCAAATCGGCAGTCAGCCGGTGAAAGCCGCCTGAAACGACCAAAGACACAACAGGCGGCTGGGAAGGTTTTGGCTTCTCTATTTTGGGATGTGCATGGAATAATTTATATCGACTATGCTGAAAAGGGAAAAAACCATCAATAGCGAATATTATATAAAATTATTGGTGAGTTTGAAGGCAGAAATCGCAAAGAAACGGCCCCAAATTAACAAGAAAAAAGTACTCTTCCATCGAGTCAATGGTTACGATGGCAAAATTGCCTGAGTTGAAGTTCCGTATTTTCCAGATTTGGCCCCCATTGACAATTATCTATTCGCAAAACTGAGGCCGAAAGGTATAGAAATGTTAGAAAAGCGTTGGTCTGATTGTATCGCTCTTAAAGGAGACTATATTGATGAATAAAGTCGAATTTTGCAAAAAAAAAATGTGTTTTAAATAGCTAGACCAAAAACCTTTCAGCCTACGTGTTACATAAATTACATTTTAATATAAAGGTATTATTTTCTGTTTTTTTTTTTTTTTAATTAGAAAAACTATGACTTAAACAAAAATTATAACAATTTCTTGGTAAATGTGGAAATGATCTCTGTGTAAAACTCAACATAGTTAATTTATTAGTTTTTAGGAAATACTTGTTAGACAGAAACAGAACGGTCTCCAAAACTAACACCTATAAGACTAGGATACATTAATGTACAGTCTGTCAAGTAAGAACGTGTCCGCGATAATCCATTTTTGGTAGATGAGATTTTAGCGATTCAACAAGGGGGAACCTTTATCTATGACCCATTTTAGTAAAAGTATCAGTCGATTTCGAACATTCGTCGAAATCACGTGAAATCTAAAATATGTTAAGTCACTTGTATGCGGGTCCGTTCGAGGCAGTATTTCTTTGTTCCCATTCAAAGGGGTCGAAAATGACACATTCCGCGGTTGCTAAATATATTAAAAAATCGGTATCGTTTGTAAAGAAGTGAGTAAATCGTTTTAACGAGACGAAAAATGTCGACGGCTTGCCAAAACGTGGCTCGGTAAGCAAAGTCACTCCGAAAGTGAAAAAACGAATCGTGTCTTTGTTTTCACGGGACCCGAAATTGATGTAACGTCAAGAAGCGGAAAAAATAAGAAAATCGGATTTAAATTTATCCTATGACATTCGACAACATCTTCGTGCCGATGATGTCTAATTCCGAAGCACATTGAAGAAACTTTTGCTGGGCGATTTGCAAAGACGATGACCCTCCTCGCCCGCCGTGACAAGAAGATTGTCAATCTAGATTAAATTATAATAAGTTTAAGTTAATGTTATGTCCTAATTGAAGTTAGCGTAAGTCTTAGGCTAAGGTGGTTTTAGTCTTAGTTTCAAGTCTTAGTACCTAGAAATTCATGTATGAACAACATATTTCCTAGGTTAAGTTAGTATATGATCACTCGTATAAGAGCTTAGTTAAGTTAGTATAAGCACACACTAATTTTTATGAAATAATGTACATTCAATATTGTAAGTAAGAGGCCTGGCCTTGCCTATTGATTCAATAAAGACAGTGATTTGCTGGGCGAAAATCACGTCGCGAAGCGAATCGCTTGGGCTCACGTTAAGATACTAGAGTGGCCGTCGCAATCGCCGGACGCCAACCTTATTAAAAACGTTTGGTTAGCTCAGAGTAAAGACTTTGAGGACTTTGGGTAAGTTGTTTTGCGAGATTCAAAAAAGTTGGAGATCATTGCCGTAATATACAGAAAATCTCGTCGACAGATGCCAGGCGATTATTGATGCAGGAGGCGCTTCGACAACTTACTAAGGTAATTGCGCCGTTATTAGCACACCAAAGAATAAATTGATGGCAAAAAATGATCTTGAGACACATTTTTTCAAGAATACGAACGGACTAGTTCTTACTTAAAAAATTGTATATGCCGTTAAGATCTTTTTCTTAACAAGCATATTCATTAATTATGAATAAAGTAGTTATTTCAAAATTATATTTTAATAAATAATAGTATTACAAACTGTTGCACGATTGCTGTCTCAACTGATATAAACATAATTTAAAATTTGGGTACACAGCTCTTGCTTAAAAATATTGAATATTTTATAGAACCAGTCCTAAACATCACTGATGATACGTCATTATCATTTAAATAATTATATGTAAATTTATTTAAAATTACTCCAAACATGGACTATTATTTTTAATATTTGTTAACAAAGAAATGTAGAACCATTTAGCGTGTTGAAATTTATGTATAATTTGTTCCCAAAATAGAAATTACTAAGACCTGTTTGCATCATATTGGATAATACTCGTATAATACTATAAAAAATCCTGCATACGTGCAAGTTTGCCTCGACTAAATCATTTCCGTATTTTATACGGGATTCGAGATTTATATTATTCCTGTTGCTTAGAATGTCTTCTTCGTTAGGGCATTGCCCTCTTACCATTTTTTCATTCTTACTTGAGCCGAGGATTTATTGGTCTATCATCTCTAGACGAACTGGTAAGAGTTTTTTCTCCTTGTATGTACGTGACTGTGCGGACACGATGCGGCAAATGCAAAACTTACAAGAGCCTTTGGTTACATGTGTAGTAGATGATGAGTGCCACCAAAAGAGTGAGTGACATTTTTGGGTGTATTTTTTATTTCACAAACCGTAGAGGTTCCAAAGTTTTGCTCAAGGAGTGTGCGGTCTTCTCCGGCTGAAGCTGAGATGGTTGTGTGACTTCTGTTCTTGTCTTATCCTAGAATTCGAGAGTGAGGGTCTGGCCAGGTCGAAGCATCCTATATTGCTTTTATACTGCTCGTTGATCGCTCGTCCGCATAAATCCACGACTTTTGCCTCCAGAATTATCGCACGATATCTACGTTACAACACAAATAAGTGTGAGCTCATGAAGATCTCAACTAACCCGGACGAATCCTCGACAGCTTTTGTAGGCGAGGAAAATAGCTTGCTTGATCACTGCGAGTGCATTTGCAAGTTTCAGGTGAGTTTAGCAAGGATTTTCGTTCAAAATTTACTCCAACTTCTCGCCTTCCACTCTTTCTGGTTTACCAGAACGTATATCATTCTGCAGATTGAAATCTCTCTTTTGAAACAGTTCGACTTTATCATCAATATAGTCTCCTTCAAGAGCGATACAATCAGTCCAACGCTTTTCTAACATTTCTATAGCTTTCTTGTAGAAGAATTTGTCTTTTCCTTCAAAATAGGCCTCAGTTTCGGCGATGACTTCTTCATTGGAGCCAAATCTCTTTCCCGCGAGCATTTTTTTTTGAGGTTTGTGAATAGATAATAGTCGCTGGGGGCCAAATCTGGAGAATACGGTGGTTGAGGAAGCAATTCGAACTTCAATTCATGAAATTTTACCATCGTAACCATTAACTTGTGAAACGGTGCTTTGTATTTTTGTTCATTTGGGGCCGGTTCTTTGCGATTTCTGCCTTTAAACGCACCAATGACTTTATATAATAGCCGGTAGTGATGGTTTTTCCCTTCTCAGCATAGTCTATGAGAATTATTCCAAGCTCATCCCAAAATACAGAGGCAAAAACCTTCTCAGCCGACTATTGTGTTTTTGGTCGCTTGGGGCGACTTTCACCAGCTGCTGTCCACTCAGCTGACTGCCGATTTCATTCCGGTGTGTAGTTGTGAATCCATGTTTCATCCACTGTCACATATCGCAGGAAAAAATCCTCTTCGTTGCGCTTAAATAGGTCCAAACAGCGCTCAGAACTATCAACACGTTGTTGTTTTTGGTCCACTGTGAGCAAACCCGGTACCCATTTTGAACACAGCTTTCTCATGCCCAAATGTTCATGCAAAATATGACCAACACGTTCTTTTGATATCTTTAGGTCTTTTTCAGTGTAGCTCTGGCTTCACATTATTATAATGGGTTTAAATGCCATAAGAAAGTATTTATTTATGGTTTATAAAATCATTAATTTCGGGTATAACTGCTGTGATCCATATAGCTTTGCTATAAACCTAATATTATTTTACAAAAACAATATTCCATTATTGGTTCTTGTATAGTATATCGATTTGAGTTCTTAATTACACATAGTACTCTCATAAATACTCTTAAAATGAAAACAATGCCTAAACATTTAATGAAAATTAAAACAAATTATTATGCAAATAATTCATATATCCATAATGACAAAATTACTTTCACATTTATTCAAAATGTGTCCCTCTTGCTTTTACGTAAGCCCTCAAACGATTAGGCTATTCGGTTATGGATTTAAAGAGTCAATATTGGCATGTCTTTTAGAGTAAACTATATCCTCTATGAGGGACCATAGATTAAAATCTAAAGGGTCTAGATCAGGACTTGCAGAAGGCCAACCTTCTATAGTAATAAATTAAGGCACATTTTGTTGAAGCCATGCTGTTGATATCTTTAGGGTGTCAGCTATCTCACGCAATTTCACTTTACGGTCATCCAAAACAATTTTGTGGATTTTTTTTTGATGTTTTCCGGTGTAACCACCTCATTTGGACGTCCAGAGCGTTCAGCATCATTTGTATCTGTACGATCGCGTTTATATTCAACATACCAGTGATTTTCCAGGGGCAGAGTCCCCGTGCGAACATGTAGAACAGTATATAGGAGGAACTAGAAGTACGGAGTCATGGAGGGTCAATAGAGAGAAGACGTATATACAGTACATCCCAGAAAGCGAGTGGGAAGAATATTATAAGAAGCTGCTAACAGAAGATAGACAAGAATTCCAAGAAGAGAACCCTGAAGAAGAACAGAATAAGGAAATAAAAGAGATAGAACTAAGCTATGAAGAAGTAAAGAAGACAATAAAAACACTCGAAAATAATAAATCTGCAGGGCCTGGGGGTGTGGTAAATGAAATGATTAAGTACGGGTCTAATAAATTACATCGAATGTTGAGAAACATGTTCCACAGAGCGATAAATGGAGAAAAAATACCAGAGGAATGGTCAAAAGCTTGTATAGTATCTATATTTAAAAAGGGAGACCGCAGAAAATGCACAAACTATAGAGGCCTAAGCATAATATCGAGTATGGGACGTTTGTATGGAAAAATTATTAAAAATATCATGGAGGAAAATATAAAAGGAAAAATTGGAAAAGACCAAGCAGGCTTTACGGCAGGAAAATCATGTATAGACCACATAAACACTATAAAACAAACAATGGAAAAAAAACTGGCAAAAAAATAGAGAAGTTCATCTAGCCTTCATAGACATAAGAAAGGCTTATGACTCAGTACCAAGACAAAGATTATGGAACGCAATAAAAGAAATAGGCATTGACAAAGAACTAATATACGCAGTAAAAGCTCTCTACGAAAACAACACAGTGAACATAAAAATAGGACATAAAATAGGGAAGAGACTCCAAACATCAAAAGGCCTATTACAAGGATGCTCTACATCCCCAACACTATTTAAAATATACCTCGAATAAATATTAAAAAAATGGAAGCAAAAATGTAGTGGAATGGGAATCCCAATACGAGAAGATTACTTATATACTCTAAGTTTCGCAGACGATCAAGTAATCATAGCGCAAGATGAGGAAGACCTCAGTTATATGGTAAGAAAACTGAAAGAAGAATACACTAAAGCAGGATTAGCAATAAACTTTGATAAAACGGAATATCTAACAACAAAGGAGGGAAACGTGGAGAATCTAGAAGTAGATAACGAAACAATAATCAAGGAACCGACAGATTTAAATATCTAGGAACCATCATTTCAAAAAACGCAACATCAGAAGAAGAGATTAAAGCTAGATTAGGACAAACGCGAACATGCATAAGACAATTAAATTCGATCCTGTGGGACAAGCACATTACAAAGAGAAACAAAACACGCATATACAAATCAATAATACAAAGCATAATGACATACGGGTCAGAAACATGGACGATCAACAAAAGAAATAAATCTAAAATTAACGAGGTAGAGATGGAGTATTAGAGAAGATGTTGTAGAGTGACACGTATGGAGAGAATAACAAAGGAAGAAATAAGAAGCAGAATGAACATCAAAGAGAACGCAATAAACACCATTGAAGAAAAACGATTAAAATGGTATGGACACATAAGACGAAGCGAAGATAATAGGTGGATAAAGAAAATAACGGAGTGGAGCCCTATAGGGAGAAGAAAAAGAAGAAGACCCAGACGATCGTAGAGAGACGATGTGGACGAGGCTATGGAGGACAGGGGTCTAACAGATGGAGACTGGGAAGATAGAAACGGATGGAATCAAAGGCTGAGAGAAGGAAGACAGCGTCAGCTGTAGAAAATCCTTGTTATATATACATAGAGTCCCCCTAATACTTATCAAGCTATTGCTTTACTTGAACGGCATTTTTTGCCATCAAAAAACAGTGTTTGATCAACACACGAAATTCGATTTTTTTCCATTGTTTTGAAAATATCAAAAGTAGCGTCAATAAAAAACCACTATAACTTGTAAACTAATCGTCAAAATGCCATGAAATTTTGACACGTATCGTTTGAAGGTTGGTACTTCTTAAAAATCTTATAGATTTTTTGAATTTATGTGTCAGATCAAGAACTTTTCAACCTACATGTTATTTTGCACGTGTTGTACAAAAAGCGTCTACATGTTTTTAAAAAAAATAACATAAATTAAGATTAGAATGACCTGGCGGATGTGGATCACATCCTAAGTCCTATTATTTCGAGCGTGCTCTTCGTCAAGACACTTAGATTGTACTTCGTCATGATTATTTACCTGCTTGTCTTCTAGGGGACTGGTACAGAGTCACTTGGTCACAAGTACCGACCCCTCACGTTTTGATCCGGCTCAAAGGATTCGCGGATGGAAGAATTGGGATGGAAAGCCCTAAAACTTTTGTTGTTAATTATTGATGAATATAGTCTTGATCGTAAGGCTTTCGTTTCTGCTACCACAACAGAAACTTGATCCTTCCAATCGTATCGTATCTTAGGCCAAGGTAATTAACGTTGGGGCGCCAGGTGATCCCGGTTTCTCAAAGAGGGACGGGTCCTGGAAGATTTCTCCACATCTTGGAGAAAAATATCGTCTAAGTGTTTGTCGGGTTAGTCTTAACCAACCCGACAACTTATTCAGATGACTCTGGAGTCTACTGATTATTGTTTCACGTCTTTTTGAAGTTGCGGTAAATGCAGTATCAACGGCGTATAGCGCAATGTTAGTGCTTCTGAATTTGGTATGTCGGATATGTAGACATTAAATAACAGTATACGCTCAAATTTGCAATGGCTAAAGCAAAAACAAGTATGACACTTTCAAGTTAAAATAATCGAGTTACAGCGGTTAATTTCATGGTATGAACCAATGTTCGATAAAACTGCATAGACTGAACACTTAAAATAGATTATTAAATATTTTTATAACAATTACTAATCTACTGCGCAGGTACGGCGATAAGTACTTTGTTTTCTGTTCGCTCTATTGATCCTAGTTCGTCTGATGAGTTGCGATACGACGAAACGCGCCTTGATATAGTGCGACAAATAAAAAAAACAATAAACAACTGCTAAATTTTGAACTTTGCTAGTAGTGGATAATAATAATTAAAATTCAAAAATTTTCCTTTATTTAAGCAGTGTTTTTGAATCTAATGGCTATTTTGAAATTTCACAGGCTACCAATCAGCATCTTCTAAAATATCTTGAAGGATTCAACATTATTAGCGATCATCAATATGGCTTTCGTAAAAAATAGATCAACAGGAGATCTTCTGACTCATGTAACACACGTTTGGAACAACGCAATTGAACACTTTGGAGAATCTCGAGCTGTTACTCTTGACATATCCAAGGCATTCGACCGTGTTTGGCACGATGGACTGTTGGCTAAGCTGCGCTCTTATGGTATGTCTGAAAAGTTCTGTTTGTGGCTCTCATGTTTCCTCACAGAGCGTTCTTTACGAGTGGCGGTCGACGGATTTCTTTCTAACACCTTCACTATTAACGCCGGTATACCCCAAGGCTCCATACTGTCTCCTACTCTTTTTCTCATTTACATTAACGATCTGCTGGAAAAGACCGAGAATCCAATCTACAGCTTTGCAGATGACAGTACGCTTATCTCTTCAGTCGCTTTGAACGCTCGGACATCGGCTACTCAGACGAATATCCGCAGGAAGTCATTCAACTTAACAAAGACCTGGAAGAAATTTTATCTTGGGGCGACAGTAACCAAGTGAAATTTAACGCTACAAAAACCCAGGCGGCAGTTTTTTCTAAAAAAGTTACCGTTCCTGAACCCGACATAGTTATGTCGAGGCACTCCATTCCTCTAACATCGTCACTCAATTTGTTGGGCTTTAATTTGGGAGCAAATATATCCTGGCATGAACATGTTGCAGGTATAGCATGGAGAGCTTCTCAAAAGTTGGGAATATTATTTCGAACCAGAAAGCTTTACACTCCACAACAACTGTTAATTCTTTATAAAGCTTAAATTCGACCAACTATGGAATACTGCTCCCATGTTTGGGGCTCCGCTCCCAAACATACACTGCATTTGTTGGACTCTATTCAGAGAAGAGCTGTTCGTCTGATTGGAGACCCGGAACTGACCGGCGGCCTTGATTCGCTGGAACATTGAAGAACGGTTGGCGACTTGAGCCTATTCTACAAGTATTTTCATGGGAAGTGTTTGAAAGATGTGGCCCGCTTAATTCCTCCCAGAGCGGTGCATGTTAGAAGTACACGTCGCGCTAATACTTCACATTCGTATGAGGTTCAGCTTGTTACTCCTCGTACAACGCTTTTCAAGCAGTCTTTTATATGAAGAACATCATCCCTTTGGAATAATTTGCCCAGGACTGTGTTTCCCACCGAGTACAATTTACAGCGATTCAAGAACAATGTGAATCGCTTTTTCCGCACACGTATCGCTCCTGTAGCGCTTTAGGGACTTCTTCCCTGCAACACGTGTGCTAGACCCATAGAAAAAAATATATATATTCCTATCTTGATATTCCAAGTTATTAATATGACACTTCTCTTTTTGATATGTGAGAAAGGCAATAAATGTAACTTATAGTTATAGATCATAAAATTGATTTGGTAAGAAGAAACGCAAATATAATCGTCTAATGAAGTGTATTAATGAATATACCATCCTGATCTTAATTAAATTTAGGCGGGGCTGGTGCCCCTCATCCCGTCAATGTTCTCCTATTTAAAATTATTTGAAATTAGATACTTTTGTTAGGTTTCCCATTAACTACCAGATTGTGTAAAAAAACTAAGACTATTCATGCTTAAGCTATTTTCTTAGGCTATTTAAGATAACGCAGGTACTTCTTAAAAATATTCCATTGTTTTGAAGATACAGGTTAGTATAGACAGGTTGGTTTCAAAATATTTCATCATTTGAGAAAACTTAAAAATGTAAGATTGTAAAAAGATACTTTCTTGTCAAAACAATAATAATAATGAGGTGTTCGCGTTGCATTTTGAGATTAGCGAAAATTTGAGAATGGGCTATACCTATTTTTCAACAAGTGTTAACTTGTCGAACTTAACTTGTCACTCGGCAAACAAATTCCTCTCAGAGCGGTGCATGTTAGAAGTACACGTCGCGCTAATACTTCACATTCGTATGAGGTTCAGCTTGTTACTCCTCGTACAACGCTTTTCAAGCAGTCTTTTATATGAAGAACATCATCCCTTTGGAATAATTTGCCCAGGACTGTGTTTCCCACCGAGTACAATTTACAGCGATTCAAGAACAATGTGAATCGCTTTTTTTTTTTTTTTTTTTTTTTTTTTTTTTTTTTTTTTTTTTTTTTTTTTTTTTTTTTTTTTTTTTTTTTTTTTTTTTTTTTTTTATTTTTTTTTTTTTTTTTTTTTTTGTTTTTTTTTTTTTTTTTTTTTTTTTTTTTTTTTTTTTTTTTTTTTTTTTTTTATTTTTTTTTTTTTTTTTTTTTTTTTTTTTTTTTTTTTTTTTTTTTTTTTTTTTTTTCCGCACACGTATCGCTCCTGTAGCGCTTTAGGGACTTCTTCCCTGCAGCACGTGTGCTAGACCCATAGAAAAAAATATATATATTCCTATCTTGATATTCCAAGTTATTAATATGACACTTCTCTTTCTGATATGTGAGAAAGGCAATAAATGTAACTTATAGTTATAGATCATAAAATTGATTTGGTAAGAAGAAACGCAAATATAATCGTCTAATGAAGTGTATTAATGAATATACCATCCTGACCTTAATTAAATTTAGGCCGGGACTGGTGCCCCTCATCCCGTCAATGTTCCCCTATTTAAAATTATTTGAAATTAGATACTTTTGTTAGGTTTCCCATTAACTACCAGATTGTGTAAAAAACTAAGACTATTCATGCTTAAGCTATTTTCTTAGGCTATTTAAGATAACGCAGGTACTTCTTAAAAATATTCCATTGTTTTGAAGATACAGGTTAGTATAGACAGGTTGGTTTCAAAATATTTCATCATTTGAGAAAACTTAAAATGTAAGATTGTAAAAAGATACTTTCTTGTCAAAACAATAATAATAATGAGGTGTTCGCGTTGCATTTTGAGATTAGCGAAAATTTGAGAATGGGCTATACCTATTTTTCAACAAGTGTTAACTTGTCGAACTTAACTTGTCACTCGGCAAACAAATTCCTCTCAGAGCGGTGCATGTTAGAAGTACACGTCGCGCTAATACTTCACATTCGTATGAGGTTCAGCTTGTTACTCCTCGTACAACGCTTTTCAAGCAGTCTTTTATATGAAGAACATCATCCCTTTGGAATAATTTGCCCAGGACTGTGTTTCCCACCGAGTACAATTTACAGCGATTCAAGAACAATGTGAATAGCTTTTTCCGCACACGTATCGCTCCTGTAGCGCTTTAGGGACTTCTTCCCTGCAGCACGTGTGCTAGACCCATAGAAAAAAATATATATATATTCCTATCTTGATATTCCAAGTTATTAATATGACACTTCTCTTTCTGATATGTGAGAAAGGCAATAAATGTAACTTATAGTTATAGATCATAAAATTGATTTGGTAAGAAGAAACGCAAATATAATCGTCTAATGAAGTGTATTAATAAATATACCATCCTGACCTTAATTAAATTTAGGCCGGGACTAGTGCCCCTCATCCCGTCAATGTTCCCCTATTTAAAATTATTTGAAATTAGATACTTTTGTTAGGTTTCCCACTAACTACCAGATTGTGTAAAAAAACTAAGACTATTCATGCTTAAGCTATTTTCTTAGGCTATTTAAGATAACGCAGGTACTTCTTAAAAATATTTCATTTTTTTTGAAGATACAGGTTAGTATAGACAGGTTGGTTTCAAAATATTTCATCATTTGAGAAAACTTAAAAATGTAAGATTGTAAAAAGATACTTTCTTGTCAAAACAATAATAATAATGAGGTGTTCGCGTTGCATTTTGAGATTAGCGAAAATTTGAGAATGGGCTATACCTATTTTTCAACAAGTGTTAACTTGTCGAACTTAACTTGTCACTCGGCAAACAAATTTATTTAATTGTTACAAGAAGTTTTATTATTGTTTTTATTAATTTAAGCTTTAGAAGAAAATTTCAGAGCTAAAAAATTTATCATAGAGAGACTTTGCAACCCTTACTTTGGTAGGCCACTGTCTTTATCTTTATTTGAAGCATGTGTCCACCGTTTGGAGCTTGCGCAGTACTAAAGGGAAATATAAGGACTTAGCTCTTCGGAGCTTGTGCAGTATTGAAACGAAATAAGAGGATCCCTTATTAAGGATAACGATTTCCCTTATTTAGGAACTTAACACGTAAGCTGAAAAGTTTTTGGTCTAGCTACTTAAAACACATTTTTTGCAAAATCCGACTTTATTCATCAATATAGTATACTTCAAAAGCGATACAATAAGTTTAACGCTTTTATAACATTTCTATACCTTTCTTGTAGAAGGATTTGTCGTTGCCTTCAAAATAGGCCTCAGTTTCGCAGATAACGTCTTCATTGGAGCCAAATCTCTTTCCCGCGAGCATTTTTTTGAGGTTTGCAAATAGATAATAATAGCGGAACGCCAAATATGAAGAATACGGTGGATGATGAAGTAATTCGAACTTCAATTTATGCAATTTTGCCATCGTAACCATTGACTTGTGACACAGTGCATTATTTTGATGAAAGAGCACTTTTTTTCTTATTCATTTGGGGCCGTTTCTTTGCGATTTCTGCCTCCAAACGCATCAACTTTATATAATATTCGCTATTGATAGTTTTTTCCTTCTCAGCATAGTCGATGAAAATTAGTCTATGCACATTCAAAAATACAGAGGCCAAAACCCTCCCAGCCAACTGTTGTGTCTTTGGTAGCATCGGGAGGCTTTCACCGGCTGCTGTCCACCCAGCTGACTGCCGATTTGATTCCAGTGTGTAGTGGTGGATCCATGTTTCATCCATTGTTACATATCGCATGAAAAAATCCTTATTATTGCGCTTAAACAGGTTCAAACAGAATCATCAACACGTTGTTGTTTTTGGTCCACTGTGAGCAAACGCGGTACCCATTTCGAACAGAGCTTTCTCATGCCCAAATGTTCATGCAAAATATCACCAATATGTTCTATTGATATCTTTAGGGTGTCAGCTATCTCACGCAATTTCACAATTTTGTGGATTTTTTTGATGTTTAGAGCAGGGGTCGGCAACCTTTTTTCGGACGGCGGGCCATTTTCAAAATAAAATTTTTTATGCGGGCCGCACATTCAAATGTAACTTAAATAGTGCTTTTATATCATATACGAGTATAAATATTATTAAAAATAAATATAGAAAAAATTTATTTTTTATTGACATGCTATAATAACAATAATGTCAGAGAACAAAAATTTTACAATTCTTAAAAGGGAAAAAAAGAAAATAAAATTCCAATTACATATGTATAAATATGTAAATATAAAATATATAAAATATTAAGGAAAATAGTTTATCTTTCATTTTATTCATTCATTAAAATTCAGTGCGCTTTTTGTTCTTGAATATTGTTTGATAATTCATTTAGGTCCGGTTGTGTTTGGGATACTGAGATCCTCAACAAGTTTTGTAAATTTTCATCCGTCAACCTCGTTCTATATTTTGATTTTATGAAATTCATTCTTGAAAAATGTTTGTTCGCATAAATAGGTGCTTAAAAAAATACAAATCATTGATTTTGCAAAATTTTTTAAATTGGGAAATTTATTTTCTGGTAGATTTGAATAAAATGCAATTAAATTATTTTCTTCAAAATTATTTTTATATACATTGTTAGATTGCAAATCAATTAACTCTAGTTGTAAATTGTCTGGTGCTTTTACAATATCAAAGGATTTTCAAATATTAATATGTCCATTTCTTTTGCATAAAAATCTTGAAACCGATGACGAAAATTTTCATCCAGTACTTTTAGTGACTCAATAAAAACATTGTTTATCGTTTTTGGTTAAAAACGATTGCAAAGTAGGAAAATGACAATAATTATTCTTTTCAAGTTGAGAAATAAACAATTTTATTTTAAGCTGGAAACTTTTGATTTCTGTAAATAGCTCGTTGATTAACTTTCCTTTGCCTTGTAGTGTTATATTTAATTTATTGAGGTAAGTTGTAATGTCCACAAGAAAAGCTAACTCGCTTATATCCATTTAAAATTCGATAATTCTGGTATATTATTTCCTTTTTCTGTCAAAAACATTTCAATCTCGTCTATCAACTCGAAAAATCTTTTAAAACTTTCCCACGGCTGAGCCATCTTACTTCAGAAAAATAAATGATATCTTCATATTCTGCGTCAATTTCATTTAAGAAATTCCGGAATATTCGATGGTTCATACCGTTTTTTTTGCGAATATAATTGATGGACTTTTATTACAATATTCATAACATTTTTAAAATTACAACTTTTGCGCAAAGTGCATGTTGATGGATAATACAATGAAGTTGTAGAGGAGGCTGTGTAATATTTAATTCTTTCAATTTTTTATTAATCATGCCTACCAAACCAGTATTGTGACCCGTCATGTTCTTTGCACCGTCAGTTGTCACATTTTTTAATTTTTTCCCACTTGAGATCGTACATATTGAAAACATCTAATAGTTGCAAAAATATATCTTCACCTCTTGTATTCCCATGGAGGCTTTTTAATGCAGCAAGTTCTTCTGTTACACAAAATTGTTTATCAATTCCACGGATAAAAATCAACAATTGAGCGGTGCTAGTTATATCGTTGCTTTCATCAAGTGCTAGTGAAAAATGCTCAAATTGTGAAGAATTTTCTTTTAATTTATTAAACATATTAGTTGATATATTTTCAATACGTCGAACTACTGTACGTGCAGACAAACTAATATCTTCAAATTTTTTAATTTTTTCCGGACAAATTTCGTTACCAGCAGCTAAAATACAATTTTTAATGAACTCTCCATCCGTAAATGGTTTGTTATGTTCAGCAATTAATTTCGAAATATGTAAGGACGTTTTGACCAATGCTGAACTTTGTTCTTTACATTTTTTAAAAAGGTTTTTGTTGTGCTTCTAATGATTTTTGTAAAAAATCAATTTTCTTTGTCTGAATTGAGATTCAAATTTATCATATTCACACTTGTGTTTCGTGTCGTAGTGGCGACGCAAATTAAATTCTTTGAATACGCTTATAGATTCTTTGCAAATTAAGCATAGTGCTTTATTGTAATTATTGATAAAGAAATAATCAAAAGTCCACTTTTCATTAAATTCGCGGTTTTCCTCATTAATTTTTCTTTTCTTGGTATTTTATTCATTTTTCCTGCGATAAAATATGAATTATTTTACCAATAAATTAAAAATAACATGTATTTCTCATTACCTATTGTAGTGAAACGTCATACGGTTGTCAATATGAACGTGTTTATGTGCAATTTGCACATATGAACATACAGTAGCAAACTGGCGAAATGAAGGAATGCTACACCTGCTAAACGAGCCGTCGTATTCGCTGGGGAGTAGGGATTAAACTTGCGCAGTAAAATAGGTTTCCCACTATGCTTCTGTTAGCGCGCATTTTTGTCACCGGCCACATTTCGGTACGCTCACGTTCTAAGTTTGTTGATTTTTCCTAAAATTATATTGGTACTTTGGCGGGCCGCGAAAAAGTTTCAAAGGGCCGCATGCGGCCCGCGGGCCTCAGGTTGCCGACCCCTGGTTTAGAGCATTCATCATCATTTGCATCTGTACGACCGCGTTTAAATTCAGCATACCAGCATAAATGATGAGTGATTTTCCAGAAGCCTAGTAACACAAATCAAGCCATTGCTTTGCTTTGCTTGAACGGCATTTTTTTCCATCAAAAAACAGTGTTTAATCAACACACGAAATTCGATTTTTTCCATTGTTTTGAAAATATCAAAAGTACCGTCACTAAAACCACTGTAACTTGTAAAAGTATCGTTTGAAGGTTGGTACTTCCTAAAAATCAAATGGATCTCTGTGTTAGATCAAAAACTTTTCAGCCTACGTATTATAAGAGATGTTATTTGAAGTTCGTTATTCTATTGCTATTTTGGTAGGGCCTGTTTTTTTTCCTACTTAGGTATATAAACCAATAAGAAAATACAGTAAATTGAAATGATAATCGATGGCAGTATTGGTATAACTAAAAACGAAAAAATCGTATTTTTAGAAATTACCAAAGTGTTCTTCGTATTTGTTATAGTTTTCCGTTAGTTACTTGGATAAAGGACTAAAGATGTGTTCTCGTATTTGCTGAACCTAGCCCAGCTGATGAGCCGTGATACGGCGAAACGCGTCTTGAGATGGTTCAGCAAATACGAAGAACACTTTGGTAATTTCTAAAAATACGATTTTTTCGTTTTTAGTTATACCAGTACTGCCATCTATGCCTTCGAGCAGTAAGCTCAAGAAAGGTGCGTTTCTGCAATAAGTTGCCAGCAGTGCTGTGCCGCTCTGCTTGAATAGACTTAGTAAGTCACCGACAGAGTGCAGGATAAGCATCTATTTGTTATAGAAATGATAATCGTTTATTGTAAATAACACTGACAACAGTTAATTAATGTTCAAATTATGTTAGGATTTTGCAATTTTTGACACAACAGCATTACAGTGTATGTAGTGTTAATTTCAAATGAAATTTTATTTATCGCACATTCGTATTATCTTGAAAATATTGAAGGAAATGATAGAAACCTGCTAGACACAATTTTAATTATAAACTTGTGTTGCCTCATCAAATACTAATGTTGTAACCAACCGTTGCTTTACTGGTTTGTAAGTCGATCAAAAATAACACGTGATAAAACCTCTAACTTTTATTAAATAAATTTTATAATCTTATTACCTTGGTATGAATATAATAATATCAATGCTCGTAAGAACAATATTTATTACTTGATGTTATTGTTAATAACTATGCTTTTTTATATATTTTATTAATTAACCAAGTATAATAATAATGTAATAATGTCTTCTCTAGCTGACTGCTTATTATTTTATACATTTATTCTCTAAAATTTACCATAAGCGTATTCTTAAGTTTAGCTAACAAATATTTACCTGTCATCCTAATGATTACAGAATTTGACGACTTCTCGACGCCGCACAATGAGGCGAATGCGTTATTTTTCGGTCATTTGCTTATAACTTCCACATTTGTTATTGGAATGACTTCAAACTTAATACACATAATGTACGGTTAATATATGTTCAGTATATGAAATATAAATCATACTATATACTGTTATCGCGTGCGCGATAAAGCGTAAAGATGATTATTTCAAAATACTAGACAACAAATTGAAAAATTTTTCGATTACATGAGTGCAAATAGTCATTATCAATGTATTTTTTTTGCCTGCTGAATACGAATCCATTGTCCAAATTTGGCTACCGCGTCGTAATTTTTGAGAAAAATGACGGAAATTTGCAAAAAAAACGACGGTTTCAAGAATTTTCATGACATAACACAGGCACAAATATTTTTCTCATAAATTTCGTTAATACTACGCGTAAGTATCAACATTTAGCTTTAAAATGCCTTTTTGTTACGTTTTGGTACATTTTTTTTATTTTCAAGGTATAGCTAAAATTAGAAACACTGGTTGCGCTTACGCAGCATTATTATCATTGTCCCGTGTTAGGATTGCCCTATGCATGCGACATGTAATGGAACATTAACCCATCAAAATACACTCATATTTCTGAAAATATATAAATCGTACATTATGTATATTAAATTGAAGTCATTTCATTAACAAATGTTGAAGTTATGAGCAAATGACCGAAAAATGTCGCATTTGTCTCACTATAGCGCGCGATGTAAGCAAACACTCGCATTGAGATCGAAATTTCAAAATAGTCAAGCCGCGTTGCCGAAAAGAGGCAACAAGAGTTTAATTGCCCTTTTTTTTAGAAGTGTATACTTTATAAGAAATAAGGAGTATATCGTCATTTTTTCATTTCATTGGAATATTGCCCGAGAGAATGGCTGAGTGGAGAACGTTAGATCAAGTCGGGGAACTTTAATGTCCATTTTTTTACCAAAGGGGGACGAAGGGGGATAAAAATAGGATATCTCCGGAAACTAGAGACTTTGCCCTATCAGATGGTGAAAGCGCCATCTCATTCCACCTCATTCCAAAAACTGTATACATCTTTGAATATTGAAGTAAGAATAATTTTTTGTGTCGAATATGTCAAATGTTTATTAATATATTGTAGCACTCTAATGACGTTACACTAAGATTAATTTGTTGTTTGAAACCTAATAAACAAGTTCTAGTAAGCGTTTAACTCATATTCGTAGTTATGTTGTCCACAGAGAATTTAGAATGTAATTTCTCGAATTACAGAAATTCCACCATTGACAAAAATGTCACACTTCAAGGGATAATTTTAAGGAAGGCAGAAGGAATAAATTAGTTATAAACATATTTATGTATGGCTTATGATATATATTAAAGGAAAAAATCGTCAATATTCGAAAAATATATCTTTAATTTTTTCATCCAATATCCGATTTTTTACGCCGTCGTCCCAATGTGCGCCGTCAAGAAGTTTACAAAGAAAATAATTAATTGTACAAAGTAGTTGTTTTACTGAGCTATTAGTAAGTGTACATCTTTTATTGAGAATTAGTTATTGTTAAACTATGGCTTTGTATTAAACTCACAGGCGTAGCTAAAGGGCAAATCAATACAGTAGTATAATAATAAAAAATAGATGGTTTACAACATTAATAATAGGTATGCTTAACTATGAAATGCATAAAAAAAAGTTAATAGAACATGAATAGAAGAAGAAGATGAATAGAAAGAAACCTAACCTTACAATTCCTTCGCGTTAATACCGCGCATGCTTGAGATAACGATAAGGACAAAGGAATGTAAAAAATAAGCGTTACAAAATCTTTCTAATGTACGAGTATATTTAATTTTCGTAACATAAAAGTGATGCAAAATTAATAATCATATTATCACATCCGCAAAACAATAAAAATGAAAAACAATGAAAATAATGATTTATATGAATTTTTATTGAAAGCGGTGGCTGTGTAGTTAAACTACAATTCGAGATTAAGAAATAATGAAAATAATCTGTTTTACGAGGCTGGTTTGAAAAGTCCGTGCAAAGTCCGAGAGATGGCACCACCGGCGCGTATCGAGGTCATGTTTAGTTAGTAGCATCTCTTGAATGAACGCACACCAAGTTTCAGCCATATTGGTCTATTTCTTTGTGTTTGGCATTCGTGTAAATCAAGGAAGTCGAGTGATTTTTCAAGAAATGGACGAAAAAGAATTTCGTGTGGTGATTAAACATTACAAAGTTTTAGTCTCCTGAGGCAAAACGCCTCAGGAGACTAAAGAGAAGCTTGATAAACATTATGGTGACTCTGCACCTTCGATTAGAACAGTTTATAAGTGGTTTCAAAATTTTCGGACTGGCCATATGGGCACAAGTGACGCTGAACGTTCTGGACGGCCTGTGGAGGTTACGACTCCAGAAATCATTGATCAAATCCATGATATGGTGATGGATGACAGAAGAGTTAAGGTGCGTGAGATTGCTAGTGCTGTGGGCATCTCGACTGAACGGGTACATAATATTTTGCATATGGACATGAGAAAGCTATCCGCAAGATGGGTGCCGTGATTGCTCACGCTTGACCAAAAACCAAATTGTGTGAAGTGTTGCAAGGATGGTTTGCAGCTGTTCCAGAAGAATCCGGAGGGCTTTAAGCGTCGTTTCGTCACTGTGGATGAAACATGGATACATTACTATACTCCTGAGACCAAACAACAATCTAAACAATGGGTTACCAAGGGGGAATCTGCACCAAAAAAGGCGAAGACCGTTCCTTCGGCCGGAAAAGTTATGGCGACTATCTTTTGGGATTCGCAAGGGATAATCCTCATCGACTATCTGGAAAAGGGTAAAACTATTACAGGTGCATTTATTCATCGTTATTGGACCGTTTGAAAACCGAGCTGCAAGAAAAACGCCCGCGATTGGCCCACAAGAAAGTCCTTTTCCATCACGACAACGCACCAGCACACACCTCAGCAGTTGTGGTCGCAAAATTAATGGAAGTAGGATTCCAACTCGTTTCACATCCCCCCTATTCTCCAGACTTGGCTCCCTCGGACTACTATTTGTTCTCCAATTTGAAGAAATGGCTGGCCGGACAAAGATTTTATTCAAACGAGGAGGTGATTGCAGACACTAATGGATATTTTGCAGACTTGGACAAATCCTATTATTCGGAAGGGATCAACAAACTAGAACATCGTTGGACGAAGTGTATAAGCCTAAAAGGAGACTATGTCGAAAAATAAAAAAGGTTTACCCCAAACACATAAGTAGTTTTTATTATTTTTGCACGGACTTTTCAAACCAGCCTCGTAGTACTATTAACAACATATTGTTTGGAAAATATTTTTTCAAGTTTTATTACTTTTTGTAGTAAAAACAACACAATAGTGTAGACATGAAATAACACTATATCAGTAATGTATTCCGAATAAAACAAAAATCTATTATATGCAATACAAACATAACAGCTTAAGAATGTTTTAAACAACGACACAATGCCTGTGATGTCATTCAAATCGCCCAAAGCAGAGAAAACAAATTAGACGTTAAAATGTTGATTTTGTTTTAAAAATTTATTTGTCCCAGGCAAGGCTACACCATGTATTTAAATAAACTATTAACATGAGCTCTATTTTGAAAAGATATTTTTGTTTACTTTTTACATTACACTCTTTGTGAAACTAAATAAAACGCTTCATCTATTTTTACAAAACCTTCGGTTTATAAAATCATATTGTATTTTGGCTTTTAAATTTGATACCTTTTGTTTGTAATTTTTTACAAATAAATACAGAGAAGACAGAATATTTAAACACTGGACAAGAATCGTCACCAGGAGATCTGATTCTAAGCAATGATTATTATCAAGTGCTGTGAAAAATATGTATATCTGGGACGAGACTCTCCAAAACTGGCCGAAACAACGAAACAATACGAGATAGAATAACAAAAGGAAAAAAAGGTTATTAGGGCATTGAACACTAAGGCAAAAACATATTAGAGCAGAGACAAAAAAAATATTACAACCCACGCTGACTTATAGCTCGGAAGTGTGGCAGCTGACAAATAAACAAAAAGACAGCCTACTTACAGTGGAACTAGATAGATTTCTGGAGATCTGCGGGTAAATCTAGACTCGAGCATGTTAGAAATGAGGACGTAAGGAATTTAATGAAGGTGGAACGCACAATAATTGAAGATATCGAAAGACAAAAACTAGTTTAGTATGGACATTTAAAACGAATGCCAAGGGAAAGATCACCAAAAAAGATTTTGGAGTGGATCTCTACAGAAGAGAAGAAAAGAGGATAACCACCCACAACATGGCTGCAGGGAATAACAAGGGCAATGTCTGCAAGGAATCTCTCAGAAGATGACTGGGAGAATAGAAATAACTGGCGAACGCTATAAATGGGATTATATACAGTGACTCACAGCTTAAATGATGCACTCGCTATAAGAAAAGACTAACTGGTCTCAGTGCGTCTTTATTTATTTGGAAAAACCAACTTATTGAAATTAAATTAGTAAAGAGTCTTCTAAAAAAATATGAATTACTTTTTGTCTTAAATATGCCTTACTTAATTAACAATAAATAATTAATCAAATCATATGCAATTTTAACGTCACAGCTTAAATGATGCAAAATAACAACAGGGGTCAAAACTTATCGCATTTTGAAATTTACGAAGGCGGCGTTGCTTTGATTTCTTAGTGCAATTGTTTTTTGTTTAGTTTGACATTTTTGCATTCAATAAAACGAAATCGTTTAAGAATGGGTCGTCGAACTACAATTTCTGAGAGAAATTTAATTATTACTCATTACAGGAATGGATACAGCCAAAGAGACATAGTCGAAATGGTAAATAAATGTCCGTCAACTGTCCAGCATATCATTAAACGTTACCAGAATGAAAATAGAGTCGAGAATAAGTCAAGGTTGGCTCCAAATAAGATCTTCAATGAACGTGAAGAAAGATGGATTTTAAGGGAGGTATCAAATAATCCAAAAAAAAGTGCGCCAAAGTTGTGCGCCGAGGTGGAAAGACAGTTTGGAAAAAGGTGTAACCCCGAAACAGTTCGACGGATCTTGCGAAATAATAATTTACATGGTCGAACTGCTAGAAAT